>VWPU01005428.1:3462-25104 GCA_013398955.1 Callaeas wilsoni
CCAAGCCAGCCTGCTCTGACCCTTGGAGCTGTCTGCAGGCAGAGGGGATTGTTCAACAGAGAGAGGATTACCTTCAGCCGGCCATCCCATTGTTTTCCAGTTGTTCAGTAACTAAGGCTTGGTATCTCAAAGCTTGCTTTCATTTCAATCTCACTCATAGTTTCCCTATTCTCAGCATCTTTTGCCAGGCAATCACATTTATAAGGCTTTCCTGTTTCATCTTCCCCAACAGTCGTGCAAATGGCAAAGTGTGCTCAGGGTTTCCTGAGGTGTCCTCCCAAACAAGGCCTTGCCATGGCTGCCAGAAGAACCCCTGTTTTGGGACACATCTGGAGATGTGGAATCCAGCCCCGGTGGAGATGCTGGGGATGTTCATCAGTCACAAGGGGTGACAGAGGGCAAATGAGCCCTGCTGGGGTCTCAGCAGACTCCGAATGTTATGGAAGAGCAAAGTCACCTCCGGGGCTTTCATTTCTGGGTGGGTCTGAAACAGCACAAGCTGCTGCTGTAGCAGATTTTGGCTCAGGTACTGATCAGCTGCTTCCTCTCCCAGAGAGTTTAAGATTTGTTCGTTCTTTGTTTATTCCCCTTAATCTAAAATAAAAGTTACAGAGCCTTCAAGTGCATGTTTTACTCTTTCTTTGAGCAACATAACAAAGAAAAACAATTGCAAAGGCAGGCAGTGCATTCCACTTCCAGGCTTTCAAGGCATTATTTCCAATGGCAGGAGAGAAGGGAATAACAGCTTTTGAAACTCAGGGGGAAATACTAGGATAGCAGCTGCATTAAAGAGCTTCCCTCATTTTTAAGCTGCACTAATTATGTTCATTTAATACCAGACAGGAAAATATTGACAAACAACGCAGGAATTAAATGAGATTTCCAGCCATGGTGCAGCTGAACCTCTGCTGGAGCCTCTAGAGAGGGGCTGAGCACAGGAGTTAGGCTGGGATGGCCTGCACCAAAGGCAAGGACCTGGAAAGGGCAGGTATTCCAATGGTGAACGTGCCATGGAAAGGGCAGGTATTCCAATGGTGAACGTGCCATGGAAAGGGCAGGTATTCCAGGGATGGATCTGCCTGGAAAGGGCCAGGATTCCAAGGATGGATCTGCATGGAAAGGGCAGGTATTCCTAGGATGGAATGCCGTGGAAAGGGCAGTTATTCCAAGGATGGATCTACATGGAAAGGGCAGGTATTCCAAGGATGGAATGCCGTGGAAAGGGCAGGTATTCCAAGGATGGATCTGCATGGAAAGGGCAGGTATTCCAAGGATGGAATGCCGTGGAAAGGGCAGTTATTCCAAGGATGGATCTACATGGAAAGGGCAGGTATTCCAAGGATGGAATGCCGTGGAAAGGGCAGGTATTCCAAGGATGGATCTGCATGGAAAGGGCAGGTATTCCAAGGATGGAATGCCGTGGAAAGGGCAGTTATTCCAAGGATGGATCTACATGGAAAGGGCAGGTATTCCAAGGATGGAATGCCGTGGAAAGGGCAGGTATTCCAAGGATGGATCTGCATGGAAAGGGCAGGTATTCCAAGGATGGAATGCCGTGGAAAGGGCAGTTATTCCAAGGATGGATCTACATGGAAAGGGCAGGTATTCCAAGGATGGAATGCCGTGGAAAGGGCAGGTATTCCAAGGATGGATCTGCATGGAAAGGGCAGGTATTCCAAGGATGGAATGCCGTGGAAAGGGCAGTTATTCCAAGGATGGATCTACATGGAAAGGGCAGGTATTCCAAGGATGGAATGCCGTGGAAAGGGCAGGTATTCCAAGGATGGATCTGCATGGAAAGGGCAGGTATTCCAAGGATGGAATGCCGTGGAAAGGGCAGTTATTCCAAGGATGGATCTACATGGAAAGGGCAGGTATTCCAAGGATGGAATGCCGTGGAAAGGGCAGGTATTCCAAGGATGGATCTGCATGGAAAGGGCAGGTATTCCAAGGATGGAATGCCGTGGAAAGGGCAGGTATTCCAGGGATGGATCTGCATGGAAAGGGCAGGTATTCCAAGGCTGGATCTGCATGGAAAGGGCAGGTATTCCAGGGATGGATCTGCATGGAAAGGGCAGGTATTCCAGTGATGGATCTGCATGGAAAGGGCAGGTATTCCAAGGATGGATCTGCATGGAAAGGGCAGGTATTCCAATAGTGAACATGCCATGGAAAGGGCAGGTATTCCAAGGATGGAATGCAGTGCAAAGGGCAGTTATTCCAATAGCGAACATGCCATGCAAAGGGCAGTTATTCCAGAGATGGATCTGCCAGGGAGACGTGTCAGGGCTCAGGCAGAGGGTGCCCTGTGGGCACGGCTCCACCACGGCCCCCTGTCATCCTGCAGGGAGAGCCCTCCCTCCTTCCCAGCACAGCCCAGCTCCCTCTCTCCTCTCTGAGGCTGTCCCAGGGCTCCAGGTGCTCCATCCAGAAGTTTTAGGGAAGTCAGGCTGAGCATCTCATCAGGAACGTCTCCTCTCCTCTGTGCCAGGGATGGCAGAGTGGAGTCTCTCAGTTATTTTCCTCCCACTTTTCTCCATCCTTTTCCACACCTGCTCTGTCCCTCCTGGCAGTGTCCCAGGCAGGGGAGGAACTCCCAGCAAGCTCCTTCTGGGCTGGAGCCCCATCAGTCCTCAGTCCAGGAGAATCCGCTGCTCTGATTGTCCTCTGCCACAGAAGATTAATCAAATCCATCTTCACTAATTGGTTCCCTCAAAAAGGACAGCCTGGATTGGTACCAGGTGCGGGGTCATTAATAGGGATCATCAGCTGGATGAGAGAGACCCTCAATTAATAGGAAAATGTCCTGGTTTTATGAGGGAGTCCAAGCTTTGCTCCCCATAAAAGCGACACAGGATGTTCTGGAGGGCTGTCAAAGAGAACAGAACCTGGCTCATCAGGGCCTGTCACCAGCCAAGCTCCAGCCCAGCCTCTCCTGGAGAAGCGCTGCCGAGATGGAAAGCGAGCGAGCTCACAGCAGCACATCGATCCCACAGCCTGGGCCTGCCAGATAAACACTTCAGGAAAAGCTTCCAAAAAAATAATTTGGACATCCATTATCTCAGCCAGCCCAGCAGAGCACACAGCCCTGGATTCCCATGGTGCTTCCAGAGGGGTTTGTGGCCCGAGTGGCAGCGCTGCAAAGCCCAGATACGGGATTGGGAAGGGATAAAACAATGGAGCACGGAGAGGAACCCGCCTGTGGCTGCAGCGGGGCTGGCTTTGAGGCTGGGGCACAACCAGGGGGGTTCTCCCCCTTTCTTCTGCTCTGTGTTGTGTTTATCAGCCCTGTGGAGATCCGAGCTCTCCTCTGGCTCCTCTGCATGAACACGGCGGTTTTATCTTTTTTTACAGAAAATAAACCCAAGCACAGCGCAGAGGATAAGCCCTGGCAGTGCCCACTGCTCCTCCCAGGGTGCCCACGGCCAGGCTGGCGCTCAGGCTGGGGGAGGCAGCTCTGGTCCCTCCCTGGGAACTCAATCCCAGCCCCTGGGTGCTCAGCTCTGGGGATGCAGATCCCTTTCTCCTGGCATCCCAGCATTTCCCCCAACAGGGGCCAAAGGCTGCTCAGAAAAGCTGCCCCCAGTGAGGTTTTGCTGCCCCTCTAGGATGGGGTGGGGTTGTTGGTCACTGCTGCTTCACAAAGAGGGGACAGACAGAGGGACAAACCAGGGACAGAGGGACTGAGGAAAGGGAATTGGAGATTTTGGAGACATTTTCCTGTTTCTGTTTCCTGGGGGTGAGCAGCACTATTGGGAGGCACCAAGGGCAGCCCCAGCAGCTGTTCCAGCTGTGCAAAAACTGGTCTGGCCCTCCCAGGTCAGGGTGGTGGAGGAGCAGAAAAGAAGGATTATGAGAGAGAGAAGCACCCAGGCATGGGGGCCATGGAAGTCATTTCATCCCCCCCCGGCCATGGGCAGGGACACCTTCTGCGGTCCCAGGCTGCTCCCAGCCCCGTCCAGCCTGGCCCTGGACACTGCCAGGGACGCAGGGGCAGCCACAGCTGCTCTGGGAGCGCACTCAGAGGTGCCTGAGAGCCGTGTCCCAGCCTGGCTGAGCGGGGAGCAGCACAGCCCGGATGCAGCTGTGCCACAGAGCTGCAGCTCAGACAGAAACAACTGAAAAACGGGGCTGGGAGCTGCCTCTGGAGCATTTCCCCAGCCCTGCTCTGTCCAGCTCTCATCAGCACAGCCCTGCAGACTCTGTGCCAGGGATGGAAGCAAATATTGCAGTGCTCTGATGAACCAGAGTTAAACTGAACTCTGCTCAATTGAATCAAGCCCATTTTCACTGGGAATGAGCTGCTAATACAGTTTAACCAACCGCTGGAGAAGTTAATTTGGATTAATTTTCCTGAAAGCTCCCAAGCAGGGGAGTCCTGCATCAGCAGTGGCCTGGGGAGTGTTGGCAAAGTGACCTGTGCATTAACCCAGCGTCACCATGTCCCACACTGCTCCTTCTCCAGCAGTTTTCCCATTCTGTGGGACAGCACCATGAACGTCCAACAGCTCTGCTCCAGCCATGCGGACGGATTTTGCATCACCACACCAGGCTAACGAGGTCTTGTGCAACAAGTACCTTCCTGATAATTGGAAATTCCCATAATACTCCATTGACTGATTTCTTCATTGCCTTTTGATGAAGTTTAATGCAGAAAACACCACGGACCCCAGAGGCCGCGGGCTGAGCCTGGCGCCTTGTGCCTGCTGAGAGGGGCTGGATTCTCCAATTGAATTACAGTTATTGTTCTGCTTGAGGCGTTTCTCACGTCTCCTGGTGACAGATGGCTCTGCAAATGACAGCAGAGCTGTGTTTCATTAGGACACTTAGCCAGGAGATCGATATTCTGCCACGCGGCTCTCGGAGAACGCGCCGAACCTGCCCGGCTGCCGGGGCTCAATGAGATTTGGGGAGCATTAGCTCCCCGGCAGACAGATGGTTTTTTTGGAATAAAGCCTCATGGATTCCCAAACAGCCCTGCTGGAAACCCAGGCGCTCTGACTGGCACACTGCTTCTCTTTCTCTGCGTGGTGGCATTTTTTGGGTGCTGTCAGGGCAAAGCACCGAGGCACCTCCTGCTCCCCTCGGAGCCCGGGTGCGGCTCTGGCTCCATTCTCCATTGCCCTCTTGTGGTCCTGGAGCAACAGCTCAGCTGAAAACCTCCCCAGACCCCGAAAATCTCTCCGAAATTACAGCCCAACACAGTGAAGGAGGCTGGCTGTGTCTTAGAGGAAATGCAAAATGTTTCCAAAAGGCTTTGTTTTGTTTAAACCCTTCCCTCTCCCTCTCATTGTTCCATCCTTGCCCCCCTCCACTGGCATCATTGATTCCACCCAGGAGTTACTCCGGAGTTCCAGGCTGTATTGATGGATTTGGGTGCTAATGAGTCCTTCCGATGTGGGCCGCAATGCATAAAAAATGCATTTTAAACCTCCTCCTTACGGAGCACTGATTCGGTGTGATTAAAAGCGGGTATCAGGTTTTAGTTATTCACTGCTGGCGGCTCAGACATCACCACAGGGAGCTCTGGGAATGAGGTCCCCGAAGGTGCTGATTGTGCTTGGAGAGTGCAAACCAGCAAAGGGCTCCTGCCAGGCTCTGGGCTCACTGAGGGGAAGATTCCTGCAGCAGATATTGGGGAAAAATCCTTCCCTGGGAGGGTGGGGAGGCCCTGGCACTGGTTCCCAGAGAAGCTGTGGCTGCCTCTGGATCCCTGGAAGTGTCCAAGACCAGGCTGGAATACCCTGGGACAGTGGAAGGTGTCCCTGCCCATGGCAGGGGTGGGATGAAATGATCTTTTAAATCCTTTCCAACTGCGGTTCCATGAACCCAACCACTGTGCTCCCATGGTCTCTGGGAATCCCAAGGAGTTCCTGCCCTGCTGGAGGTGCTCTCCAGGATATGGAGAGCACACGAAGCACTTTCAAGCTGGAATTTGTACCCAGCCCACCCCGTGTCTGTCTCAGCTGCCACTCAGGATGCCCTCACAGAGGGGACTTCACCCCAGCGCCACTGTCACACACCTTAACCCATCCCTGAGCTCACTGCTGCCACTCCTGATCTGCAGCAGGGCCACTGGGACCAGTCCCAGGCCTCCCCTGCTCTGTGCATGCTCAGCTTCAGGAGACTTTGGCACTTAGAGAGGGGAAAAATGTTATAAACCCCATTTGATGCTGAGCAGCAGCTTCATGAATTGCAAAACCACTTTAAAATCTGGGTATTACAGGAAAATCTGTTCTGGTTCGGTGCCTCTGCCACTAAAGCTCCCCACGTGCCCCTTGCCAAGGCAATTAAAGAGTGAGATCCTGAAATCATCAGGTCTGGGCCAGTCCCCACCCCTCTGACCAAATATTTCATCTTCCAGTGCAATTTAGGAAGTTGGAGGGAGAGTCAGGAGTGAGAGCAATGTGTTTGTCAGGAGAAAAAGCCAAGAGAAAACCAAGAAGCAGCTCCTTTATGGCATAAATCTCCTCACTTTCATTTCCTCTGCTCGGAGTGTGGAGTGGAAGGAAAAACAGCAGCAAAGCCTTGAGGGCAGAGAACTCCTGACCCATCCCTGCCTTGTCATCATAAAGCCTCCTGGCCCCCAAGTCCCTGTTAGAAGCTGGACTTTGAAGAGCAATAAAGAATGTCAGGCTGACAAATCTATGCCATCAGCAGAGATCTCTGCAGTACAGGCTGATTGCCCAGTTTTATTGCCCCTCTCTGGGCTGGGAGCTGGGATTTCTCTGCTCCAGCTCGGAGAGAGGAACCAGCAGCTCCAGATGAGCTCTGTGCCCAGCTCAGCTGTCACTCCAGCATTACAAATTTGGTTGGATAAATCCTCAAAGGTCAATGACTGACAAAATCAAAGCAGATTGCTAAGAAGGGAGGAAAATATAAATGATGGCATTGACTCAGGGTAATAGAGACACAAATGGATATCAAATCCTGGATATCGCACTTCAGATTCTGCCACAAACTAATTTCAGGGTGTGGAGATGCACAGCAGCTGCTCCAAACACATCCTGGACTGTGTCAAGGAAACACCTCAGCCAGCAAAAGAATATGTATTCATTTTCCATGATCACTCCAAATTTCTGACGCTTCTAGAAAATGTGGAATTCTGCAGGAAAAGCCCCATTCTCCCTCATGGTGAGAACTATGGGATCATTATCACTCTTATTTGTTCTTGAACTCCCCAAACAACAGCCAGGACAATCCGTACACGAGATTCCCTTCTTCCTCCTGGCCTTTAACTCCATAAACCAGGCATGCATTAATGTGGGGTGAGAAATCAGGTTTATGTGGGAAGGGGGGACCTTGTGGCTCCCCACAGCTCCCTGACAGGAGGTTTGGTGAGGTGAGGGTCGGGCTCTGCTCCCAGGGAACAGGGACAGGAGGCGAGGGAACGGCCTCGGGCTGGGCCAGGGGAAGTTTAACTGGATATTGGGAAAATTCCTCCACAGAAAGGGCTGTCCAGGCCTGGCAGATGTCCAGGGAGGTGGTGGAGTCACCATCTGGGGACATGGTCAGCGGTGGCCTTGGCAGTGCTGGGAATGGTTGGACTCCATCTCAGAGCCTTTTCCAGCCCAAAGGATTCCAGGATAAGATTCCCGCTGAGCGTTCCCTTCAGCTGGGACAGCGCTGCCCTGAAGGAATTCTCTGCTCCCCTCACATGTGTGGGAAGGTGGCCTCAGAACGTGAACAAAATGCCTGGGAATGCCCAGGACTTGAGTTTGTTTGGGTGCCTTCGGCTGTGCCCACACCTGGAGCTGCCTCCACAGCCCGAGCGGGGCCGGCTGTGCCCGGGGCATGGACTGTGCCCGGGATGTGCCCAAAGGGCCGGGAATGTGCCCAAAGGGCTGGGAATGTGCCCGGGATGTGCCCAAAGGGCTGGGAATGTGCCTGGGGCACAGACTGTGCCCAGGATGTGCCCAAAGGGCTGGGAATGTGCCCAAAGGGCCGGGAATGTGCCTGGGATGTGCCCAAAGGGCCGGGAATGTGCCCAAAGGGGCAGGAATGTGCCTGGGATGTACCCAAAGGGCCGGGAATGTGCCCGGGATGTGCCCAGAGGGCGGGGAGTGTGCCCGGGGCACGGACTGTGCCCGGGAGGTGCCCAGAGGGGTGGGAATGTGCCTGGGATGTACCCGAGGGGCGGGGAATGTGCCCGGGATGTGCCCAAAGGGCTGGGAATGTGCCCGAGATGTGCCCAAAGGGCTGGGATGTGCCCAAAGGGCCGGGAACGTGCCCAAAGGGCTGGGAATGTGCCTGGGATGTACCCGAGGGGCGGGGAATGTGCCCAAAGGCCCGGGAATGTGCCCGAGATGGGCCCAAAGGGCCAGGAATGTGCCCAAAGGGCTGGGAATGTGCCTGGGATGTACCCGAGGGGCGGGGAATGTGCCCAAAGGCCCGGGAATGTGCCCGAGATGGGCCCAAAGGGCCAGGAATGTGCCCAAAGGGCTGGGAATGTGCCTGGGATGTACCCGAGGGGCGGGGAATGTGCCCAAAGGCCCGGGAATGTGCCCGAGATGGGCCCAAAGGGCCAGGAATGTGCCCAAAGGGCTGGGAATGTGCCTGGGATGTGCCCAAAGGGCCGGAGCCAGGCTGGGCAGTGCCAGGACTCAGGTTCCGGGCCAGCAGCACCTTTGGCCAGACTGGGATGTGCATCAGGAGCTTTTCCCTCTTCCCAAGCCTTTTCCACAGGGTCCCGGCCCAGCCCGGAGCTGCTCTGCTCTGCTCTGCCAGGGTTATTTCAGTGGCAGCTTTTTGTTTTTGTGCCGGCACCGAGCCCACAGAGCCCCTCGGCATTCCCCATTCACTCTTCCCAGTGCAATTCCAAGCAGCCCTTACTTCACCCAAAGGATATTGACAGATTTATCCCCAAATATCCCCATTTCTGCTCCACACCTGGGCCTGGCCATGCTGGGGACTCCACTTGTGGTTGACATTTTATATATTTATATAATGAACTGTGTTTTAGGTATATTTTTATGTATTATACTTCATAAATATGGATGTACAAAACCAGGCCTTGTGGAGATGCTAAAATGCATTTTTGGGCCATTCTGAGGGATATTTAAGCAAAACCAGCTCTGCATCTACTGCCCAGGAGAGAAGAGCTTCCAGAAAAATCAGATTGGCAAGAATTTGGTGGAAAAGGCTGGATTTTGGGGCCTGTTCCTCACACGAGCACAGCCCACAGCTGAGGGAGGCCCAATTAGGTGAGTTAAGTACAATAACAGTCAAATGCTGCTCACATTCCACTGCAATAAAAATGATAATGATTCTACTGAAAAATATCATTACTTCACACTCATTTAATTCTGGAAATCTAAATTCACAAAGGAAACAAGAAGCCCTTTAATCTCAGGATAGATAAATAGCCCAATTTTATTCCTACTATTATTTTTTATCCTTTTCCAAGACATTTTATAAGACTTCAGAACACGAGAGCTCGGTTTAATTAACATTATCACATTAAAAAGCACAGCCAAAAATTTCATGGCATTTTAATTGAAATATAATACTGTCTCACTTCATTTTTATTCTTTTTTCCTGCGTCGAGCACCACGATGAAAAACAGAGTCTGCACTGATTGTTGGCCTGGATGTGGTGGATTAGCAGAGAAGGGTTATAAAAGTGGCCATTTGCTTGGCCTGAACAGGGAGGAATATTCCCACTTCCTTTGTTCCCGCCCCAAAACGACGGCTCTGCCTCTGCAGGTGATGCCAATTCCATGCAAATAATTTTTGGATGGAGGTTTGTGCACCTGCTGCTCAGGATAAAGAGGCAGCTTTGTGCTCCAGCAGCCCCTTCCAGCAGAGCACCTTGGAATGTGCCACGTCCTGGCCTTTGGCAGCAGGGATCCAGCTTGGGAGCCCGGGCTGAAAAATGCCAGTATTCCCCTTTTTCAGAGCTCTGGGAATGTTGCTGGCATCTCACGGGGAAGGAGCAGAGCTGGAAGGGCAGGGAATCCACGGAGTGGGACCTGTCCCAGCTGTTGGAACGTGGCAGGCACAGGATTGGGGAAGGAGCAGAGCTGGAAGCACAGGGAATCCATGGAGTGGGACCTGGCCCAGGTGTTGGAACGTGGCAGGCACAGGCTTGGGGAAGGAGCAGAGCTGGAAGCACAGGGAATCCATGGAGTGGGACCTGGCCCAGGTGTTGGAACGTGGCAGGCACAGGCTTGGGGAAGGAGCAGAGCTGGAAGGGCAGGGAATCCATGGAATAGGACTTGTCCCAGCTGTTGGAATGTGGCAGGAGGTCGTGTGGCCCAGGACTTGGGAAGGAGCAGAGCTGGAAGCACAGGGAATCCATGGAGTGGGACCTGTCCCAGCTGTTGGAACGTGGCAGGCACAGGACAGGGGAAGGAGCAGAGCTGGAAGGGCAGGGAAGCGATGGAGTGGGACCTGTCCCAGCTGGTGGCACGTGGCAGGCAAAGGATTGGGGAAGGAGCAGAGCTGGAAGCACAGGGAATCCATGGAGTGGGACCTGTCCCAGCTGTTGGAACGTGGCAGGAGGTCGTGTGGCCCAGGATTTGGGAAGGAGCAGAGCTCAGAGGGTCACTGGCAGTCACTGCTCCCAGACCTTCCCTCAGCCGTGCCAGCCCCGGGAGTCAGAGCTGACACTTCCCTTTGCAAAGCTGATGGAATCGGTGGGATGAGATTTCCCAGGCTGCCTGTGGAGTTTGGACACCACAATCTTTTCATGCTGAACAGGAGCTGCGTGTCCCTCTCCCTCAGGCAGAAAAACGTGAGTTATCCCTCGGGGGTTTGCTCAGGCCCAACCTGAGGCACCTTCCCAGGGAAGGGAACGGAGCTGGGAAGGGGCTGGAGCCCCAGGAGAGGCTGAGGGAGCTGGAAAGGGGCTCAGCCTGGAGAAAAGGAGGCTCAGGGGGGACCTTGTGGCTCTGCACAACTCCCTGACAGGAGGGGGCAGTTCTTTTCCCAGCTTTAGTTCTGTACTCAGTCCTTGGGAAGCAGAATTCCAAATGGGGAGTTTATCAGTCTCTGGCAGAATTCCTCCGTTGGATTTCCCTGAGGCTGTGGGCAGCATTTGGAATTTGCAGAGGGATCCCTGATGGTCAGGACATTTCTGCTCAGTGTCCTGCCACCAAAAGCTGCCGTGCTGCCGCAGCCAGCTTCTCCTAGGGAATCATACGGGGCTTGAGGATGGGGATTTTCTGCAGCTGGAGAGGGAGAAAGTGCTGGAAAGAGAGAGGTGGCAGAAAAACAAAAAAAGATTTGCAAAATTATGTGTCAAGAAAATGTCCTGGGTTTGTTCTTCAGTGGAGAGAAAAGAGAATTTGAAACCTCTGTGGAACAAAGTCAGGGTTCATTTCTTTCCTCTGGACAGGAGCTCTAGAACCTGGCGAGCTCCACTGGGGACAGTTTCCCACCTGATGCTTTAATCCATCCTTACCCTCGACACAATTTATTTTCCATCCATCCACAGCAGAAATCTTACAGCAAATAATAACATTTTCTATACTGGATCAATACATTGGCTCGTGCTCATTGATCTGAACAAATAAACTGCCTTACAGGAGCACCACGACTTTGATTAGAGTTTCATTATAGGACTCTTGTGTGAATATACATTGAAAGTCGATATTTTTCTGTGTTTGTGGGCGGCCACACAATTCCTGAAGAACTGAGGGCCTTAAGGAAGCACATTTTGGGAGGCCTGTGCCGCTCTCTGGATTTGTTCATGGATAAGGTGACCTTACCCACGTCTGGCTGGCACAGGGATGGGACGTGTCCTTTTCTTGGGATACAAAAAGCATCTTTATTGAATTGCTCGGGAGCATTTTGCACTGTGCATTAGCAACGACACCCTGATAACTGCGCCTATAAATTTATATCTCTCCCTCAGAGCTCTCAAGCTCTTGGCAAACACAAGAAAGGACAGATCTGAAGGCCCAACTTCAATTCTCCTTTTTGTTCCTGCCCGTCCTAAATCAATAGAGATATAAAAGCTGGAGATGAAAACAAATCATGGCCATGCTGCAGCTTTCAGGGGGAAGCACCGGCTACAAGCAAACAAATCAATAAAACTTCGTATTCTTGGACCTGGGCTTGGGTTTGGTCAATAAATGCTCTGTGTTCTGCAGTATTTCACAGCAGCCTGCAGCTCTCCGCCAGGGCCTGAGCCGGGAATTTGGGCAGGGGATGAGATGAGAACTCCACTTTTAACTGTATTTCTCAAATTTAATGTGGTTTGCTTCTGACTGGAGTTTTTTTGTCTCCCCAGCAGGTGGGAGCAGGCAGAGCCCAACGCCAGCACAGCCTCCTGGAGCTTCCTCTGTGCAGTTTGCTCCTCTAAAACAGAAGGACTTCCCTAGTAAGTGTTTCCTGCATCGTTTCAGCTGGGAAGGGTCATGGATTTCAGCAGGCAAACAGAAAACAAAGCAGGTTTGAAGGCACAAATGTGAGCAGGTGGATTTGGTTCAATCCCATTGACTCCTGTCTTTAATGTTCATGCCTCAGTGAAGAAAAACAAATCTTTATAAACGCCCAGCAAAACCTCACCTCAGAATTCAGACCCAGGGCTGAAGAGGCTGCTTTGGTCTCTGCAAGGAGGAGGCAGAGCTGGTTGGGCTCCAGGCATGATTCAGATGGAATTTTCTTGATGAATAATAAAGGAAATAGCACAGGCGGGGCTGCTGGAGGCGAGGAGGTGTTAAATGTCGGCATGGCCTGATGTTGGAAAATTCACACTGTGAAAAACGTTTTTGGTTTTTTTTTTTGTTAGGATTTATAAGTTTTTAATAAAAAGATAATAAGAGATAAGATAATAAAGCGAAAGTTACGGCGTCGGGCGGCCGGGTAGTGTCTGTCTTACTAACGGCGTGCTCCCACCACAGCACTTATTTTTGTATTTATCTTTTAAAGTATTATATATGTATTAGATTTTTTAATGCGTTTATACATATTTATGACTTATTTTCGCTTTGTATTATAATGAATTTAAAGGTTATTTGTGTATGCGTAGTGCTTTTTGGTGGTTGTGGGCTGGGGTCTTTAGGGATAAAGGGGCCGGGCTTTTAATTTTAGTTGAATTTTTTACTTTTTTTTGTTACGTATGTTTTTTAGGTTTTTGGATTCGGTTCACGTTATGAACTTAGTTTTAGTCGGTTTAGGGGTTTTGGAGAGCAGAGATTAGGTCAGATCACTCTCTTTTTTACAATAAATTTACATTTTTTTATTTTACTTTTGACAAGCACTAGCAATAATAAGGAGCTTTGGATGAATTATTTTTTAACTCTCTTTGAACTTTTTTGTGTCTTATTTACACGAATTCTTTCTACTTAAGGATGGATTGTATAACTATATTTACTATTAACAGAACAAACTACAGCTATATTCTTATAGTGAAACCATTTTAACATTATACATTTAACATTCTTTAATATCTGCGGAAAGCCAATATTATAATATATATATCTATAACAACACTGAGAGCAGGAAAGAGAAGGGTGATTTCACAGGGTTCCCTCGTGGTGCCTTGCGCAGCTCACGGGCCGCGTTCATTAAAGCAAGGCCGGCTCAGGTCGCTCATTGACCCACGGGCCTGGGCACTCGGAGCCCGGACAGGCAGTCAGGGCAGCCTGGCTTAGCGAGAACCGAGCTTAATCCATGGAGTTCACTCCGGAGCTGCCACGGCTGGAGCGGGAATTCACTGCCACAGCAGGACAGGAGGCGGAACTCAGCCGGGTTTGATCGGCTCCTGCCACTGCCACCATCGCCACAATTCCAGGGGCTGGGGACGCTCACAAGGAGCCCCCGAGTGTCCCCAGCCCTGCCCCGGTCTGGGCCAGCACGGACGGGGTGCTGCAAAGCTGTCCCTCTCCCTGGGCTGCCGCTCTCCCTGGGCTGCCGCTCTCCCTGGGCTGCCGCTCTCCCTGGGCTGCCGCTCTCCCTGGGCTGCCGCTCTCCCTGGGCTGCCGCTCTCCCTGGGCTGCCGCTCTCCCTGGGCTGCCGCTCTCCCTGGGCTGCCGCTCTCCCTGGGCTGCCGCTCTCCCTGGGCTGCCGCTCTCCCTGGGCTGCCGCTCTCCCTGGGCTGCCGCTCTCCCTGGGCTGCCGCTCTCCCTGGGCTGCCGCTCTCCCTGGGCTGCCGCTCTCCCTGGGCTGCCGCTCTCCCTGGGCTGCCGCTCTCCCTGGGCTGCCGCTCTCCCTGGGCTGCCGCTCTCCCTGGGCTGCCGCTCTCCCTGGGCTGCCGCTCTCCCTGGGCTGCCGCTCTCCCTGGGCTGCCGCTCTCCCTGGGCTGCCGCTCTCCCTGGGCTGCCGCTCTCCCTGGGCTGCCGCTCTCCCTGGGCTGCCGCTCTCCCTGGGCTGCCGCTCTCCCTGGGCTGCCGCTCTCCCTGGGCTGCCGCTCTCCCTGGGCTGCCGCTCTCCCTGGGCTGCCGCTCTCCCTGGGCTGCCGCTCTCCCTGGGCTGCCGCTCTCCCTGGGCTGCCGCTCTCCCTGGGCTGCCGCTCTCCCTGGGCTGTCCCTCTCCCTGGGCTGCCTCCCCTCATCCCTTCACGCTGCCGAAGCCTGTCCCGGCTGCTCCCGGGGGGATCCCGGTTCTCCTGGCCCGGTGCCCCAGCAGCACAGGACAGGGTCTGTCACGACAGGAGCCCCCGGGCACAGGAATCCTCCCCGCTGCCACAGGCAGCACGCAGAGCTCTCGGCTCCACTGATTTCCCTTCCGCCCTCCGAGCGGAGCATTGATGCCTGTCTGGGAAGGGCAGAGGCCGGGATTATCTCGGAGTTAATAAAGGCCCACTGGGCACAATCTGCCCGCTGCCGTCGCAGCCTCTGCTGCTCCCGCGTGTCCTGATGGAACAACGAGCGGTTCCACGGAGAGGAGGAATGGCAGGAGAGGGTTCCCTTGTCCCACATTTCCCTGCCAGGGTTGTGGTGGAGCTTTGCTAAGCTCCAGGGCACCTTAAAGCTGTGCCACAGAGGGTGGGAGAACCCTTCAGCTCAGCTCAGCTGGTATTGGGGTCACTTCAGTGCTGAGACTGGACATGATCCCTGTGGAGCCAGGCTGGGAGAGCTGGGGGGGCTCACCTGGAGCAGAGAAGGCTCCAGGGAGAGCTCAGAGCCCCTTCCAGGGCCTAAAGGGGCTCCAGGAGAGCTGCAGAGGGACTGGGGACAAGGGATGGAGGGACAGGACACAGGGAACGGCTTCCCACTGCCAGAGGGCAGGGATGGATGGGAAATTGGGAAGGAATTGTTCCCTGGGAGGTGAGGAGGGGCTGGGATGGAATTCCCAGGGCAGCTGTGGCTGCCCCTGGATCCCTGGCAGTGCCCAAGGCCAGGCTGGAGGGGCTGGGGGCAGCCTGGGACAGTGGGAGGTGTCCCTGCCATGGCAGGAGTGGGATGGGATGGAATTTAGGGTCCCTTCCAATCCAAACCATCCTGGGATTCCCTGATTCTCTGCAAGAACTGGCAGCAGCCAGGATCCTTCGAGGACACCATCAGCCAGGATCCCTTTCCAGGCACTGTTCTCCAGCCTCTCACTCCCCACTCAGTGGAAGTGACAGTGGAAGTGTCCCTGCCACGGCAGGGTGACACAAACACAAATCTGAGCCACTCCTGCTGCTCCTCAGCTGCTCCGGGCCCTGGGACCCCTCCTGCCTGCAAAAGCCTGCCAGCCCCAGCACTGTTTGGGGCACGGCACAAATCCTGCTGTTTTGGGGTTTTCCCAGCCAGACCGTCTGGGCGAGGGAGGCAGAACACAGAGCAAGGGATGCCTGGGCAAATCCGACCTGGCACAGGGTGATTCCGGTCTGTTTTCGTGGATTTGGCACCCATACTCGGCGTGCTTCTTCCCACCTCCCTGCCACGTCCTGTGTGCCTGTGAGACCCCACATAAAACACACAGGAGCCTTTGTCCCTGTCACTCCCTCTCAGCCACATTGATTAAGCTCCGTGCTTGTTCCTACAGCTGTTTATGATTTTTATGATCTGCAAATTTGCAGCTGATCACTCAAACTGCTCAAATCCCCTCAGTCAGACAAACGCTTTGGATTTATTGTGCTGCACGTTTTCAAATGATTATTTGATTCATATATCCCCTAATGTTTTCAAAGCTTCATTTTATTTTTCAAATTAATGAGAGCTGACAAGAATCAGCCCACCCTGATGGTGCCGTACCCATGGTGATTGATGGGTTTGTTGAAGGCTCAACCCTTTCACGTCCCTTGGAAAATTCCAGAGTCTGTGCAGCAACAGTTGGATTTTCTTCTGGGGTGGTCGATACCGAGAGACCTGGGTATGTGCATCCACTAGAAAATCAGGAATATCAGATTCCCAAGGACTGAGCCAAGGCACACAGCATCTCTCTGAGTGTCATTTACCCTTTATTAATTGAGAAGCCAAAGGAGGCAGCTGGGAGCTCCTTCCAGGGCTGCCCTCAAGGCCAGGAACTGATCCCTCTCCCACCTTGAGCAGGTGCAGAGCTCCTTGGGCAGGTTTTTATTGTCCCTGGCAAGCACTGGTAGAACATTAAAGTGAAGCCACGCACTCAGGAAATAAACTGAATGGATCTCCCCTCATTTTAGGTGCTGAACAGGGATGTGCACCTCTGTCTGCCAGAGCCTCCAGGCTCCCTCTGGAGTCACAGAACCACGGAACATTTTAGGGTGGAAAAGACCTCCAGGATCATCAGGTCCAAGCTTTGACCGATCCCACCTTGCCCATCAGGCAGTGGCCCCTTCCAAAGGAGGTGATTCTGCCCCAGCTGAGCTTAGCTGAAATCCAACAGCTCCTGCTCGGGGAGCTGATTTCTGCCCTCTGGCTTCACAAAGATTTGGTGGTGGTGAGCTCACGTTTGCACACCTGAAGATAAATCCACACCTCAGTGCAGAGGAAGCCCCCTCAGAGGGATATGTTTTGTATATCCAGCAGATCGAGCTGTGCTCTGTGCAGGGCAGGAACGGGGAACTCCTCAGCTGATGGGAACGTGGCAAGAAGGGAACATGACCATCATTGGATAACCCCCCCTGCGCATTCCTGCTCTGGGGCTTCCCAGAGTCGTTCCTTTCCTCCTTTAACACTAGAACTTTCCTCTCCCTGGAGAGGAAATAATATATAATAAAATAAAAAAAAATTAATTTATTATAAATAAAAACTGGAACTTTCCTCTCCCTGGGCTGAGCTCCTGCTGTTCCTGGCTCCATCCCTGCACCAAACTTGGTGTGGGCAGGGGAGGGTGAGGAAAAGAGCTCCAGGTGTGGTGGGAAGGAGGAGAAGGCTGCTGCTCCCAGAACTCTGCTCATCCCCTGCCTGATCCCGCTGCTGGATGGGCCCTGAGCAGCCGCGGGTGACTTTGGGCACGGAAACACAGGGTCCTGTTGGATGGCTCCAGCGATTTATGGGCTGGAGAGCGGGCAGGGGAGATGGATGGCCGGGGGATAAATCAGTCGGGAGCTTCCCGTCATCCCCTCGGCGCTGAAGGCCCAGCGCTGCTGATTTGTGGCAGTATTATCCTGCCGTGATTCATCTGCGAGTCCTGGCCCTTCCTCGCCCTCCAGGCACTGGAGCAGGGTCTGGGCAGCGTTTGGCTGCTGGCATTGGACACTCCAAATCCCTTCGTTTTCCTGGGCCCTGCCCTGCCACCTCATCCCTCCTCTCCTGTGTGTTCTTCGTGGCAAGCACAGGGACCAGGAACAGCCAAATTTCCCTTCCCTGGGCTCCAGGAGGTGCCTCCATCCCCATTTCCCAGCCTGTTTTGGGCCCTCTGAAGGGCACCACAGCCTTCTGCTCTCAGCTCCTGCCAGTTCATCTTCACAGACCCAGAGCTTCTCGAGAGCTGCCCACAGACTTGAGAAGGTAATGAATGTGAGGAGAAACGAGTTCATTTTCATGGCAATCACTCAGTGGCAGTTTCAGAACTGGGAATGGAGTCCACACCACTGGTGGATGTCGGATCATCCTGGCCGGGCTGGTTTTCTGGGACAAATGAGTGTGGAGTGTCCTGGTGCCAACACAGAATTCCAGAATGGTTTGGATTGGAAAGGCTTAAAGCTGATCCCATCCCACCCCTGCCATGGCAGGGACCCCTCCCACTGTCCCAGGCTGCTCCCAGCCCCGGCCAGCCTGGCCTTGGGCACTGCCAGGGATCCAGGGGCAGCCACAGCTGCTCTGGGAATTCCATCCCAGGGAACAATTCCTTCCCACTCTCCCATCCATCCCTGCCCTCTGGCAGTGGGAAGCCATTCCCTGTGTCCTGTCACTTCATCCTTTGGAAATTGTCTCTCTCCATCTTCCCTTCAGCTCCTTCAGGTCCTGGAAGGCCCCAATCAGGTCACCCTGTCTGTTTTCCAGGCTGAACAATCCCAGCTCTCCCAGCCTTTCCTCCCTGCAGAGCTGCTCCATCCCTCTGCTCATCCTGGAGCCTCCTCTGGACTCTCTCCAGCAGCTCCAGGTCCATCCTGACGTTGAAATTCCCAGGGCTGGGGCAGCTCTGCAGGTGGGGTCTCACCTGAGCACGGGGGCACCACCCCAGTCCCTTTCCCGCTGCGCACTGGGATCAGCTCAGGGCACGGGGGATGTTATTCCTCGGCTGTTTTGTTCTCAGCCCAGGAGCTCCATGGAATGGGACAAGGCTCCCGGCATCCCAAACAAACAGCAAAAGCTCCCAAGGAACGCTGGGGTTTCACTGAAATAATGCATTTTTAAACTGCTGTTATGGGAAGATGTCGTTTCTAATGAAAGGTTTCAGTCCTTCTCCAGATAATGCCAGAGCCAAGATCTGCATTTTCAGGATAATTTGGAAATTGGGGATGAAATTACTGTTTCCATTTCAAAATTATTTCTAAAATTCTCTCTTCCATCTTTTTAACGAAATCAAATTTTTAAAAATCAAATTACACAGCTCAGGAAAATGACAGCAAATTAACTCTGAGGAAGTTTCTGCTCAAGTTACTTTCCCTCCTGTTTTAGGGACCACAGAAAAATGCACACCGACATTTTAAATCGCAGCTAAATGAAAATTGGCACTAGGGTTGGAAATATTGACTGGAATATTTCCACCGAGCCCTGGATTACCCCGTGGCTTTCGCTGCTCACTCTCAGAACAGTGCCAACCCCAGGCTTGAGCACAAGAAAGCGAAGCACAGAACCCTCAGGAGAGAGCAGACAGGAACCACGTCTGGAACTCCCATCCCAGATCTCCCCCTGGATCACAGCTCTCCTGCGCTTTGTTCCTGAGATTTCCCCTCCTCTGGAGCCCTTCCCTGCACAGGAGTTGCCTGGTGCGGGTGGAACCTGCCGAGCCTGAGGTATTCCGTGGCTCACTGGTGGATGGCAGAGGGATCCCCGATGCTCCAGGGGTTCCTGTGGTCATGTTGGTGTCCCTGACCGTGTGTGAGGGACGTTGGGGTGACATCAGGATGGCACTGGTCACTCGTGGGGTCCCACAGGGCTCCATCCTTGGCCTGTGCTCCTCAACATCCCATAAATAAGCTGGACATGGGATGGGAGGACACTGAGCAAGTTCACAAATGTGGGAGCTGTTGGCTCCTTCAGGGGCAGGGAGACCTCGCAGAGAGACCTCGACAGATCAGAGAGATGGGAAATCTCCAGCTGTGAGGGGCCAGCCAGGGAAAGGTGCGGATTCTGCACCTGGGATGGGACAGTCCTGGACGTGCGGACAGAGGGGGGAGTGAGAGGCCGGAGAACAGTGCCTGGAAAGGGATCCTGGCTGATGGTGTCCTCAAAGGATCCTGGATCCTGCCAGTTCCTGCAGAGAACAGGGAATCCCAGGATGGTTTGGATTGGAAGGGACTCTAAATTCCATCCCATCCCACCCCTGCCATGGCAGGGACACCTCCCACTGTCCCAGGCTGCTCCCAGCCCCTCCAGCCTGGCCTTGGGCACTGCTAGGGATCCAGGGGCAGCCACAGCTGCTCTGGGAATCCCATCCCAGGGAACAATTCCTTCCCAATCTCCCATCCATCCCTGCCCTCTGGCAGGGGGAAGCCATTCCCTGTGTCCTGTCCCTCCATCCCTTGTCCCCAGTCCCTCTGCAGCTCTCCTGGAGCCCCTTCAGGCCCTGGAAGGGGCTCTGAGCTCTCCCTGGAGCCTTCTCTGCTCCAGGTGAGCACCCCCAGCTCTCCCAGCCTGGCTCCAGAGGGGCTCCAGCCCTGGAGCAGCTCCGGGGCCTCCTCTGGGCTCTCTCCAGCAGCTCCAGGTCCTGCTGATGTTGGAATTCCCAGACCTGGTGCAGCTCTGCAGGTGGGAATCCATTCAACATACCCAGATGCCCAAACTCTGTTACTAACAGGACATCTCCTGCTTTTTCTCCGGTCTTATTCAGTGGAAGGAAGGAATTTTGGATGGAAGAAATCCCTGTTTATTCAGGAAACAATAATTTCCTCTGTAATTATCTCTCCCCCAAGGATTCTGAAGCACCCAAGTGACTCTCGAGCAGATTTTTCATTGCCCTGCCCAGCACAGGCCCCCAAACACAGGGCCCTGTGCTCACAAACCCCAAGCGCAGCAGTTTTGCACTTAAAAATTCCTGTAAAAAATCTCCATATAAATCTGTGAACTAAATATATAAATTTCCAGTCATGCAAAAGCACATTCTCTAATTCCTGCATAAAAAGCAGTGCATTGTAACAGTTTTATTATAATGGGAACTTGAGGATGCTTCTTGTTTATGGGCTGCAATAACCACATCATAGACAAAATAAATCCTAAAAGGCGGTGCTGGAGTGTTCAGCGCTGGAGTTTATCAGCTGGGCACGGAGTTATTTCAAGTCAGCCACAAACACACTCATCATCCAGTTGTTATGATTATGATGATGCTTTTAATTAAAATGCCAAAGGAGAAATAGGAAAAGCTTTGGAAAAACACGTGGGGGAAGGTGCAGGAAGAAAGACACGATTTTGGTCCTTCCTTTTCCTGTGTGTTCCTATTTTCCCCAAAATGTTTTCCAAACATTCTACTCTCTTTCCTTCCTATTTCCTTCCTTCCAAGGAACAGATCCATGTCTGTGAGATACCAGTGCTGCTCCCCAGGAGCTGAAATGAGTGCGACTGAAGCTGAAGGAGGCAGGGTTGGATGGGATTTTGGGGAGGAATTGTTCCCTGGGTGGGTGAGGAGGGGATGGGATGGAATTCCCAGAGCAGCTGTGGCTGCCCCTGGATCCCTGGCAGTGCCCAAGGCCAGGCTGGCCGGGGCTGGGAGCAGCCTGGGATGGTGGAAGGTGTCCCTGCCATGGCAGGGGTGGGATGGGATGGAATTTAGGGTCCCTTCCACCCGATCCAGTCTGGGATTCTCTGCCTGACCCCGCACCAACGTCCCTGTTCACTGACAGCAGCCGTGGCTGACGGAGCCGATACGTTCCGGTGATAGAACCGTGAGGGACACACCTGGGTGGCTGTTGGAAAGGGATATTTCCCTCTGGCTTCACATCCCAATCTCTCCCACCTCCATAAACAGCAGAGTTCCTGGGACAGGCCCAGGCTCAGATTTCTTTCCCCTCAGCTGAAGGGGCAGAGCAGCAGAATAAGTCCCCAGCACCTCTCGGGATGTCACCAGGGGCTGCAAAATGCCAACAACCCAGGCCGGAATGAAATGGGAGCTGCAAAAGGACCTGGATGAATCCAGGAGCTGGGCTCAGGACATCGGGGTGTAATAAACTGTGCCAGGGGAGGGTTAG
>VWPU01005430.1:0-43328 GCA_013398955.1 Callaeas wilsoni
CCGCCCCCGGCGGGGCGGGGCCCGCGGCCCGGGAACGAGCGGGGTCCCTCGGTGCCCCGGGGCCCGGTCCCCTCAGCCCGGGCACAGGCGGGCTCCAGCACCCTCAGCACTCCCGGGGGCCGCATGCCCTCTGCCCAGACACCAACCAGCGCACCCGTACCCTCAGTGCCAGGCACAGCAGGGCAGCCACGTTCCTCACCCCAATCTGGACACCACCAAACTCCCTCTCCGCCCCCGGGTCCCCACCAGGATGGCGCCAGGGTCGTACAGGGTGTCCCCTCCAATCAAGGGAATGCCACACATCAGTAGATAAAAAAGAAAAAAAAATTTATTGTGCAATCTGCATCTCTTGTCCCAAACCTCACACACGCACCCTGACAACATAAATAGAGGGACTGGACTGGTTGTGAGTGACGACCCTCCCTTAAGGGGACGGTTCCCTTGGGATCACAGCGATGGAAGATGCTGGTTCTTCAGAGAGGGGCTACAAGTCCTGGTTTCCATCAACATCTCCAGTGCAGTGCAGACCTGGGCAGCAGGCACGCACCCCTGTGTCCAGGGTGGAGGCAGCTATGCACATTGTCACAGGGTGTGTTACACCTCAGCACTGAACATGGGGTCCGTGCAACTCTGCATCCCTTCACTCTTGAGCGAGGCTTTCCCAGAGCCGAGAGCTGCAGGGCCCCAGCACCACCATGGCATCACCACACCAACGGCAAGGACATGGATGGCTGCTCCCAGGGCAAAGGGATCCATGCTCACAGCTTCCTTCCTTCAGTGGGACAGCATGGCTTTGGGTGGTGAAAGACATTTCTTCAGTCCAACCACCCTGCGTGGCCCAGAAGGAGCTGTGAGCAGGCCCATCCATGAGCTTCTGGGTTCCTCGAACCCAAACCGGGGCTTTGGAGCTTTTCCTCTGAAAACCACCTTTGTGGTGAGGATGTACATAAAAGCTCTAAGCAAAAAGTTCCATCTCACAGCTGCTTCCTTGCACTGGCACAGGTGTCCCCAGGCCTGCTAACCCCTCCTGTAATCCATGGCGAAACACTCATACAGCAGTGTCAGAGAACCACACAGCTTCGTGTGTCCCTGTCTCAAAAAGAGACCACTGTCCCAGGAAATAAAGGGAAGCAGTGACACTGGCCCACATGGAGAGGGCTGCTTGCCTGGACAGTTCTGTCCTGTCCACGGTGACTGGGACAAGACCAGGAAACAAGCAGGAGCTGGAAGGGGGTCTCACAGAGAGCTCAGCTCCCTGCCAGAGCCCACTGGTCAGCAGCTGTGCAGACCCAAGTGCCCAGCCCTGCACCCTGACAGAGCCCGGGACTCCTACGTCTGGGACTCCACTGCAAAGAGATGGCACTCAGCAGAGTAATGCCACGAGGTCAGCACCTGGAGGAGGCCCTGGACACATCTGCTGTCCTGACTCGCTGGCACCAGGCGCTAGGGCTGGGTGAGCCTGCTGGTACCCCAGGATGGGGTATCTTGGCAAGCACATGGCATAAGCTGGGAAATCCTCTGGACCAAGGTAGCCAGTGCAGACACCGAGAAGTGTGTGGTGCTTGTGGGATGTTCACAGGACGCTCACTCCGGCAGAGCTGATGGGGTTAGGGGCAGGCTGGCACTTCTACCCCCACGCACCCCCTTGGTCCCCAGTTCAGCAAGGCCCCTGGCTGCAGACAGGGTAGCAATGGCTGTGGCAGGACAGGAGCTTGGCACTGACCAGGGTGAATAGGCCCAGGCTGGGGCTGCAGAAGCCATAGCAGGACAGGCTGTGCCACTCCTGGGAATTTGGGGAGAAGCAGGTTGTCATGGCTCCCCAGAGCCCACACCAGGCAGCAAAGGCTCCTTCCATGCGGAGGCTTCCCCCTTTCCAAAATAATCACCCCAAAAAAGGCAAGTGGCAGCAAGAGGCATTTTTGGGAGAGCCAGCCCCCCCAGCGCTCCTGTCACAGCTACCCACTGCTACTCAAAGGACAGTAGGTCGGGATGGGTCCCCTCCACCTCCCAGCCAGGGGTACATGGCTCTGGCCGCCCTGTATTCCCTGGTGGCTCATGCTCCAGCCCTGATCTCCGTGAGGGCTTCTCTGTGGTGGGTGACATCTCAGCAGCCCTCTCACCCACTTGCCATTGGCTTTCCCAGCTGCCCTTATGGATGAGGTCGGGCACGGGTAAGGCACTGTTAGGCTGGTCCCCACCGGGCTCCAGGGCACCTGTCATGCTGGGGATCCCAGGGCATTCTGGAGGAGACGGATCCCCCATCCCCAGCTGCTCCTCTGTGGGGTCAGGGTGGGCTGCGGATGGTTCAGGAGGTTCCTCTGTGCCACTCCTCGTGCTGGTCCCCTCTGGCTGCGGAGCGATGAGCATGTCCCGGGGGGTCTTCAGGGCGCGCGGCGTCCGCTTCTTGGTGATGGGGGGTGGGGGTTCCAGCCGGGGAAAGGCATCGAGCCCCACAGCCCTGCGAGCACAGAGGGACAGTCGCATACAGCCCCATGCTGCGCCCCTCCAGCCTGTCCCAATGGCCCTGGCACGCTGCGGGGACACTCACCCATCCTCAGCAGCCGGCTGTCCTGCGCCCAGCACGGCGCCCGCACTGGCGTTCACCTCCATGGCTCCCACGCCGGGCAGGCCGGCTGGCTCCTTGCGGCGCAGGAGGTCGTTCACCTTGGCACCCATGGCCTTGCCCAGGTTGCGGAGGTGCTGGCTGCCAGCGGGCCGGCAGGGCTGGGGCACGGTGCCCGCCGGGGCAGGGACGTGCTGTGCCCGTGGCGTGGGTGCCGTGCTGGCACTGGCATTCTCAAACATGCTCTGGTCAACTGGAGGGGGAAAGGGAACAGAGAGGACATGAGCCAGGCTGGAGGGGGGATCCCAGCAGGGCCGGCCCACCAGCAGCGTGGGAACACAGTTGTGGGGACTGGGAGGATGTTCCTACAGCTCCACAGAGGCTGTGGGCAGCCAGGCCATGCCAGGGCTGCACAGGGCAGTACATGCACGAGGGACCAGCGTGGGGCAAGACAGGGTAGCAGCGAGCCCAAGGCTCCACATTGGCACTGCCAACACACCGAGAGCTTCTCTTACCTGACACCAAGCGACTTGGGAAGCAGGTTGTGGAAAATGAGAGAGAAAGAGAGCAAGCGAGCATTTACCAGGGGAATGGTAAGGGAAGAGGCCTGTCCCTTCCACACTGCCAGGTGAGGTGTGCTGCCAACCCCCTGCTCAGACCTGTCATGCTGCCTGAAGAGATGGGACTCACATGGGGGTCCGTTGTCAGCCACACCCTGGTAAAGCCACAGGGCCTTCTCTCGGGGCACCCACAGTCTGGGCTCTGCACTGCCCACCCCACCATGGCTCCCTCAGCCCAGCCCAGGCTGGGTCTGTGTGGTGGGTGGCAGCAGGTCATTGCTGGGGAAAGGACCAGCTCTGCAATCCCACCCCACCTCTGAGCTACACTGGTTTCTCCACCATGTCTTCCCAGCAAGAGTCCTTGAAGCTGTGGGGGCTGCCCCCAGGAGCGCCAGCTCAAACCCCTGTGGCTGCCTTCACGTCCGTGTGGGTCTGTGTGATGGTTCCAGACAGTTCCTGGCTGAGCCTGGTGCTGTTCTGGGGCCTTGCTGCCCATCAGCATCCTCTGCCCAACTCTACCTGTGCATCCCAGGGGCACATACTGGGACAACCACCTCCACATCCCATGGGACAGGCAGAGAGGAAGGGTTCCCAGCACTGCTTTCAACCTTGTGGTGGGCTGGACTCTTACAGGGAACCCCAACTCACTGCAGGCCCTTCCTTCTGCATTCTGTGGCCCCACAGTGCTGCTGAACAGCGATCTCCCTCCCTGTACCTGCAGCTTCCATCAGCCCTGGGGTTCATCCTACAGCTACTTCATCTGCACCATGGGAGCCACCCAGCAGTGCCTGGGCAGCCTCTCCTCCAGCCTGGACACCAGCTCTCAGGAGTGTGAGCAGCCTGACAATCTCTTGAAGAGCTCTCTTCTGTCTCCTCAGATGACTGCCAGCCCCTGAGAGGGACAGGCTGGCCAGCAGCAGAGCCAGCATCATGGTCCAGGATAAAATCACTGTTTCCCAGTGCCAGCCTGTGCTCCAGCATGGCTACCAGTGCACGTCGTGCTGCCCCATCTTCCCCAGATCCAGCACAGCTCCCATGAGGGCTACAGCTGCAAGGAGTTCTACCGCCGGCCCGAGGTCCTGGGGGAGCCGGAGCTCAAAGCACAGGAGGCTGCAGCCCCCAGCGTGTCCATGCAGCCCCAGCAGCCAGGCGGCTGCCGCGGGAGGGCACTGCTCCATCACTCCTGCCAGCGGCAGAATGAATTGTTTCAGGCGCAGTCAGCCCCTGCCTGTGCGCTGCTTTTGCCTACACAATGCTTCTGCTTCTGACATCCTTTAAGAGAGGCTCTTGCCTACTTTTCCTTCTCCAGCAGCCAAAAATTTCCGAGCCCCTGGAAGTGCCGATTAGCATCTCTGCATCTCTGTGGGGAGCTCTGCAGATGCCAGGAACCCCCTGGCACCCTCCAGCTGTTGGATCAGCCCTGAGACAAGCCTGTGCTATGCAGCGGCTGCAGGTGAAGACTGAAACACCTCTACTCCCAGCAATATTCTGGGCACCTTGCTCTTGTGGGCATCTTGTGACTGGCACCACAAGCAGGGCTCTCACAGGAGAGGAGGCTTAGGTTGGAGGGGGTCTCTGCAAGGCCAGAGGATGCCACTGCTGGTGCTGGCACCCAGCATGGAGAGGGAAGGAAGCACAGAAAGAGAGAGTCAGTGAGAAGAAAGAAACAACAGAAAGCCTTGAGAAATAGAAAGATTTATTTAGCAAAAGCCAGTTGACTAATGACAACACCCAAGGGTTAAGTGCACTTACATTGACAGATTGGCTTCCCAGATAGAGTCAACAGTTAGTAATACGACAGTTGTAGGAAAAGAAAGGACAAAAAATATAGCTATAAAACCTCTGTCAAGGTCCATAACAAAAGTGAGAGGCTAGAGAGGAGTCTCGGAGGCAGCGCTGACTTAGGAGGGGTCATTTACATGTGTACACCCATGGAGCAGCATGGTGCTGGCAGGATCCCACCCGGCCCCGGCAGCACCCCCTCAGCCTCTGGGGTGCCTGCCACTGTCCCCTGTGGGCAGAGTGCAGGGCAGGAGCCCGAGGCCACAGCTGGTCCTGACGGCCCCTCATGGGACACAGCCTTAGCTCTGTGTGTGCAGCAGGGATGGGCCGGAGCGGTGGCTCAGGAGATGGCTCCCACCACCTGCTTCCTGACCCAGCCCAGCCTGTAAGAGATCTCTGGCCTGCTGTTGCTCCTCCCAGGCTCTCCCTTCATCTGCCCCGTCTGTACAGCTGAGCTCCTGCTGTCCTTTGCCCTGAACAGTCTGTCTGCCCACACGGAAATCCCTGTCCAAGCTCAAACATCCCTACCCTGCAAGCACCACGCCTTGTGCATGCTGTCATGCCCACTTTTTCCTCCTAGCTGGACCAGCCTCCCACCCCTTGCTTTCACCTTCAACTGCTGCAAGCTGGCAGTGGGATGTCGGGTCCCCAGCAGAGGGGCTGGCACACAGCTGTGCCCACAGCCGTGTGGGACAGGGGATATGGAGGTAGTGGTGCCTAGAGGACAGGAGCACCATGTACCCAACACCACCCTCTCCCACTCTGCCTGCTCTGTGGCTGGTGCAGGAGCTCCCCTAGACACCAGGGCACTGCTGGGGACACTGAAACACGTCCTTCTTTCCTTCCCACTAGACCCTCTCGCTCCTCAAGTCCATCCAGTCCTGTTGCGTGATGGAGGGTGCATAGCACAGCTCGTACTGACCCCGGGGGTCTCACCCACACATCACTGCTCAGCAGCCCTCAGTCCCAAGGGGACCAGGGCAGAGAGAAGTGATGAACCTTCCTCAGCAGCCAGGCTAAGCCCTGGAGGAGAGCAAGAGCTGGTGTCAGCCAGGGGTTAGTTGCAGGCAGATCGAGCAGAGACAGAGCTGGCGAAGGTGAGAGCAGCAAGGAAGCAACAAAGCAAAGCAGAAGCAGGATAGGAAGGAGGATGGGGAGGAAGACAACTGTGCCTAATCCCCACCTCAAGTGCTTCCACATGAAGCAGGGTGGACATCAGGACTTTGGTTCATACCCCTTCAATCATGGCCTCTTAGAGGCTCAGCACCAGGCAGGTGGTGAAACTGTTTGCAGAAAAGGAACAATCTCTGGATCCCTTGGAAGCACCCACAGATGGCTCTCAGCCAGAAGCATCTCAAGGGCTGGTGGGGAATCCCGAGATTTTGGATTCACTTTTCCAGAGGGTGCAAACCAGAGGTGTGATGAAGCACCCCTGCAGACACCAGCAGTTCACTCCCCATCGAGGGCTGGAAGTATGCTCATCCCTGAAGATGCCAATGCCAGCACTGCAGCTCCCAGCCTTGGTCTGGGGCAAAACAACTGCTTGGAAATGGGAGGGTTTGTCTATAAAGCAAAGCAGGGAGTTTGTGGTGATGGGAAGTGCTTGAAAATGTGACTTGAGAGCACCAAAAAGGCTTTGAAACCTGGCAGCTGCACCAAGGAGCCAAAGGATTAGATGATGAGGAGGAGGATACTCCACAGCTCAGTGCTGCATGCCCTGGCTCCCTGCTCCACACTCTGCGCCGTGCCTTCCTCTCTGCTCCACAGCCTGGGAGAGGAGCGGGCTCTGCCTGCATGCCCTCCACCTGCCTTGGCAGGGATAAACCCTGTCCTGGAAGTGCCACATCCCCCTGCCAGCAACTGCCTGCACCTGGTCAGCCTGTGCAACTTCATCTCACCCCTTCAAATCCTTTCCAGGCTCATCCCCACTGTCCCTCAATGCCTCACTTCTCACTCACAGACCCACTCTGACAGTGCAACATCACCAGCTCTCACCTAGCATGGCCCTGTACTTGTCCCCCACCCTGCCCACCATGTAGAGAGCCAGACCAGCTGCTCTGTCCTTGCTCACCACCTCGGAGCTGCCCCCTCAGTCTCTCTTGTCCCCGCTCACTGCCCTAGACTACTCTCCCATTCCCCCAGCAAAACCCTTCCTCTACTTTACTGCTTCCCCAGCAGCAGTAGGGGCTAATCCAGCAGGAAGTCCCTTGCCTCTGCCTGACCTTGACACACAGTTTGAAGGGAGACAGGGCTGGGGGGGAGCACAAGGAACTGTCAGCGCAGTGTCCGCTGCAAAGCAGGGGTGCTCCAGCTCAGCACACAAGCCCACACATGCTGGAGCACAACACGCCCGGCACACCCCCTGGGCACGGCTCCATCCTCACATCCACACATTCCCGACTGGGTGCTGGAATCCTCCTGCTCCCTCCTCTGCCCCCGCTCCCTCCAGGCTGTCCCGTCCCTGTCAGGGCCATGGGGCTGCGGCCAGGGTCCTTCCCAGCTTCAGCAGGTCCTGGCTGCTCTGCACCACCTCCTGCTGACCCCTACACCGCGATCTCGTCCTCCAGGCTGTCGCCCAGGTCCTGCCTGGGCTGGACGTGGAGCAGGCGCGGCGGTTCCTCCTGGGACCAGGAGTCGCGCTCCTCGCTCTCGTCCGTGTTGGACTCGTACTCTGAGGCGATGCCCGACTCGCGGAACTTGATGAGCTCCAGGCTGCCCAGTGCTGGCTCCGGGGCAGGCGGCCCCGAGTCTGGCAGAAAGCGGTAGCACTCCAGCTTCACCAGACAGTCGTTCCTACCTATGGGGCTGCCCATGGTGCTGGGGAAAGCCGAGCTGGGGCCCAGCGGCGGCGGGTGGGTGTCCTCAGGCTGCGGGGTAGTCGGGTCGCAGAGGACGGGGAGGACGTTGGAGCGGAAGGTGATCTCCAGCAGACTGTCCTGGGAGCCTGCTGCAAGAGAAGGGCACGGCTAAGAGGCCCAGCTTGCCTGGGCATTCCCCGGCCACCACGGCTGGCTGCACACTGGCTGGAGGAGGACAGTCTGGGGTCATTTGGGTATCAACCTCTCCACTCTCACTGTTTTGAGGGGCTTATTTGGTGTCACTAATGCCAGAAGCTGCTGGTGGCCAACAAAGGGTCAGTTCTGCAGGACAAGAAGTTAACTATCTTCCAGCCCAGCTCCTGCAGAGAGCTGATGGCCACATCTGCTGGAGAGGAAGGTCAAGTAGGGGCTCTTGGGCAGGTATGGAGCTGGCCTGGAGCATGCAGCCACTGGGGAAAGCAGACATACAGCTGATGGAGGTAGGTGACTACCTGTCCATACAGCCCTCCCCAAGCCCCTTCCCACGCTGCATGCAAGCACCCTGCTGCACACACACAAGCCAGGCCAGAAGGGCACAAATATCCCTCTGAACAAAATGACTGGAAATGCACAAAAACCCCCAAGAAAAACACCCACATGCATGTCCCTCACAGCCCTGGCTAGCTGCGAGGGGAGAGGAAGGGGCGGCAGCGCTTACTGGTCGTGTTCCCCGCCAACTTCAGCTCCAGCTCCTGCACCTGTTTGACCAGGAGTGAGATGTGCTGCAGCAAGTCCTTGTTCTGGAGCAGGAGCTGGTGCACACGAGCCTGGGCCTCCAGCCGTGCCGCTGCTTCTGCTGCCAGCTGGTCCTTCAGCAGGTGGACCTGGGACAGGAGACAGCGGGTGAGCACGGGGAGATGCTGCTCGAGAGTTGAGGGCTTCGACTCTGGCCACCCCCGCTCATCTCGCAGGGCGCGCCAGCATCACCCACGATGTGATCAAGCAGCCATTCCCGGCGGGTACTGCAGATGTGATGGGGAGCGTGTGGGCAGCGTCGCACCAGGGCTCAGCACATTGTCCCCTGGCCTCTCTGATGGAAAAGCCCAGGGCCAAGGCTTGGGGCCAAGGGCTCAGGGCAGCACTGACCGAACTGTCAGTTGTGCACAAGAGCTGCGGATGCGCATGGAAAGGGCAGCCCAGGAGAAAGCCAGATGGATGCAGCAGAGGAGACACGCTCGACCGACCGGACGGTGCTGCGGGTGCACGAGCACGCAGCGGAGCTGGCCCTGGAAAAGCTGTCTTTTTGGGCAGGTTTCCCAGAAACAGGGCCCAGCCAGCGGCCTCTGTCGCAAGGAGGGGCTAGAGTACCACAGATGGCAGGGTGCTGCTGAAGGGTGGTGGCTCTGGAGCTGGCTGCTCAGCCTGGCTCTGGGAAGCAATGCCTGCGGGGAGCCCACGGGCAAGACCACCGTTGATTTCAGCACAACTACCTAAATGCAAACATCTATGTCCCCAGCACCATGTCCCTGAGGGCAGACGGCCAGGAGCTCCTGCCCAGGGCAGCTCTCCAAACTGCGCTCAAGCAAGGAGAACCCCAGAAACGTACACTGGACAAGGGAACAGCAGTGACCTGGGGGCCACATTGGCTCAGCATCCCTTCCTGGCACCCACCCATGGCTCCTACAACTGCTCCTCTCTCCAGCAAGGACTGGAACCGGGAAAGCACAGATTTACAACTAAACAAAACAAAAACAAAAACAAACCCAACCAAAACCAAACAACCCCCCCCCAAACCCCAAACAAAACAAACAAAAAAACCCAAACAAAACAAACAAAAAAAACCCCAAACCAAAACCAAACAACAAAACAAAAAACTCCAAAAACAAAAATAACCTGAAAACAAAATTATCCCCACCAAACACAAAAGGCTATTTTACCTTGGCCTAGAAGGTGACCTTGAGGAAGAAGAGGAAGCTCTCTGTACGTGCCAAGCTGTGAGCTGCTGCTGCAGCTGCAGGGCCCCTGAAGCTGCCCAGCTAGGGGCCACCTGCCCCCACAGATGGGTACCAGGAGGCAGCGCCGGCTGTGCTGGCAGGCAGGTGCTGCCCAAATGTGGCCAGCAAGGTGGCACAGCGGCGCCCTTGGCAGAGCCAAGCTGAAGCACAGCGAGCCTGGGAGTGACAGGAGGCCAGGCAAAGGACTGGGATTTACAACTTTCTGTGAAGCCAGACCAAGAGCAAGGGGTGCAATATTTTACACTCTAAGCAGGCACCATGGAGCCTTTTGGATTGTGAGCAACACTATACTTGGACAGACATAAAGGATTGCCCAAGGATGCAGATCCCTCTTACAGAGGGGAAAGCAACTTGGCAGCCTGTGACCCCAAAAGGCACGTGGGCTCTGGAGGCGGCAGCAGCTCAGCCAGAACTGATCAACAAATACTGATTTACTGACGCGAGAGGAGCAAAGCCACAGGGCAGCACAGAAAGGCTGCTGGAGCCCATCGCTCAGGCCAGGAAGAAAGTTGATGAATTGCAGAGAGCTCTGTGAGGGGTCAGGGAACAAGTAAAGCTCAGGTAATGAGTTGGATAAAGCAGCCAGAGCTGCTTAAATGAGAAATAGCTGCATGGAGAGTGAGCTGCCAGCTGCACAGCCCAGGCACACCAGTCACTGGGGCAGGGCACTGGTGAGCAGACAGGGGCCAAATGTGGCAAGCAGACCTAAGCACCTCGTGGAGCTCCGTCCCCATGGAGCTGCCTGCCTTCAACGCTGCCTCCAGGCAGGATACTCCAGCAGCACCAAGGGGCTCAGTAGTGTGCCCCAGCCCTGCCACTGCCCCTGGGAAAGGATGGAGGAGAGAACCTGTGCCACAGCCACTTGTGTCTGCTGCTGCTGCTGCTGCAGGAGTTGCTGGAGAAGCTGCATCTGGTGGTGGGCAGAGAGGGGTGTTCCCAGGTCGGGCAGCTGAGCAGATGAGGGCAGCAGCATCTTGGGTGACGCTGTCAGGATATCTTCAGGGTGGAGGCAGCTCTGCAAAAGACCAATATCGAAGGTGTGATACCCTGGCACTCACCTCAGAGAGCCACCGGGCACGTGAGCTTTGACACAGAGCAGCCCCCCAAAAATACCCAGAAAAGAAGCAGCTGCATTCAAAGCTAATGCACGCTTTGCTGAGGGTGCTTACAACCTTTGAAAACAGTACTTTTTCAGTTTCAACAACAACCCAAATACTTTTGTAGAAAATTCCCGAAAAGGCTGAGGCTTCCCATGGGAATTTCCACTGTATCAAAAAAGTATTTTATTTTTGTGGTTTTGGTGGAAAAAAATCGCTATCAGCTCTGCCCCAAACGCTTTCCATGTGGCTGCACATAGCTGAGCCTCGGCTCTCCAGGAGTGCCCTGGGCCCCGAGCCAAAGGGCAGCCCTGCAGCGGCAGATGGCTTTGATCTGGGAGCTGGGGAATGCTGCACAATATCCCTCCCGACCCCCTCCTGGGCTCTTGGGATGCACATCAGAGTCGTGGGGCTGGGGCCGTGCCACCCCCTGAGGGTGGGGGCCAGGGATCCTGGGCTCGGTGTGGCACCCACCTCCTTGCCCACAGCATCAAGGTCGGTCACGCCGCGGCTGAAGTCCAGGATGTCGGCTCCGGGCAGCGGCAGCTCCACGGCGTCGATGTCGGTCTCCTCGGCTGAGGCGGCCGCCCTCTCCACGCCGGAGAGGTGACAGGCTGCGGGAGCAGGGTCAGGGCAGGGCACAGCCTGCCCGCGCTGGAGCTCACTACGGCTCGCCCGCGGTGTGGGGAGCGATCCCACAGTCGGTCCCCATCGCCCCCGTGCCACCCACCCTCCAGCCCTGGCGGGAAGCAGGTACGGGGAGACACGGCTGCTCTTCCTGCTGCTGCTTGGGAGGAGGCTTGCAGCCAAAAACACACCCAGCCCCAGCACACCAAACCTGGGGAACGGCAGCCAAGAGCCCTGATGTGGGACAAACGGGCCACCAAGAACAGAAAACACAGATAAAGCCGAAGAAAGGTAAACAAGAGATTACGGGAAAGAAAAACAAAAAACAGATGCTCTGAATTCTCCAGGGAGCTGCGTATCATGGCCGGGACATTGTGCGGAGGAAAACCAAACAATGACCGGTCCAGGGCAGCCCAATGATTAGGTCATCACGACAGCACTGGTCACAGAGGCGAGCAGGAAACTGCAGCCCAGCCCAGGCTGCTCCTGTTGGGATGTGGGGGATCCAGCCCACAGCATGGCGGGGCAGGCAATCCACGCACGGCCAGGCAGCAGGACCTGCCAGCGTCCCACCTGGCACTGGAAGGGTTTGACTAACCTCTCGTGAAACTTCTGCCTCCCCTCCAGCACAGGCACCGGCACCAAGGAGCAGGGCTGCTCCCTGGGACCCTGCACAGCTCAGGGTGATAGGGCTGGACCAGCAGCCCCCCAGCCAGGCATCCCTGCACCCTCTACCCACAGGGCTGAGAAGGAGTGGCGTCTGCAGCCTGCCTGCAGCCCTGACAGCCTGATGGGAGACCATGAACACAGCTATGTCCATTCTGGGAATTGCAGAGAGCTGGCCCCAGACCCAGGCGTGCCTCAGGACACGAGGAAGGTCTGTGCTTGGGGCCCGTTGTGCGGAAGCAGCGAGGAATGTTTGCAGTGTGTGCAGCCAAGCACAGAGCAGGGTCCCGGGCACTGCTAATGGGCTCCCAGCAAGGGGGATGTCTGAGAGGATCATGGCTAACACCCAGAGAAGGTTCCTTGCTGGGCAAGTTCCCAGCTTGAGCCTGAAGCACAGCAGGCCAGATTGCTGTGCAAATCCCCTGCCCAGAGGTGTCAGACATCAAGGAGCAGTACGGGAAGACAGTGCCTCTGTAAACCATATCTGCCAGGTGCTGGGAGCCCCACGCCACCCCCACGCCTCTGCCTTTGTGGAATACCTGGGACGTCCAGGTCATCTCCGTTCCTCTCACTGTCTCCGTCCTCCTGCCCGTCCGCGTTTTGCTGGGTGTGCTGCAGGCTCAGCTTGTGGCACACCTCGAACGCCTGCCCCACCGTCCGGACGATGCGCATGGCTTGGCTCTGCGGCGGGCAAGGAGAGGACAGGGGAGATGTAACCTCAGCTGGGCTGCCTCTGCATGGTGACCCCCCTGGCACAGCTCTGGGGGGTCTCTGTGCTGCCACAGGCTCTCAGAACACCGGGGTGCCCCGGGCTGCCAGCTCCAGTGCAGTGCCACGCGGTCCTGCCCCAGCTGCTCCACCGAGAGCACGCCAGGACGAGACGCGTATCCCGGCATCTTTACCTTCTTCTTGGACTTGAAGACGTTGCACCTGAAGACATTGCTAGACCCATCCCTGGCAATGTAGCTGAAGATCTTTAGGTCCTGGGAGTCGTGAGATACGTAGAATATCCTGCAAGGACAGAATGGAAGGGAGGATAAAAGCACACACATTACCCCTGTGCCTAGGAGACTGCCAAGGCCACGACCAATGCTTCCCATGGCACGGGGTGCTGGCAGATACCCAGCCTCTGCAGCACATCCCTGCTAAAGCCCATCAGAAATTTTTCTGGCAGTGGTTTTACCTCAGCTGGGAAAATTTGCCTGCTGATTCAGCAAACATTTTGCAAAGGCAGCACAGGACTTCTCTGCTCAGCCCCCAGGGACAGTGTCGGCGGCCCAGGAGTCCTCCAGGGATGGAGAAGAGCAAATCCCACTCCTGGCCTGCTCACAGAGCTGGATGCCTTGGCCAGGTGCCTGCCATCCCCTCCCCAGCATGGCTGGGGGCCTCTCTCACTCCAGTTTGGCCTCCCTGGGACAGACACCCCCAGCTCTTGGCTTTTGGGAACAAGATGGAGGAGGAGAGCTGCGGACTTCGGAAAGCACCACGAGCTGCCCTCCACAGGATGCTGGCGGCTCTCCAGTCCCCAGCACGGTGCTGGTGTGGGTAAGTGGCACGGCAGAGCCGCGCAAGCCTCTGTCCCCTCACCCAGCAGCCTTACCTGTAGATGGGATCATGCATGACGAGCATTTTGTTCTCGTCCCAGGCCCACTCTTTTTTCTGCAATGAAAGAAGCTGAAAATGAGTACGTCAGATGCTGTCCTTGAGAACAAGGACAGACAGACAGTCCAGGGACATACTTGGGAAGCTCTTGTCACAGGTCTGCTGCTGCTCCCCTGCAACCCTTTGCCAAGGGTCGGGTCCTGCTGGGGACCAGCCACATCCCACATCACCTCCCACAGGGCCTCCAGAGGCCCTTCTAAACCGCACCAGGACAGGCTCAGCCACTCTGCAGGAACACGACTCACATGAGGCTGACCCCAGCCCAGCCCTCCCTCTCCCAGCCCACCAGTTTCCCAGAAATTCAAGGATGCTGCAGGTCCCTGCACCAGGAGGGGAGGGGTTCTGCTGCTGAGACACTGCTCCCCCAGGGACCAGTGCTGCCTACCTTCTTCTTCTTCTTCAGAATGACCTTCACGCCGTCCACTGACACGATGAGATTCACTTTCTTCTTCTTGATATTCTTGGCTTTAAACTCATACTGCGGGAGATGGAAGAAAACACCTGAATTAGCCTTCCTGTGTCAGGACAGCCCCAGGGAGGGATGAAGAGGCTCCGACAGGAAGGGGCAAGAGGCACAGGGACAGTTTTTCCTTATCCCACATGCCCCCATCAACCTGTGCATCCATGCTAGCACAGGACAAGGGGTCTTTTTGCTATGCAGTGTTCCCGTGCCCAGCATCTGGAGGAGCACACACCGAAGCAATCCAGCCCCTGCACGTGGATAATGCTTTACCCAGTTCAGGATGCTGCTGGGAATGGTAGCTTGTGTTTCAAAGGCACTTGCTCTGCCCCTCTGAAGGGCTGTACCTCCCCAGAGAGGGACCACCATGCCCCTAGCCCTGCCAGCCCCCATGGATCCACAGCCTGGCTGCGTTTGCCCAGCTGGCTTGTGGCCATTGCTGAGCTCTGGAAAGTGAAATGGCATTTTGAGTTGGGTATTTTTGGGCTCAGTATAAAACTGAAGATGATTACTGAGGACTCTGTGAACCCCTCCAGGGGAGATGGGATAATGCAATTACCCACTCCAATTAGAAGTCACTGGACAGGAAAAAATCCCAACAGGAACTTCCAAAGATCAGTGACTAAACACAAAGCTCTGGTCTGGCCCAGGGAGAGAATGAGATTCCCCTCCAAATCCACCCACTTTGGCATTTAGAGTCTTACAGGCAGGGAGAAGGCTGGCAGAGGAAAAGGCTAAATAAGCCATTTGGGCTGATCCTGCTGTGGGACTTGTGAGGAGTCCCATAACTGGCTTGCCACAGGTGCAGCCACATCAGGCACCCGATGTGCTGGTCCCGCTTGTAGGGAGCTGTGCACAGCCATGGGGACAGACCCTCTGTGCCCAGAAGAAGCCCTGCCTCCTGCACCTCGCCTGCCCGAGGCAGAGGGATTTGATTTATCCTCATTACTTCGGCGGTGCCTCTGCAGAGGGAGCAGTGCCCTGCCTCCGCCCGCGCCAGCCTCTGTGACATTTCCAGCACCGCGTGATGCATTAACTCTGGCAGCCAGAGCCAGCAGGCAGGAAAAGCTGCTGGCCCTGACCTGTGATCAAATGATAAAAGACCTGAAAGCGCAATTCCTCAAAGCCGTTTTAAAGTCGCCAAAGGGGATGAGAGATTCAGAAGGCTTGGAAAACAGTGCGGAGAACGCAGCTCTGCCCTCTCCCAGCACAGACCAGGCAAGCCCACCCACACCGGGGCTGAAGCCACGGTGATGGGCTGGAGAAAGCAGAGCTCAGGCTCCCACCTGAGGAGGCTTTGGTCAGCCTCAAAGCCACCAGAACATCCCCATATGCTGTTGCATGGCTTATTCCTCACGGAGAGGGGTCTCACCAAGGAACCCATTGGTGTGAGTTTCCAAGTCCCATCCCCATCATCACCAGCAGAGGTGAAACTGCATTCAAGAGCGCCTTCTTTGTGTCTTGTCAAGACACTAGACCAGTGCCTGCTACTTAAAACTCGATTTGGCCCTGAAAAGGTGAGCTTTGGCCTGACTACCTTGGAGTAATTAACCCAGTCCTTTCTGAGACACTGCAGCTGATTTTCCAGGAGCTTCAGGCTGAGCTGGAAGCTCTCTGCAGCATCCAGGGTGACTGCATGGCACCTTGGGTGCTGATGACTGATTTATTGGTCCTAATGATCACTGATTATACACATCCAGTTGCATTTCCGAGCTCCTGGTGCTGTGGGGTTTCTATTCTGGGCTACCCCAAGCGCTAACTAATGTGGTCTTGGAAGAGAGAGAAATATCTCAGGGTAAGACAGACTATTTTTAGCCTGATTTTTGGGTGAGTAACGGCCCCAGGACAGCAATGCAGACAGGCGAGGAGGTTTCAGTGAAGATGCTACCCAGCTCTGGCGCATTTCAGGGACAGAATCACACAGAGCTCCTCAGAGAGGCTTCCACAATCCCTGGCTGCAGGCGAGGGATTGTGCCCAGGCTCGCCCTGAGCCTGGCATTGGGGAATGCTGTGGGAAGAGCTGCTGTGCCTCTGCCACGCTGAAGCCAAAGCCCCCTCGTGCTGACAGGTCGCGGCAAAACTCCAGCAAAAACCAACGGAAGCAAAGAAGTCAAATTCTCAGAAGGACCGAGCAGAGAGATTGCTTAAGCCCCTCCGTAAATCCAGGCCTTTATCCCAACACGGACTGGAGAGCCAAGCTCCTCTGCAAGCCTGAGCCGTGCGCTCAGCGAGCTGCTGCCCATCCCTCCCCATCCAGAGCTCATTAGAGCAATCAGCGCGGGGAGCCCAGTGGCTCTCTGGGATGCGCTTCCCGTGCTGGAAGCACAGCCCCAGCCGACTGAACGCTAATGAACTCGTGCCCACGGGGCCCTGATGAAACACTAACCAACATTTAATAACAAATTAGCAAGGAAGAGCATTCAATCAGACAGCAGCTCAGCCGAGCTGCCTCTCGCATCCCAGGGCTGTGCAGGGAAAGCACTCCGCGTCCCACAGGCCAGGAGATGCCACTGCTGATTTTGAGGGGCTTCCTAATTTGGTCTAAGGGAATGTCAGCTTTGTGCAGGTCCTCAGAGTGAGATCTGAGCCACAGAGACTGCAAGGGATGAAACCAAAGCCCTTTACTTAATGGGGCCACGGAAGAACATCTCTGTACAACTGATCAGGAACCCCCGGCTTGGAGTTGTTCTTGATGACAACTCTGCCCAGACACAGAGATCTGCCCACGTTTGTCAGCATTCCTCCTTCTGCTGCAAAACAAAGAGAGAAAGCTTAAGAGGGTTGCAAAGCATTAGGATTTTAGCTTTTCCTGCTGCTGGGAGGAGAGCAGAGGTGAGGATGGCAGGGTTGGAAATGCCACCAAAGGGACTCTGAGATGGTCTGCACAGCCACTGCTGCTGCGTCCAAACCAAGCAGGGGCTGGCTGACCCACAGGAAAAGCAAACCCACGTGTGTCCAGAGACACTGGGCCGCTGCCACCCAATCCCTGCTGGGAGTGTATCCCACATTCCCAAAGATGTGCAGTAGGGGTGTCTCTGTATTTGGGTGCAGGGAGCTGGGTGACAGCAATTCACCCCACACTCGCGGGGCACTGCACTGTGATTTGGTGACTGCTTCGGGAGAGAAAACACATTTCACACGTGATAAGCTCAGCTACCCATGGCTCCATCCCGGAGAGCTGAATCCTAGCCTACGGCTTAATAGAGAACTGATACAGAAATAATTATCCAGCTTGAAATCAAGAAAGGAAAGAGGATTTGCAGAGCATTCCCATGATCCCCTTTGGTTTCACACCACGTAGGATTTCACTGTACTACTTATAACCAATTAAATGCCATAACAGAAGAGCTTTCTTAGCCTTCAACCCAGACATTTGCCCATCTTGGGCATGTTTCTGGACCTTTAAATATCTGTAATAATGCTACAGGCTTAGATTAATTATATTAATTCTTATTTATAGCAACGTGGCAATGCCAGAAGAAAGAGAAGTATTAATTTCAGGGAAATACACAGAAAATGGAAAAGGAAACAACAAAATCATCCATTCCTGGACTTGCACAGCTACACAGTCAGTCTCCAACTGAAGCTCTAAGAACTGCATTAAATTTTTTGAGCAAAGACTGAAAATGGACATCTGAGATATATCAGTTAAAAAGCCCCGCAACTATTCGAGAAGAAAAGCAAAGGTGGTCTCAGTAATGCAAAAGAACTACAAGATCACTCATGAAATCCAACCAGTTAAGTGAATAAAGATTATCCCTTAATTTTACCCTGCCCACAAAAAAAATATTCATCTTTTCAAATGGAAGAGAAACATCTACTCCATCAGAGCACGGGAGCCTTACCATCGACCTCGGGTTAGTGGGAGTCTATTTTCAACATCTGTCTTTTGTGCAGAGTTCAGTATTTAAATAACTTTGGAAGGAATAGAAGCCAGCTGGTGTATGCATCATTGCGCAACGCATTCCTACTGGCAGAGTATTAAAATTGCCCTTTCTGGAGAACGGAGTAACATATGTTGCTTAATAGAGAGCGCACGTAACCTTGTCAGCTTGGAGTAAAATTATGTATGAATCCGAGAGCGATGGGTATGTGCGAAAAGCAGGGAAAACTCAGCATCCCTAGAAAGATGCTATCCATCCCTGTCGGGCTGTTTCCACCCAGCAGAAGTGTGAGAAAACTTGTAACCACGCACTGTACACAAGGTCAGGCAGATCAGACACTGAAGAGGAGAGATGATGTCTTTCTAGATCCATCATCCCCCCACATTCACAAGCACCCGAAAAATGTTAACCTGAATAAAAATGCCCTCATTTCATTCCAGACCGTCTAAACTGCCTCAGGTACGATTTAAGTCTGCCCACTAGCACTGTCCATAAATAAGGGAAGGTACCAGGAAAGCTTTATGGTCACCTTGTGACAGCAGAATACAAATAAACAGAATATTTTTTAAAGGAAGTTGCTCTAAGTGCATCGAGCTGCCCCTGTCCCCATCCACCCTCCATCCCCCTCCTCCTCAAAAAAAAAAAAAAAAAAAAAAAAAAAAAAAAGGAAAAGGAAAAAAGGGTGACGAGCTTTTACCTTGTATTGGGGAAAGAGCAGTGTTCTGAGAATTCAATTAACAGGGAAAAGGCAATTCCCACAAAACTCACTGCTGCTCTGCTAGCTTGGGAGGCAGGAGATGAAAACCTGCTGTAAGAAAAAGCACAGAAGAGGAGGTAATTTTTGCCAGAAAGCTGTATTTCTATGTGTTTACGCAGAAAGGACACGAAACCGTGAGCGAAGCCGGGTCTGCCGAGCCAGCTGTGCTGAGCGCAGAGGGGTGCCCGGGCAGCACCCTGCGGGAGCACCCTCAGCTCTGAGCTGCCCTGCCCCGCATGTCGGGCACAGCAGCTCGCGGAACGCCTCCGGAGGCTGGCTCGAAGGCTTAGCTAGGTAGGCTCTAAGGCTTAGTTAGGTAGGCTCTGAGCCCGGGCAGGCTCTAAGCCCGGGTCAGCCCGGGCTAACGAGCGGCGTGCCGGACCAGCGCGGCTTTCCCAGCGCTCGGGGGAGGAGCGGCGCTGCGCTCTCGATGAAGCATTAACTTACTACAAAGTGACAGCCGGGAGCGAGTTCAACCGGCACAGGCGCCACGGCGCCAGGAATTAACGACTGGGGGGGAGGCACATACCTCACAATTCCTGCTGCTGAAAACATGGGGAATGACAGCAAACCTCAGAAACGTCCAGGAGCTTCCCAGGAGGGAAGCCTGAGAAACCTCGCTGGGATCCTAACTGCCGTAATTGGGAGGAATAGCAAACACAGCTCTGCACAGGGCACGAGGATTTTGCTTTACCGAGCCACACAAAGGAATGGCACCAACCCCAGTGCCCCTGAGTGACTCAGAAGCCACCTGCGGGCTGTGCGGGAACGGGAATCTGGGAGGGAAAGGTCCTTTTTTCCTGGGGTTGGGCACGGAAAGCAGGAGGAGCGGGAAGGCAGCGCTGGCGTCCCGCTAGCCCTTTGTGGGATAACCAACACCCAGAGCTCGGCGCCGAGGTCCTGCCAAAGCACCAGGAGCAGACCGCAGCCAGAACACCTCACGCCTTCCTTTTTCTTTCTGATTAACTGGAGGAGAAGCGGCCTTTCAGCCTGAAAGAAAAGAGCGCTGGAAAGAAGGGAGTGATTTTGAATACAGCTTTGTCCCAGCAGCAAACAGATATAACCTGGCCAGAAGCAGCCTAGCAGATCAGAAGAGTCCGCAACCATCCGAGCTGTGAGACTGTGAGACAGATACCGTGTCCGGCAGGCAGCTGGGCAGGGAGCAGAGGCAGCAGCCCGGGCTCAGAAGGGTAGGGCAGCAGAGAGCCAGAGTCCTGCCAGCAGGGTCCCCAGCCACGGAGCACCCATCACCGCCTCCCGCTGCAGGCTGCTGCCCCCGAAACAGAAAGGCACCTGCCAGCCTGCCCTGGTCCACGTCTCCCCAGCCCTGCCGGGGCAGCGGCAATGGCAGGGGATGAAACGGCTGGAAAGCAGGGCACCTCCCGAGAGGGCAGACGGCTTCATTCGAGAGTCATTTCTGAACAAGGCTTCAGAATATCTGACAGTGCACTGCTCTGGGCTGCACTTCATGGCCTCAGGGGACTCAGGCTTGCTGGAGGGGAGTACACTGAAATGCCTGCTTAGCCTACTGATGTGATCAGCAATAAATGGACTGAAACCCATTTTTAAAAGACCGCTTTAAGCCACCCTACCAAAGTGCTGTGCTGCTGCCTCCGTCTGAGAACTTCCCATACCCTTCACCGTGGGCATGGGATCCCACTGCACCCCAATTCCTCTGTGGATCTGTAAATCTGGCCATGGCTATGCCCATGCTCCACACATGAGCAGGGCACTTGCCAAGGGATGCCAGTAGTATGTCCCTGTTCCCTCCAGGAGCTGGGATACAAAAAGCCAAGAAAAGCAGGGAAATTTGGGGATCTCCTTGGTGTGGTCATTTAGCTTGGGCTCCCTGCTCCTGCCACCAAATCTGAGGACAAAAGCAGCCCGTGGCACTCACACTCGCAGCAGGGATGGATCACATTGTGGGGCACAGAAACATGGAGATATCTGGGGCCAGGATGAAGGTTCCCACCAGTTCCATCAGCAGACTGCCAGCATGACATGGCCAAACGTGCTGGACACCCCTGCTATCCTGATAGCTTGGATTTAAACTGCTTCTCAGGATTAAGTTTCCCCTGTCCTCCTGCCTACGCCCCATTGCTGGTGGTTTTGGCATGAGCTGGACTTAAATTTAAGGGCACGGCCATTTGGAAGAGAGGAGGAATAATGAAGTACTGGATGCTTGTTCTTGGGCTTAATGATGCTTTTTAAAACTCTTCCACAGTTCCCTGGAGCTTGCATTTGCACATATGGGAGATGCAGCTCTGAGGTACATGTGTTTGTCTGAAATAGACATGATTTTGGTTTGCACTGACAAGGTCAGTGCCTATTTTCCCATCCAACTTCAGGTTTAATTTTGGTAACCGTCTGTGATGGTTGCGAGTACCGATGGGTATAAATGGGAATCAGGCTAAAAATACCCATGTTGTGAGAGCAGCAGAGCAAAGTTAAGGTTGCTGCTTCAAAACCATCCCAGGATTGCAGCATACCCATCTATCACACAAAATATGTTTTCCAATAACATTGAATACTTCACAATAAATGCCTTCTGCTCGGTTTGCTATTTCCTCCCAGAGAGCTGCCTCCATCCGCTTCCTCCAACCTCCCCTCACTACCTCCGAGTTTCACAAGTTGAGGTGGCAAACTGGGACACACTCACGAGCCATCTGCAGGAGAAGCAGCTTCACAGGAAGCTCAGAGAAATCAGAATTGGTAAGAATTAAATCAGTATCCGTTACAGGGTTAAATGGAGAAAGTTAACAGGCAACAGCTTATGCTAACCCCCTCTTTTGAAGACTTCCATTTGCAAGATGATTTACCTCCCTTACAAGAAATCCTCAGGCATTCCATACCTCTCTGTGTGTTTTTTTTTTAAAAACACCTTTAAATCAGAGGTTCAAAGGAGGCCTGGGGCACATCAGCAGCTTGCTGTGTGCCATGGAAGCCCATGGGGGATGCAGCAGCAGCACTGTGTCATGAAGGATGCAGGTGCTGGAGCAGGAGCAGGCTTCTCAGCTCATACTTCAGTTCCACCGGCAGCTCACCAAAGCCACCAAGGTCCCTGTGCAGGTGTTACTGTTCACTCCATGGGGGCTTGACTAATTCCAAGCTTCTAAAACAAAGCTGGGCACCCCATCCCACCCCAGCCATATCACTTCTCCTCCAGCCTGGGCATTCACAGGGACAGCGCCGAGCGGGAGCGGTGCTTAGGGGCCGGGAAAAGCGGCACCTCTCAGTCAGGCATGAAGGTCGGTGCAGACCATGCAACACCCTATCCCTCAGCCTTGAAAACATCTCCAAACTCCTTTCAGAAATCCAAGGAAGTGATAACAGCACAGGCTGGACCCGTGTGGGAGGTGGCGAGCTCCCCCCTGCCTTCACATGCTGCCATCTCTGGTGACCATGCCAGGGTGCAAATTAACCGGTGCGTGGGTGCGTGTGGGATACTGGTCAAACTGGTTATAAAAATAACAGCCGGGCTTTGAGCTGCTTCCTGCAGTTAAGGAAAACAAGGACGGGCTCTGTGTGCATCTGCGGGCACCGCTCTCGCACTGCTTTTCACAGCCCGGGAGGGAGAGCACAAGACATGAGCTGTACACGTTTTAATATTTACCACCTGTTGCTAGAATAAGCAGAAGTGCATTCCTTGGAAAGCCCACGTCTGACTGGAATTTGTGGTATTTTTAATTAGGCATGCATTGGTTTGACCTATGCAGGCAGAGGCAGCACAAGCTGCTTGGTGCAACCACGCTTTGAAGAAGGTAAGAAACTACAAGAGCCCGGAAACGGCCTCTGTTCGTCCAGCCCAGAGCGGGTTTGAGCCCGTGTGCTAGAACGAGCTTGGCTGAAAGAGCAACATTGCCATTTGCAGTTTAGTCATGCCCCTCCACTGTAATCCCTAAGGAACTCCTGCCCCTTCCTGGCACCAGCAAGTCCCGATGCCCCGGGGGACCCCAGGACTGAGCAGTACAGGCAATGTCCTCTCAGCACCTTCCTCCACCTGAGAAGGAAAACAAAATTTCTGTGTTCAAGACTGGCTTTCTCTCTCAAATTCATCCTTTCAAAGGTACACCCTGACTCAAGGCAGCTGAGGTAATCCCTGCCCACATGGATGGGTCAAAGGCAGGGCTGATACTGCAGAAGAGCACAAAGTCACCCCAAATCCACCCTGAGGGCAGGTGACAAAGCAAGGGGCACCTTAAGAAGATACCCACACAGCCCTTCAGCAAGGTGTCAGCTCAGCAAAGCGAGCCAAATCACAGCACGGTGATATTTATGGCCCAAGTTGTGAAATACAGGATTTATTTCCGTATTTTTTTTACTGCTCTCCACAGAGCTGCTCTCCCACTGTTGCATAAAAAGCTTGAGTAAGACCAGTTGAGAAGGCAAATGAGAATAGCCAGGCAGAGAAGCAGTGACACACCAAGGAAGGCAGGCTGGTAATACCATAACTAAATCAGCAATTATGAAATTCAGACAATTAATAAAGAATGAATGAGCAGCAGCATTAAGCGCTTGGTGCATCAGAAACAAGCCAGCCCTGTGGGGCTCATTAGATGCTGGCAGTACTCAACAATGTTTCTGGGTTGTAACTGGAGAAAAGAGGTAATTATTCATATCACTCTTCCTTCACAGTTCCTATTTCAACAATAACTAATGCAGGTATTAAAACCCATTCACTAAATTCTACATGTTAAAGGCAACAAGAATAATACCCTTTAGAGAGATTTAGACTGAATTATAGGAAAAAAAAATTTTAAGTAATAAAAGTACCAAGATTTTAGATGGAGTTAGAAAAGAAACATTGAAATCCACCTCAGCAGCAGAGCCCCAGATGAAGCAATGAGACAGATGACAGAATGCCACTGTGCTTCCAGGAAACCCCAGTGAGGAGAGCACAGCAATGCTCATTTCTATGCAGGGCTGGGGGAAAAAAAAGAAAAAAAAGAAAAAAAAAAGAGTATTTGCTATCCAGGCCAAGTGTACAGGAATCTGGCATCTACTCATTTCAGGATGATTTTCTATGGCATTGGCCAAGCAGCCTCTCACAGGAAAAAGGAACAGAAGCTGCATCTGCCAAGATGCAGAAATGTATCCTAAAAGGACCCTGGAGGCATTGCAAGGTGTCATCCCAGCGCAAAGGACTCGATGGAGACAGTGTGGTCCTGGGCAGCAAAACAGAAAGGAGACATTACCTCAAACCACAGCACTACTGAAATCACTACCAATACAATCCATTCCTACTGGACATCTTCTGCTTTATCACACACTTCAAAGAAGAAACAGAAAACAGCTCAGAAAAAATCAACAAGAACATGAGGCAGTTTTCCCAGACTCCTACATCCCAGAGGTTAAAACAAACGCTCTGTATTTAGCTTATCCACAGAGCAGGCTCGGTGGGCACTTGTCCACAGCTCAGACCTGGGGGACTTGGGAAGAGCTTCCTCACATCAAAGGCTCTGACTTTAGGCAAATGCACAAAATCAACTAGCACGGAGCTGAAGTTGGATCCCCTCAAACCACAGAACACAGGTCTTTTTTCACAGAAAGCTGAAGGGGACCTGCACCCCGAGTCACACTCACCAACAGCTTTGGCCAATTATTCTGGATTTCTCCTTTTAGATAATGTGCACTTCTTAGCATGTAAGTAGAGGTCAGCACAGATGTGCTCTCTATGCTGGAGATACATACACATTCCTCAAGTTCCCAAGGATCAGGGAGTGTTTGAAGGAGTCCAGACCAGTCCCATCCATCATGTTAAGAGGGAATAAGAAAATGTCATTGGAGCAAAATGCTAAAACAAAACTGGAGGCCTTGGAGAGAAAGAGATGGCTCTCTCAGATGCATATCACTACTGCAATCCAACAACAACACTGTAAAACACCATGGGTCCGGCTGTTTCCTGTTAAAGAATTAAGCTGAAATTTAACCATCTCTGCTGAAGTTTCCTGTGGCAAACACACACTTCAGGCTGACTTTTGCAGCTTCTGCTGGAACAGATCAGCAGTTTCCACATGCAAGCCCATGACAAGGGGAACTGGTTCGGTTGGGGATTTTTCCCTATCATGTTACACTCCCACTGCTGAAAACCAAGCGACAGATTAAGAATCACTGGGATCCTCATCTTCATCACAGAAGCCTGTCCTGAGAAGGAAACATTTTCTACTCTGAAAATTCTTTGTCTAGAGTCTTTGCCCTGGACAGACTTTACTCCAGATGGGAAAGTCCATGCCTTCCAAAAATCCCAGTGGAAGCAGATCCCTTCACCCACCACCCATGGTCCACAGGGACACCAGGGCAGCCAGGAACCACCGTGGCCACCGTGGCACGTGGAGGAGCAGCAGCCCTCAGCCTCCCTGCGAGATGACAAGGTGCAGGCAGGAGGAGGCAGGGAGGCTCGAGGGATTTCAGCACGCTCTGTAGGCTACAGCCTCCTCTGCTGGGATGGGGAGAGGGCTTGGCTCCTTTCCCTTGCTCCGGGAAGGCTCCTTGTGCCGCCCTACAATAGATACAGCCTTTCCTCCCACTCCCTAATTAAACTTCCATTCCACAGACCAGCTCACACAATAGATTTTGCAGCCTCTCCTTCTAAACAGATGTGCTGCTTTCCTCTGCTGGGGCACGGGGCAGGAACACTCATCAACATCCAAAACCCCTCTCACCTTGCTGCAGGCAGCAGTGCAGGCTCTGACTCTGCGCCTCCCCGGCGGCTGCTTGGGGCACAGCATCCCTTGGAACGTCTTCCTGCTGCACCAAGCCAAAACCACCGAGAATTAATTTTAGCAGGGAAGAAACTGGGGCACGTGGCATTTTTTTTGGAAGGCTGCAGCCCTGGGCTTTTGTCTCTCTTCCGAGGTGATGCAGCAGAGAACACCACAACAGATTAAATTAAAGGGTCCTTGGCCTTTGAGGACCAGCAGGGAAGCACAAGAGCAGAAAGAATCATAGGCAGGAGTAGCATTCAAAGTTGACTTGAGCTTGGTTTGACTTTAATTCAGCCTGGTTCTCTGCACAGGGATGTCTCCCTCAGAAGGAGTCTGACAAGTCACAGTCTCCCTGTGTCTTAGTTTCTCACCCATAAAATGGATACTAAATATTGCTTGACCCCTGCTTGTGAGCCTTATTAATTCTTTGGTCTTCTTTTCCTAGGTTGTTTCTGCCTTTAACCGTGGGATTGTCTCTGGACACTCAAGCCTGGCTGGAAGATGTGGCTGCCCAGAACAAGGCTGCCTGCATCTCTCCTGCTCAGGCCCAGGCAGCATCAGCACTCAGCACCAGGGAGCATTTGGTCCCACTTCATCCCAAGAGTAAAATGTTGCCATGACGGCAGAAAATTGATGAAAGCACTGATTTGTTAAAAAACACATGAAAATTCCACATTGCAGTAAATAGGAAGGGAGGAAACCTCCAAATAAAAGCAATGCCATGGGTGTGAGGAGACACAAACTCAGGAAGAAGGTCCAGTTCTTCACTGCACTGGCCAGATACTGCTGAGAGATGCTAGGACGAGCCACAGAGCCTGAAATCAGCCAAACCTCACCACACCTCTCTCAAACCTACTTTTTCTTAACAACAACCTCTCAGGTAGCCTGGAGCTTATTCTTAGGCACAGTTAGAAATTTACTGCAAAATGCAAAGGGAAGTGCAGATGGATATCTTCACCATCAATCTTCTAGCAGCAGAAGAGACTGTCCCCTCTTGGTGACAGTGGTGCGGCTGGTGTGCACCGAGCTGGGTGACGCTGAACACAGCCCCGTCCCTCAACGACAATACCTTCAGCAGAGGTTTATGCAAGTCTGAGGCTCAGGCCATCAAAGGAAGCTCTGTCACCTTGCAGACAAAGCAGAGGGCTATCAAAGGATGATGGCTTCTGTAGGAACTCTTCAAACCCTCACAAACAGCAACCACCAGTGCTAACATGGTCCCAAATCTCCCAGAAGGAGTTGCAGACCTCCTCGCCTTGACAGCCAGGCTGAATCCATTCATGCCTGGGAGGCAGAGTGTGCAACAAATCATTCCTCTCCAGGCAGGAGGAAAAGCCAGAGCAGGAGAGCCCCGTGGGCAGCTCCCGTGGCATCTGCAGTCCCACGGACTCCACGTGTGCCTGTGCTCCAGCTACGCTGTGCTCCTGCAGAGAGCAGGGTTTGCAGCTTCACATTGCCCTGCTTCTGGTGCAGCTGAGCCCTGGCACTGCACTCCGCCTGCTGCCCTGCCAAACCCACCCGTGCAACGCAGGAGCCTCACGGGCAGGAGCCAGGGTTACCTGTCCAGCATGCTGTGCCCCACAGAGAGTGCACCCCACCAGTGCAATCCTTAAAACACGTGTGAAGAACCATTTCTGAGGAAGAACGGGTGGGAAGCAGGAGGAAGAGGAGGAAGCGCGAGGGCACACAGAGGATGGACGTTTGTGAAACGGCTGGCAATGAACTTAGAGAGGGGTGGGAGCCAGCAGAGCATCCCCTGGCTGGGAAGGAGTGACAGCAAGGGTCTGCTCTCCCGCCACGTTCAGGGAGCCTGGCAGACATTATTCCCCATCCCCTCCCTTGAGCTCCCTGCAGACATTTGCTGATGGCTCAGACAGTGGCATCGGCGAGGCAGTGAAGTGACTCAGTGTGAGCATGATGGGGAAAGCCCCCAGCCAGGCAGAGAGATGAATCACAGGGAGACACCGCAGGCTCTCGGAGCAGGAACAGAGTCCAGCCCAGGAAAGTCCAGCCCAAGCAAGGACGTGTGATGGGCTGTAGAGGACAGAAGGCACTGCTGCTCCCAGCTTTTCCCCGGCAGCTCGTCCTGCCCTGGACTTGGTGCCTACTTGGCTTCCAGTCCTCTCAAAGGCCCTGGGCTGGCTCCAGGCCAGCATCACCCACCAGGAACACTGCTGCCTGTGCTGGGGTGCCCAGCGCCAGCCGATGTGCTCCTGCCCTGAGCGTCACCTGCCCATGGGACACTTGCCCAGACCAGAAGTGCTGAGCTCCTCAGGGAGACAGGAGGTACGGGGAACACCACACGTGGCATGCACCTCCTGGCTCAGGAGCTTTCCCAAACCACGCTCCCCCAACAGGTTATGGCTTCCTTCGTCCTCGCTGGCTCCACAGCCGAGCTCTCCGTCCACTGGGAACCTTCCGCTCTTTCCTGCCCCAAGCTGTCCATCCCACCACGTTCTGGAGCCTGGCCACAGGGGCATGCTGCTGTCCCAGGTTTGGCAGAGAACTCTGAGATAGGGCATTGCTGGGAGCTGAAAGGCAATGAGCTTCTCGTGACTTATTTATGAAGCCAGCTACCAGGGGCTGAGGAGCGTGCCTGTTCCTCATCTCCTCAGCACCCACCAGGTCACACGTCTGGCTGAGCCCAGTCATTCTTGCCACTGCATGACCCAGCACGCTCAGGGGATGGCCGGCACAGGCAGTACTTGCTCGCTCAGTGCTCTCAGTGCCTTCCCAAAGTCTCCCTGGCAAGCCGTGCTCAAAGCCCCATCCCTTACTGCCTTCCCCCAGGGCTCAGACCTCGATTTCCAGCTCACACTTCACACCTCTTTAAAAGTCCAGATGCCTGTCTGCTGCCACATAGAGGCATTTACCTCCCTAAACTCCTCATTTCACTAGCAGTGCATTATAACTCACATTACTCACTGCTCCACTGGAGCCCAAAGCTCCACTGGAGCGCACTTGCCCCATCCTGGCCATGATATTAAGGCAGGCAATAAAGCCAAGGTCACCACGCTTTGGCCAGCTCTCCTGGAAACCTGGGCAGTCTTGGGCAAAAGGCTGCTCCAATCAATCTGAGTACTAATTTAACCAGTTTATTGATTAAATACTAACTGCAGGTTGAGATCCTGGCCTATTTCATGCCATGCTGGTAGCAATACCAGACTAGACATTATTTTATTATGACATTAAGTGGCACTGGTGATGCCGGGAGAAATACAAGCTTGCCCAGAAGGCTTCACCCCTTTATTGTGACTGTCAGAACACTGAGAGAGCAATTGAAATTATTACAGACATCCTTTCAGTTCCTCCTAGATCTAATACAACATAATCTTGTTCATCTTGGATAACCACATCAAGCCATTAGCTTGTCAATAATTCACCTTGCACTGAGTGCCATGACTTGGCACAAAGCAGGCTGTGCTCTTCAGGTGGCCAAAGCTGAGCATCTCCTGGCCAGCCCACTTCCCACTGTGCTGGTCCTCACAGATGGACAGGGGTGGGCTGCCCCAGGCACACAGGGCCAGCTTGCTCCCAAATCCTGCTCCTGTCTCTGTTTTACAGCAGGGACAGCCACGCGTGGTGAGAGAAAAGAAGAAAAAGGAAGGCATCGCTGTAAATGGCCTCATGCTTTTAAAACCTCACCATGGCAGGAGCAGGGATATCTGAGAAACATTCTAATTAAATGAGCTCAGAGTTACACCAGGAGCTCTACACAAATAACTGGCCAGACACATCAATTTTCACACCAGTCCAACTGCACCTGTGGCCTGCAGAGGATGCGAAATCTTGCTTTACACAAGCTTGTTGAAATTCAGCAATTTTGCCAATTCGCTAAAATTGAGCTCAGCTATGCAAAGCAGCAGAAGTCCCACAAAATCAGATGTACCTGACAGAGTAGGAGGTGTAGAGAAGCAAGATTTTCAAGTGCTTGGAATGCCTCCCTGTTCTGAGCCTGCAGAACTCAGCAGGACATTTCCCAGAAACACCCTTGCAGAAGACTTCCACAGAGGCAGCTTTGAAGAAGAGCCTATATAGGATTTCATCCTTTCTGGCTCCAAAGAAAGCCTGGATTAAAGCTGCACTCAGCAATCCAAAAGGGCTGATTCCAAGTTCTCTAGAACCACGGCACCAAGCCCCAGCCAGGCAGCGCGGGCTGCACTGGAGACATGCCAGGGGCATGGAGAGGAAAGCGTTTGCACGCATTTACATCACAACAACATAAAAAATAGACAGTTGTCATTGTCATTTAGGGCCCATGAGCTCACTGGGAAGGGAGGGGAAGGAAAAAGATATCTTGCCACCTGCTCAGGCACTTTCAACTGAAATCTTCCACAGCTCACAGCCCTTAGGGTTGGGAAGATACACCACTCTTAGCTTGAGGCTTTCCGATGTTCAGGTGCCCACAGGCAGCTTCCTGGGCTTACGGATTGGTTCCTTGTATCTTGCATCCAGAGGAGCCAAGGAGCATTTCGAAAGCCAACCTACTCCAGCAGTTCAGGGCATGAAGCAACATGGACTGGGTCACCCTGCTTTGGGATGAGGAGGAGAAGGAAGCCCCACTGCTTGCCCAGAAAACAAGCCCTGGTCTGCTCTATTTATTACAAATGTGGCCATCAGTGGTCTGCAGGGGAGATGTAGGGTTTGGAGGAAAGCTGCAGCAAATGCTCACAAAATTGCTCTCCAAGTGCCTCTCTAGCACAGCCGATGTCCCATTCCATGGAGCCATTTCAGGGCCAGGGATTCACACCAAGGTGCAGGGCAGAGAGGGCTGTATCCCCAGCAAGCCCAGTCCACGCAGGAAGGAAAAGCAGAGACAGTCAGCTGAGCACCTCCCCATCCCTCCTCACCCTGAGCTGCAAGAATCCTGGGAATTCTCCACATTCTCCTGCTTCTGGACAGAAACTCCCTCTGGCCAGGAGCATGGGGCTGGCCATGGCATCACCAGCCCTTCAGCAGTGGGGAGAAGGGGATGGCATCCGTGGCCTGCAACACCAACCCTGTGTTTAAAGTTCCTCTCACCCCAGATCCGCAAAAGGGACCAGCTTTGGGCTTAACCTACACCTCTTGCTCAGGTGGAGCCATCCTGCCCACGGCCATGGCTCTGCTCTGCAGGGTGGGAGCCTGCCTGGAGCAGGCATCCCAGCAATGTCAGCTATGCAGCGTCCTCCTCTGTGCCCCCAAAGGGTCAGGTCTCCATCTAAACAGGAAGCCAGGACCCGCCAGGCCCCCAGTGTGGGGGAGTAGAAGGGAGGCAGTGCTACAGGAGGTGCTGCTGCTGGTGTCCCAGTCCCTCCCTGCTCCCAGCCCAGCACGGGCAGTCACGGCGGCTTCCAGGGCATTCTCCCCACTGGGACCCCCACTCTCATGCAGAGAGCATCCTCACTTCTTTGCAGGATCATTTTAAAAATCATTTAGTAAATGGAGGCAAAGCCCAGAGGAGCAGCTATGGTGAAGGCAGTGCTGAGAAAGGGGAGTTGAGGCAGCAGAGGGGATGGTGAGGGTCCCTCTCCTTCATCAACAGTGACTAACTTGGAACAAACTGAGACAGAGCACCTTCCCCCTAAACCAGGAACTGCATTAAAAACCATACAAACCTCAGGGTCAGCAGCTGCTTCACACCCTACACACAAAACTGCTACTGCTTGCACTTGATGATCTCTCATTGCTTGCTTTCTGTGCCTAAATAAATTTTTCATTCCTCTGGTTTCCCCATGCCAATATTACGGGATTATTTTATGCCTTAAAGCAGAAGGGCAGCTGTGCTCTTTAAGGAGGACATGCATTCCTTCAGCTCCAGCCAAACTGAAATGAGCCCCCGGCACCCAGCCCGGCCAGAAATGCCCTCAGCAATGCTGTGGTCCATCCTGCTGCCAGGCACACAGCCAGGGCAAAGCACAGGAAAACAGGGGAGGCCTCTGCACTTAAACAGCCATCAAACCAACCATCCTGGCATCCTCCTCACAAACAGCACCTGCCGACAAATAAACAGACACTCAAAGTCTCTCTGGCAGATCTGATCTGCAAAGTCATGGCCTTTCGATGACTTGCATCTCTCCTGTCTTACACTAGGTGAAGAAAGCCCGAGGACACGCTTCAAACACATCATTCACCATGAGAAACCATTACTTTACCCTGTTCTGTGTCCTTTCGCTGCCATTCAGAGCTGTACCTATGAATTTTCTAGACGATGCTTGAGTTTATTTATACTGGCCAACAAAGACGTTCTGGTGTTCTCCGTTTTCTCCCAGGGTTTGCTTAAGTCCTCAGAGCTGTGCCAGTCCTTCCACACTGAGGTGGAGTTCTGTGATTTTGGGGCTGGAGCTGCATTCGTTCAAAAGTCTTATCTTGAAAGGCGACGAAGGAAACTGCTGTTTATGAGGGCTCTCGATGGCATAACAGTTGTTCTGTCCCAAACCTTGTCTGGACACAAGGTGAGCAAACCTAATGCCAGAAAGGACTTCCCAGCTCATGCCCCAGTTACAACATTAACGCCCGTGGAGAGGACAGGACAGCAGGCAGGAAAGCTGTTGAGGAAAGCCCACAAGCTATTTACACCTTGAAAGTCTGAAACAGAAGAGCCTTCAAACCTCTGTACTTTGGATGTGACACTCCTTACCTTGGGATATGATAGTCCTCTGCTCCTCTGGTGAAAGAGAAAATGAGATTATAGCAAGAGTCTGCAGGAAGGGCTGCGAGGAGCAGAGCTCTGCTACAGCTGCTCAGCAGCAGACGCAGCTTTGGTGCTTATGGGATCCCATGAGACCAGCAGAAAGACAGCTCATCCATCACCCAACGTCCCTGCAAGTCCCTTCAGGTCCTTCCAGTTAGGAGTGTTATTCTCAGGAGAGAGCCATCCCTGGAGGACAGGACAGACTCCTTGCTGTGGCCCAAGGACAGACCAAATTACCTGTGCCTGCAGCCACATGGCCGCAGACACCACTCCAAGGTCCAGTCCAGCCCGAAGGCTGTCCCATGTTGAAGAGCAGTCAAGCTCCTGCTTTTCTAAGCCTGGGGGCAGCGTGTTATGGGGTGCACAGTTTGCTCCCCTCCCAGCCCTCTCTGAACACCTTCCAGTTGCGCTGGCCAGAGGCTGGAGAGCAGAAGAAAAGTGCCTCTCCTGGCTACCGGCCAAGCATTATACAGCAAGAGTGTCCCATATCCTGACTAAGTATTTTGGGAAGCCAGATGACTTCATTACCAGATGACACCCCCTGACCCACTCACCGTTAAACAAGCTCACTGCTGGCCAGCCCCAGAGCTCGTTACTCTGCACTTTAATTTGCACATTACCCATTAGCACTAACCCGCTGCCATATCCATTTTCATGCTGCTGAAACTCTTACACAAGCAGTAAAACCCTAAGGTTCGGTTTGCACAAGCAGCTTGTTGTTACTTTGTTATTGGGACTGACAAAGGAGGAAATCCTCCCAGTCGTGGACAGGCTACAGTTACCACCTGGTGCCAGCAGCCTGACATCCCACATCCACCTTCCACCCACCCCTGCCCGGGCAGCACTGTGAGCACACACACAGCCCTGCTTCTGCTCGGGCTGCAGGCACAGCACGCGGGGTGCCCGGGCAGCGCGGGGGACAGCCATGCTGCCAACAGGACTCTGTGCCACACGGAGCCTGTGGGCGCCTGCCCGGGTGACGTGGAGGTGGCAGCGGAGAGAGGGACAGTGAAAAACAGAGTTATGAATACACTAGAGGACAGCATTTACACCAGACAGAGCTGCACGTGCAGATGGAGGAGCCGGGCCGCCCTGATGGGGAAGGAGCAGCCCGGCCACACTCACCCTGATGCGCCGCATGGCCGTCACGATCTCCACCCGGCTGTTGGGCCGTGGCACATCCAGGCTCCCGATGTACTGCAAGGAAAGGAAGGAGATCAGTCGAGTTCCCACAGCACTGGAAACCCTGTGGTCCCACCACGGCCTCAATGGTATCCACGGAGGCAACCCAGGGTCACTTCTGGGGAACGAGCAGCATTTTGCCTGCTGCACCTGAATCCTTGCACGCCTCCCGCCACAAAGCTGTTCCCTCACCACAACAGTGCAAGTAGTCAAAAACCCTTCTTCTAGCAATAAAATAACTTCAGCCATCAGGCCAGCAGGACTCCCTCATCTAGGCCATGATCAAAGCACATAGGTATAAGCAAATACCCCCTTGGCTGCAGTGAGTCATCTATTACAGACCTGGATATTGGAATATCCCTGAAATAGCCTGACCAACCTGTCCTGCGACAGGCCCTTCATTATTTAATTACAGCCCTGCCAAACCCATGGCTGCTTCTGCAGGGATGCTGAGCCTCCAGGCCAAGCCTCCAGAATAAAGGAGCCGCTTTGCTATTCAAAGGGGACCAAAGGCAGCGCCACTGCAACCCAGCACGGAGAGACGCGGAACAAAAACCTTTTTAAAAATAAAATGGAAGAGGGCAGATTCTGAAGAAGGATCAGAAAACAGACAAGCGATGAAGAGTCAATGCTGAGCAGTAAAAACGTGTAATTAGAAGAAAAGCGTTTTGAGCCTATTTACTGGCCCTCTGTGCTCCCACGCTTCATCTCGACACAAGGGCTGACGTAACCCTCAGCAGCACAGCACGGGCACTAAACCCGGCAGGGCTACGTGTTCCTGTGAATACGGCCACAACCTCTGCTGACACCATGAAAGCCCAGGTCACTGGTTTCCAGCAGCAGCACTGACATGGGTGCCCAAGTGTCTGAGCATGTGCTCAGGCGTCACCGCACAGGCAGAGGCTGCTGAGAGGGGTTATTTCTCTCCCAGCATCTCTGCGGGACTTCCAGCTCCCCTCCACTGGGATTGCCACCTGTAAGGAGGGATGGCATGGCGCAGGGGATGCACGACCATGCCTGGGCTTTGTGTGTGAGCTGCCCCAAAGGGCCCTCTGGGACAGAAACTCAGAGAGCCCCATGTTTCTGAGAGCCCTCCTTGCTAAGCCCCCACACCCCAACCCAGCAGCTCGGCGAGGCCATCGCCAGGTGCGCAGCTCCCGCCTGGGGGGACGCGGAGGCAGGCGTTCAGTGACCAGCGCCGGGCAGTCCGTGCCGAGAGGAGATGTGAAGAGAGAGGATATAAAAATAACCCCAAACAGCTGGCGTGTCCGTCACGTGCCGTGCGGGCCGCCGTGGCGCAGGGCAGCCTTACGTAACCAGGAATTAGGGCCCACGACGCCCAGCCCCAGCCCCTCGCCACCCTGCCGGGAGCTCACGGCTCTGGGAGAGTTCCCTGGCACATCCCCTACACAGAGCCTGACACCCCCTCAAAGGGGCAGGTCATCTGAGAGAGGCATCTGGGACATCAATACACCCCCTTTTCCAATGTAAGGTCCGGAAACCATCAGAAAAAGCAGGAGCTGAGGAGGAGGGCAGAGGCAGCTGGAGCCCTGAACTCGCAGCCACCATGCGGGACCCAAGGAAGAAGCCTTTCCCCACCCTGCTCTGCCAGGCAACCATCCCTGTTGTACTTCCCAATATCACTTTTCTGCCCCGGGCCACCTGGGGAAGCAGGATTCTCATCTTATGTGAGGAGAAGGACAGAGTTTTGCAGCCACAGGAAGCCTATGTTCTTCCAGCTATTCCCAGCTGCATGAGGTCACTGCCTGGTGACCTGACTTTCCTTCCCCTGTGCTTTTCCTTGCCCAGGCAGGTGCAGAACACGGCCATGCACAAGGACAGGGCAAGCAGTGCCAGCTGGGCAGGAGACAGCGCATCCACCGCTAGCTGCCACGGCCACAGGAACTCCAGCAACGCCAAGCTCCTGGTTGCCCACCACAACCTCACAGCCACGGCTGTCCGGCAGGGCTGGGGTGCCCTGCAAGCACGTGAAGGAGAAACCAGGCACCACCTGGCACCTCTGGACTGGCCTCCTGAGAAACAGCCTCAGCAGCAGGGATGTCTTGATGCTGTCCTGTCTGTGTCCCCCTCCAGCTCATGCTCACATGTACCCAAACCAAGGGGCACAGGTCACAGACCCTGCAGGATTCACCTTTGCTCCCCAACCTGGTTTCCAGAGCATCCTGCTGTATCCCACAGCCCATGGGTGCTCTGACCACAGCCCACGGCACGTCCACACCCAGCGTGGGCTCACTGCTCACAATTACTGTGCTCACAGCTCCAAAAACACCTCCCTCTCCCTCCACTCTGGAAGCAGGTATTTTTTACACGTTTCACACAACTCAGCAGATGGACTAAGTCTCTCCAGATTATTTTTGCCTTCAGGGCAGAAATCACATGGGACAAGTGCGCTGCAGAAGTGCAACCCTTCACAATGTGGTGAATATCCCCCAAAAATGTGGGCTTGGGGGTTGGTCTTTCAGCTAAACACCTTCCCAGGTGAGATGGGGGGATGGTCTGAGAAACCACTCACATTTAGCAGTGATTCACAGGCAATGAGCACACGGAGGGCTGCTCCTGCTCCACTCTCCTCCAGCCCTCCTACTCACAGCACCAATTTTAATCATGGGAATAGGTGTGGGAATGAGCAGGTGAGACAAAGACGAGGATAAGCAAAGCAGCCGGAGCCTCCACAGTGCAATACTTCCTACTCACCCCACCCTGAGACTGATCTCCCTCTCTCCCAGGACAGGAGCTCCAGAGACCCCCCAGGCATGAGGACTCCCAGGCACAGATTTCTGCCTTCCTTTAACACACACGTACCCCCAGCGAGGTGCCAGGCACACGGTGGTGGTCCCGGTCCCTGCAGGGGCCATTGTCCTGGCTCCCAGGACTCAGGCCAGCATCCCTGCCAGCAAGCTGACCCCACGGGAAAGGGAGGCAGGAAGGAGAAAGAAAGGTGCCCGAGACAAAAGGGAAGAAAATAAAGCTGTGCAAAAGAGCTGACAAAGAAAATAAACCCATGAAAGAACTCGCTCTCCCCGCGAACTCAGGGGGAGAACATATGTACATAAGCAGGATGTGGCTTTTCCAAATAATCGCCTCCAGATCCATGGCCCCACCACCCTGCCAAGGGATGGGGGGACAGAACTGGAGTCCCCCACCCACACCCAAGAGCCAGGTGGGATTAGGGATGCACCAATCCCCATGCTCTGAAGGTGGAGAGGGCCGTGCTGGGCAGCCTCCTCCTCCTCCCCAGCCCAATTAGGAGAAGAAAGGCCACTGTCTGGGTGAATGGGCAGCCAAGGGGGTCCCTCGTGTAGCAGGCGCCCTGGCAGCCCGACAAAGGCAGCCCTCACACTGCCAACGGCCGGTGCTGCTCAAGGCTGGGATGCCAGCACAAAGCACCTCTTTTGTAGGGTGCTTTCGGTCCTTCACATGCCCCACTGCTCCTCATCCCCATGCTGGGATCCAGCCTTCCTTCCATCCATCCCTCGGGGCCCCAGGAAGAGCAGTCCCTCCCCCTGCCGAGGGAGGTGGCATCACCCACCAGGCTTCTCAGCAGTCAAAAGGACTCTGCCTCCTTTGGGGAGGACTCTGTCCCCTCCCCATGCAAACAGGCTCTCCTCTCTGTCCCAGCCACAGGGGAAGGGGCCCCTGCACACAGCCTACACCACTGCACCCTCTGCCCATGGCTCGCAAAAGATCTGCCCAGTTCTGGGAAATGCCAGGGAAAAAAATTAATTTGTTTTTTAAACAGAAAACAAAGGGGAGCACTTTGCCAAAACACTGTTTGCACAAGTCACTCATTTCTCATTTTTCCTCGAGGCTGTTGAATACTGCTCGTTTTCTGCTCTGTCAGAAACGAATTTTCTTGAGAAGTTGCTTTTTCTGCGACAGCAGGTGGCAGATATTTTCGGAAAACTGAAGGCCAATCGCATCACTGCCGGGGGACACCTTGGAAGGGGTGTTGATGAGATCGGTGGTGGGCAGAGGTGGGCAGCCAAAGCCCTCCTGGGGAGGAGATGCTGCCTTCCTGCTGCTCACTGCGTGCAAAGGTCAGGGCTGAATCATCCCCAGCTTACAGGGGAGCCTGGATTGGCTGGCTGCCGGTTTCCAGCTTCCAGAGCCACCCTGAGCCAGAGACCCTACCACAGATGAGGAGCCACCACTTCATATGGGAGCTGCAGGCAGGCAGCAGGGCGGGAGGACACGCTGGCACCAGCCCCAGGCCATCCTCAGAGCCAGGAGAGCCTCGTCCGGGCAAGGGGTCCTGCCCCCGGGTTAGGGAGGGGTTACCAGAGGTACCAGCAGCCAGGTGGGAGGCATCAGATGCGGGGCTCAAGGGTCCCCAGCTTTCCACAGAGCCCAGGGCGGTGAGAGGCTGCAGCAGGTACGGGGACATTGACCCTGTCACATGTGGCTGTGCCAAGAAGTGAGGGACAAAGTGCTCGGGCACCAGTTTGAAACCCCTTTATTTCTCCAGCACCCGGGGAACACCCAGTCTGTCTGCAGTCTGGCTGATAAGGGTTTCTCCCCAGGCTGCTGCTGTCAGGGAAAGCAAGGAGAAATCCATTCCCAGGGCTTTTGCTGTCCCACTGTTCCTGCTCCCCAGTTGCCCATGCATGGCCTCAGCTCGGGGAGCCAAGGGTCTGGGCTGGCATGGCCTCGGCTCTGCCCTGCACCTCAGGAACACCCTGCCTTGCTGGGTGGAAAGGGGGAAGTTTACTCAGACTGTGGTGGTGCAGGCTCAGAGGCCAAAAGGGATGGAAAGTTCACGATGCCAGCCGACTTTAACAGAAAAGGGCCCTGGCTTTCTATTCTGAGTCCAGCAGATGGGTGCTGTGCTGAGCTGGGCACCTTGCCTTGCCCAGTTCCTCCCTGAGCAGGGCTCTGCACCCCGAGGAGGGCATCCAGCCCTGGCAGCCAGGTATCCTGAGGCAGTGTCAGACCCATGCAGAGCCGTGCCGCCGGACACCAGGCATTTACACGCCAGGGACCTTCACACCGGGCCAGGCAGAACCCTTAAGGACACCAGTGCTCAGGTGTCTGCCGGTGCCAGCAGCACCAGCCCTGCTTAGGAGCTGCACAGGGGCTCAAGTGGCAGAAGTGCAGCGCTCTGGGGGCTCCAGGACACCCACCAGAGCCGTGAGCACCACACCCACCCTCCCCTCCTCACGTGAAAAGGGGAGACACCTTTGCTGCAGGTGAGCAGGGGGGACAGCAGGGCACAGAGCCAGCAGGTGCCGAGGAGGGATGAATTTTTCCATGCCAGTGAAGCAGGACTGTCCACTCGCCATGTTTCCGTTCCCCACCCAGGCACGCCGCCCACAGCTGCCCCCACGCAGGGCTTGAGCTTCCTGCACCTACACCCAGCTACAGCCTCGACAGCGATGTGCAAGACCAGAGCACTGCAGAAAGCAGGGCTGGGAGCATCCCACCCCCCTGCTGCTCCCCCGGGACCTTCTGGCATCTGCAGAGCCCACGCGCCGCCCGTCTGGGACCCACAGCCCAGGCGCGCACGGCTTTGCCAAATCCAGGCGGAGTTTTCTTTGCTAAGAGCTTCACTAAGGAGCCTATGAACTGACTTAACAAGTATGGCAGAAATATGCCACTGTTTCAGACGAGAACCTTTGTAGACTAGGGAAGGTTATTTATAGCCTGGAGCGAGCAATCCTGGGCTGAGGCACACTGCAGCTTTGCTCTGGGCTGAGCAGCCCCGACAGAGCACACCAGAGCTGCCAGTACAAACAGCCCCCAAACTGCGCTGCCAACTCTCTCCCAGCCAGCCAAACTGGTGCAGAGCTCCACACAACCTGTCTGCTGCTTCCCAGCCCTCCAGGAAAAGGACCCTTGCTGGGAAGGGAGCCTGAAGCAGTGGAGGGGAACTGAATACCCCGATGAGGGCTGCCTGCAATTCCACTCACTTCCAACGCTGTTATTTGCAGTCCCTACGTACATAAAAATATACACACGAGTGGAAACACACAGGTACTCCCTGCTTAGTGCTCACCTGAGGCTATAATCGTTTTCCTGATAAAGAATTTCTCTTTGGAGCAACTGGCAGTGCCTGCCAGTGCTCGCAGCCTCTGGAGGGTGGCAGGCAGGTGGGCCGGAGAGGTTCAGAGCAAGGGACATAATGGATCAGACTTAAGTCTCCTTCATGTCCCATCTCCAAACATAGACAGCAGCAGATGCTCAGTTCAACTTCAGTTTCCCACGCACAGAAGCAGAGAAAAGCACTGACAAAAATGAGAGAAAGTGCCTGGTTGCCAAGACCACTTAAGGGAAAAAAAACACCCCACCAGCCAAACCTAAAAACCCCACCTGCTGCACAGAAGAACAGCAACCCTCCCGAACCTCCAGTTCCACATTTATCTGCATGCAGGTCTGGTATCAGGAACAGCAGGTTTCTGCACATGGGATGTCCAGACCCTTGGCAGTCCCAGACCACAGGCACTGGGTCCACCAAGGATTGAGAGGTGTTTGGGCTTCTCCCCTTGCCTGCACATGGGGGAGCAGCAGAGAGGGTCCTCACACCCATCTGCCCCTTCTTTGGAAACTGTGTACATTGAGGCACTGTGAAGGGATTGACGGGACTGAAGGACTAACAGCTGTTTCCAAATAGTGGCCATTTGGTAGGTGGGACCTTGCTCTGGACCACAAGACCTCTGGGGCAAGAGGAAACCCCAGCCCAGCTCCCAGGACAGGGACAGTAATGACGTCCCTGAGCAAAGCCAGCAGCACCCAGCACCCCTGCACTCCAAGAGACGAGGGTCTGGCAGCCCAGTGCCAGGCTCCACCACCCCACTCCATTCCCTCTGCCTGCTGCTCTCTCTGGAGGCGTTGGAGTAGCCTGAGTCATAATTTCTGAATGCGCAGAACTGCTGGTGTTGCACAAGGTGGCCCCTGGGTTTTGTCCTGCAGCACCACGGCTTTGAGAAGACAAGGAGTAAGCTCACATCCCTCTCCTTCTCATGGAGGTGGAGTAGAACAGGAGGTGTCTTTCCTCTCTACATTCCCATTTATTTAACCAGAAAACCACTGCACAGGTGGGAATTTCTGTCCACTCCCCTGCACCATGCTGCAGCTCCCAGTTCTTTTGTCCAAATGTTTCAGTTAACCCACGAGGCCAGGCTTTTGATTTTACTCAACAATTCAGACTGCAAGACACAGAAGAAAACAAATGTCCTGCCTCCCCTCAGAGCCAGCTCCTCCAATTCCCTGCAGCCTGACCAAGGCATCTCTGGGATACAGCAGGGTTTGGTGCCAAGAGAAGTGACCAATGGAAACAGATCCAAAAGTGTGAAATACATTGTTACTGTTCCTAAGAAGATGGAGTGGGATTTTCCATCTCTTGGATTTATCTCCAGAAAATGGATTAACATAATCCTTAGGGGACGCTTTGCTCTGACTCGGTGACCCTGGGCCAGCGCGTACGGCTGCAAGCGGCTCCAGTGGGGACAAGAGGCACAAGCCTCCCGATGGCATCGCATCTCAAGTGACAGCATCGCTTGCCTCACATCAAGTCCATCACCCTCTGCTTGACAAGGGTTCAAATTCTGACCGCCCGTGGCCACCCAGTCACCCGGGATGCCAAGACTCCCTCAGGAGAGAGACGAGCGGGACAACAGCACGGGTGCCAGCTGCTGCTGATGGACCAGAACACGCACTGCATCCACCACACGTGCCACTTAAAGGCAGCAGCAGGTCTGAGTGTGAAAATACCATTAAAAATTAAAGCAATAAATCAGCACATACTGACTCAGGCCCACATTACCCCCCTGCAGCGAGCCCCAAGCAAGCTCGTCAGGAATCTCAGGCTGCTGGAGCAAAGAGCACTGATCCAGCTGCTGAGCTGTAGCGCTAGGATCCTCACCGCCCGCACTATCAGCTATCCCAGGAGGATTTTAGGAGACAGCCACTCGAGTCCCGACATCCCAGATGAACATTTTTCTGGTTTAATCTTCCCTCAAAGTTCTGCTCTAAACCAGAGTTCCACATTTTTGTGACTTGCACTGGGTGCCTGGCTGCAACAAGAGCTGTGCGGGTGTAAGCGCTTGGGATTCTTGGGGATGAAAGGAAGTAAAGGAGTGTAAGCATTTAATTAATCTCCAGCAATCTAATAAAAGGATAGAGTAATTGCCTCAGCCATCTGCATTCTGTATCTGGCATCAAGGGCTGCTGGAGAAACCCACGGATTCGGAAGCTGGGTTTCATACGGATTGTGCTTGGCATTAGCGCGTGCCACCGGATACCAAATAAGAGAAAGAGGAGCTAACAAAGGCTAATATGCAGCACTGCATTAATGCGCCCAGACCGGCAGCGCGGAGCAGAGATGAGCCACGAGCAGACCCAGGGGCTGCTGACGCCCTGTCCCACTCCCCAGCCCCCAAGCCGGGTCACCCGAACCTGGCGCGGAAGAGGCTCACGGGATTTAGAAGGTGAGATGCTTTGCAGCGTCCCCGCAGGTGAGGGGTTAGCAGGTGCTGGCAGTAAAATAGCAATAGGCTCCAATCACCCAGGAGCAAAAGGCTGCAAAGTTGAGCTTGAACAGCCTTTTCCAGGAAATAGTGGCAAAGCAGGTTTAAGTTTGCTCCATAAACAACTCCTCGGCTGTTTTGCTCTTTGCAGTACAGTGCCTGCCATCGGGCAGGTGACGGCCTCTGCAGAGGAACCCTCCCGGCCCCGACAAAAGGCAGAAAATAACACTTTGACGCCCTCCGATGAGCCGCAGCCTTGCCCCGAGGGCATTGCACACAATTAGATGCCAAATTTTCTTCCCCTGACAGCACATGTTCTCCGAAGACAACAATGTGTGGCAGACGCCTGCCTTCCTGCCGCTCAAAACGGTTTTACACCAGGCTTTTCTCTTAAGTCAACCTCACTTGAGCATCTCCGTCAGCATGATAACCGTATCCCCCGGCAGAAGCAAACGGGATAGGATTTTGTGTTTCCCCTTTCCAAATCTTCTGGCTCCTTCCCAATTTACTGCTGGCCAGCGTGCCTCGCTCGGTAGCTCGGCTTTTGCCAGCCTGCTGCGAGATGGCAAGCGCCAGCCTGCGGGAAGCCACAGCCGACGTGGAGCGAGAGAATGAAAAGCTCCAACGGAAAAGAAAAGATAAAAAGAAAAGAGCACTCCGTGCCAAATCCCCTGGCAAGGACGGTTTATATACGTAAAGAGAAACATCAAGCTTTTATTTCGGGTGCGTGTCCCTGACCGCTCGCACCGCAAATGGCACACGGTTCATCCGGCTGCTCACATCAGAGGAGCAGCAGGGTCCAAGGCACCCTGCAGACCCCAGCCACCCGTATCCCATCCCAGCGGCACTCCGGCACTACCCACAGCGCCCGAGCCCTCTGCTCTTCCCTAGGAAGATGCACACAGACCCCGCTCTTGCGGCCAGCGTCCCCAGGCAACACCAAGCAGAGCCCTGGAGGGATGCAGGGCCAGGGAGGGATGCTGGGGTGCAGCAGGAGGGTGACCCCACTCCAGCCCGACCCATCCCACCAGTCTGGGCATCCCTACGGGATAGGTGGGAAGCCTCGCCCAACTCCGCAGCTGAGTTTAGGGAAGACCAGGCAACGTCAAGGGGAAAGGCTCCGGGGAAAGCAGAAAAACCCCACGGCTATGCGAAAAGAGAGCTGGAAAAGCGGGCATCCCGGAGTGTCGGGGTGAAGCGCCGGGCAGCGACCCCCGCAGCACCCCCGCGCCCGCAGCCCACCTTGGCCTCGAAGCAGATGCCGTGCTGGAAGGCGTCCTCGTTGTGCAGGGGGATGCGGAGGTCGTGCCGGTCGTCCACCAGGTTGTACTTGGACTTGGCGGGCATGGCGGCCCCGGCGGCCGGGCAGCCCTGCAGCGCGCCCGGCCCTGCCGCCGCCGAGCCCCCGCCCCGCC
>VWPU01005432.1:0-94340 GCA_013398955.1 Callaeas wilsoni
GCGTTCCCCCAGAGCCGCCCTGTCCGCCTTTATTCCCGCTGCTTCCCAGGGAGCGGGTCCCGGCAGCGGCCGGGCCGTGCGGGAACACGCGCTATGCGAGTGACACTGGCGACGCTGGTGGCATCAGCTGCCCCCGGTGAGGGGCGAGCGAACCCCTTGTGCCGCTCGGTTCGTGCCCCAGCCCTGCCGAGAAGGAGCTGGGCGTGCGGGAGGTGAAGAACGGGACCTGAGCCGGCCACGTGCGCTCTTAGCCCGGGGAGCCGGTCGTGTCCTGGGCTGCACCCAAAGCAGCGTGGCCTGAGTGAGGGAGGGGATTCTGCTCCTCCGCTCCGCTCCGCTCTCTTGAGACCCCGCCTGGGAGCAGCTCTGGGGTCCCCAGCACAGCAGGGACATGAACTTGTTGGATGGAATCCAGAGGATGTCACCAAAACGATCAGAGAGCTGCAGCACCTCTGCTGTGAAGACAGGCTGAGAGGGCTGGGCTGGTTCAGCATGGAGAAGAGAAGGCTCTCCAGGGATCTTTTTGCAGCCTTTCAGTACTTAAATGCTGTAAGAAAGAGGAAAGACTTTCTACCAGGGCCTGTAGCAGCAGGACAAGGGGGAATGGTTTTACATTGCGAGAGGGTAGGTTTAGATGTAAGGAAGGTGTTTCTCTGGTGAGGGTAGTGAGGCCCTGGCACAGCTTGCCCAAGAAATTTGTGGCTGCCCCATCCCTGGAAGTGTTCAAGGCCAGGTTGAATAAGGCTTTGACCAAACAGATCAAGGGAGATATCCCTGCCTGTGGCAGGGGGTTTGTGTCAGGTGATCTCTTCCAACCCAAACCATTCTGTGAGTTTGCAGTTGTAATAACTAACAAAACACTACAGAAAAGCACAGGGTGTAAATGAAGCAGAGCCCTGTGAACGGTACTTATCTGAATTTAACTTAATTAGATCAATGTGAGCAAGCTGAGAGGTTGATATGATGGATTTAGGTCGGGAATTCAAAACCGGCAATTCAGGGTTGGTTGCATTTGTGTTCCTGGCATTTGGCGAACATCACCTGGAGATCCTAGTGCCAGCAGCGTTTTCAGAACTTGCTGTTAACCAGAGACTAATTTTCAGTCTTTATTTTTTTTAAGCATTCCCTTGCTTCATGTAGAACAGTAGCTTCCTGCTGCTGGGAATGTCCATCCTGCCAGGAAGGTGGTGAATTCCCTCCTGCAGGACCGAGGTGACCACAGGTTACTATTGAGGGGCAGGCTGCTCCAGGAACTGCTGGCGAAGCATTGCCCAGGAGCTGGGGGATCCTGCTGCAAGGGAGAACTTCATGCTGCTTGGAAATACCAGAACAGGAGTTTAAGTTTCAGGATAAGGCATCTGTGCAAGTAAAAGCATCTCAGTACATTGACAGCATTTGCTTTTGAGAGTAAAGCTGCCTTTTTTACTCGGAAGTGAAAGCATCAGCATGTGCCGACTCCTCGTGGGCTGGCTTCTCAAACTCGCTGAGACGTGCCCAGAGTCAGTTTGAGCTGGCCAGCCCAGACCTGGCTGCCAGGCTGTGCTGCTCCAGGGCTTGGTGCTGGCTCATCCTCAGGATGCTTAGCTCAGCTCCCCAGGCAGGCTTCTACTGCTGCTCTGGGCTGCTCTGGGGGAGGAAATGCTGGAGCAGACTCGAGGCAAGTCTGTCTGCACATGGTTTAGACCTGCTGTTAACTCGATTTGTGCCTTAACTTTCCTGAGAACTTGGCAGCTAAACCATTTGTGAATTAACTTTTCTATTCTTGCATAATTGTACACAACATACTGTGTACCTGGAAAAACAAAGTGAATGACTTTCAGCTTTAAAATTAAATGTCTGTACGTGTATGAAAGAATTATTTTTATTCTACATGAACCACAAAGTTTGACAGCTTGGCAGAAATCAAAGCAGAATCTTGGCATTTTAGTTTTTAAACTGGTAAATTTTACAAGTTTTAAGCTTGTAGATTTAGTAATTACATAGCATCAACAGAAAGGCCTAACAATGTTCACTCTTTTCTAAACTGTTACTGTTGAAGGAAGTGTAATGAGAATACAAGTTTCTAATCCTGTCCCCTCTCCACCTCCTTCTGTATGTTGCCACTAAATCCCTTAAAGCTGAGTTGATTTTTTTTAAAAAATAATTTGCAACTCTTGCTGCAGAGGACCACTTGACCACAGGTTCTTTGTGTGGGTGAGTTCCTGCATTGGTAACGATCCATTGGGTTTCATCCCATGTTCTTTAGTATAAACTCAGCTGTGGGGTTTGAGCTCCGGTGGGCAAAGGCTCCCAGCAGAGCCCTTTGGAGTTTGTTGAGGTTTGAGAGAGGATTGGAGGCCTGCTTGGAGCAATTAGTGAGCCCCTGAAGCCACAGCTGTTCCCAGTATACTTTGATATCCCACTGGGGAAGGCAAGAGCTGCTGCTCTGGGCCCGGGAGCTCTTGAGCTTGTGTTGCTGGCTGATTGTTCTGGGTCTCTCTCCTCTTGGACAGGAAGATGCCCAAGAAAGGAGGGAAGATTGCTGCCACGGCAAAGGAGACACAGGCACAGTGTAAACGGCCCAAGCTGGAAGCAGCTGGTTCTCCGCCGGTCCTGAGTTTTGAGAGCCCAGACGGCCTCTTCAGGAGCCTGATCTCTCCCATCCAAGAAGAGGTGTTTTTCAGGGAGTACTGGGAGCAAAAGCCACTGCTTGTTCGGAGAAATGATGCCCTGGTGGCTGCTTACTACCAGTCGCTGTTCCAGCTGTCAGACTTGAAGGAGCTGTGCAGCCAGGGCCTGTACTACGGGCGAGACGTAAATGTCTGCAGGTGCGTGAATGGAAAAAAGAAGGTTTTAAATAAAGAAGGTAGAGTGAATTACATGCAGCTGAAGAAGGATTTTGACCAGAAAAAGGCAACAATACAGTTTCATCAGCCTCAGAGATTTAAGGTGGGATTGTTTCACTGTAATTATTGCTTGCTTTATAATGTGGTGTGGCTTTTGCTGAGTGGGACTAGATGTGGCTTTGTATCTCCCCCCAGGGGAGGTAGTTGGCTTTGATGACCTGCTGAAATCTTTACATGAACTGTGTTAAAACACAGTTTATACTTCTGCACTGCCCATCATGTTTCAGTGCTCTGCAGTAAGAACAAAATCTGATTCATGCTATAGTATTTTTCTCTAATGTTAAGTATTCTTTTAAAATGGATATAATTGATGATTAGGCATCTGTGCTTAAATTACCTTTTCTGCCCCACTTTTCCTTGTGCAAACAGAGGCTTTTGTACCACTTCCCTTTAATCAAGTGTGAGGTGAGAAACCATGTGAAGTATTTCCAGGACACTCCGCCATTCTTGCCAATGGATTAGCATTGAATTGCACCATGGAAGTGACTGCCCCATTTCAGCTGAGTGTCCTCAGTCTTTGTGTATGGGAAGGAAACAGTGGTGCTGCACATTTGTAAAGGACTTGGATACTTGTAGGTACTTTGATTTAGGCAGTGCTTTTTTGTCCCAAGGTGTCAACACAGTCTAATGGTGAGGTGGACCCAAATACACAGCTGAGTCCCAGGTGTAGTGTCACTGACTGATCTCAGTTGTTGGCATCTCCTGATGTTTCCCTGTCACATGTTGGGTGGGGATGAGTAAAGTTTGTGCTTGAATATTCCCAAGCAACTGGAGTCACTTGTAAAAGGTGTCTAACCTTTATGTTATTCTCTCTTTGATGCAAGTCCTGCATGTGTTTATTTTCTTAGGGTGTTTTGCTGTTTGTGGGATGATGGGTGGTTTATTCTCCTCAGTTTAGCCTCGTTTTTGCCTGGTTTTGCAGCCTGAAGATGGTACAGGGAAGAGAGCAAACATCAGTGTTCTGTTGAGGCACCAGAGTTTTTGGCTTATCCATTAGTTTCATGGCAGGTCTCCTTTGCTTCTGCAGTGCTTTCCTTTGGGAGAAATTGCTTCCTGGTTTCCACAGGTGCCCCTGTGGGGATGTCACCATTCTCTTTTTTTTGTTGTTGTTGTATAGGAGGAGCTGTGGAAGATTCAGGAGAAGCTGGAGTGCTACTTTGGGTCTCTGGTGGGGTCCAATGTTTACATCACTCCCCAGGGATCTCAGGGCCTTCCCCCTCACTATGATGATGTTGAGGTAGGACAACACAGCCTTGTCTGTGAAACCCTTTGTGGGCTCCTGGCAGTGGATGCCTCTGTGTGTGCTTCCACCTCTTCCCCAAACAAACATTCTAGAAAGACTTCTGTTTTTCCACTGAAAACTTAGGGTAATTATTTGCAAGTGTTTCCTTATAGTAATTTTCCTTATATATTTTTGCTGAAAGTGTACTAATAGTAATGTACTTAGTACAACTAATACTAAGTTTAAGTGACTGGAGAGAAACAGGGATTTTCAAATTCGGGATAAAACAGATCACACTTCAATACTCTTCTCTCTGTTGTCTCTAAATAGATTACACATTAGTTCAAGTGTAAATTTCTGCATTTAGGTATATAAAAAGTAATGTGAAAGGAATTGTGTTTGCCATGCTGGGAGTAGCTGAGAGCAGGGAAAGGGAAAACCTGTGTTTGTCAGAAAAGCAGTCTGTGCCGCTATTTCTGTCCCTGGTTTCTGGCTTGGTTCCACAGACTTGGCAAGTCAAAGATAATTTAAAATACCTGATGGGTTGGATGTGTGAGGAGCAGCGAGGCTTCCCATGGGCATTTGGATTTATGGTCTTTTGCAGGTGTTCATCCTTCAGCTGGAAGGAGAGAAGCACTGGCGACTCTACAAACCAACGGTGCCTTTGGCTCGGGAGTATAATGTTGAGTCAGAAGACAGGATTGGGAATCCCACACATGAATTCATACTGAAGGTATTCTAATTTAATTGCTTCAGGTGGTCTGGGCTGTGGTAGCCGGAAAAGTAATCATGTTTGGTAGGCTCTTAGAAGTAGTTGATGTGACCAAATTTAAGGACCTTAAGATTAAAATGGAATTAGATTTCATCACTATTGCTTTATGACCTTTTTCTTTGTGCTGGTGTATTGAGGACAAGCCATAAGTAAACTGATTTTTCCTTTACAGAGGCAATTTCATGTGCTTTGCACTTCTTTCTTGTCTTGACTTCCCTGATCTGTATTATTTTCTGTGTGGATATTTAATTTACATTGGGGAGGAGGAGGAAGGTTGTACTTGTTTTTTTAACTGTTTTAACTAAAAATTTCAGACAGCATTATTGTAACACATTACGATTTTTATAGACTATTTGACTTTTCCTGTGGAACACTGGCCTTTTCTTTTGATATGATCTGACCAAATTCCCATGGCCCTGCTCCTCTGCCAGTCCAGTGAATTGCCAGCAGGTTCATCTCAGCTGCCTCTTTGTCCCCTTCCTGCAGCTCAGCAGGACTGTGCATGTTCTAGCACGTTAAAAGCTCGTGTTTGCAGACAGGTATAGAGCAAATATTGACGGTAGGTTGGAAAGTTTGAGGTGTTGGATTTCTGGCTGAAAGTGCTTTATGTAATTTAAGTGTACATTGCTCGATTTTGTGATTTTAAAGAATATATATTGTCAGTCTGTCTGCTCAGAGAGTATTTTGTCTGTTTGGACTACAATAAGGTTTGACCAAGTGGCCTAAATGTATCAATTTTCTTTCATTTTCCTGCAGCCAGGTGACTTATTGTACTTCCCAAGAGGGACTATTCACCAGGCTGACACACCTCATGGGATTTCCTATTCAACACATGTGACCATCAGCACCTACCAAAACAAGTAATTCCTCTTTATTTCTTGTTTTGTGTGGCTTTTCTCTGTCAGACGATGTGTGTGAATAGTAGAGACCTGAAGGTGGTGTTTCAAGGAAGTGATGTCCTGTTTCTTAAAAGAAAAAACCTTGTAATGAGCTCTGCTTGGGTCTTTCCTGTGTTCATCCTATTCAGCCCTTGTGTGGTTTGTTTTCCTGTGGGTGTTCCAGGGATAGGGCATGTCACCCTTCCCCCAGAGATGGGGTGACATGGAATATATGTAGATACCCCGTTATTACATAGGTGCCCTGCTGTTTGGGACAGAATCAAAGTGTTGAGGCAGTAGTAATTGAAGTTTTGGGATTTGGGGGAAGGAGGGGAGGGAGACCATTGTTGTTTGAAGCAGCCTCTTTGCCAGGTTTTCATGCAGCAAGCTTGATTGCTTTTTAATTGCTTCTTTTATTATTTACCAGCTGGAGACTTTAATGTGGAAGATAATGTTACAACTGCAAACTCACTGTTGTCTTTAAAAAAAAACCCCCATCAGTGGCTGAAGTTGCTGTTCATTTCATAATCCAGATAAAGAGCCATGAGTTATTCCTTTCATCAAGTTTTTTCCTGTATTTCATGGTCACCCACTCCTCTTCTGACAGATTCTTCTGTGTGAATATTTTCTGCTAATCTGTGTTTTTCATCTCCTACCCCACTTTTGACACAGGTCAGGTCCTTGTCCCCCCATTGAAACATTGTTATCACACAGGAAAAATGCTGCTGCTGCCACCTAATCAGCCTCTCAGGTGCTGGGCTTGGAGTCATTGGCTTGAGTTAGGAACTGGGAAGGGTTTCTGTTAGCTGCCAGACAGGGCAGAACAAGTTTGGGCCTATTTTAGATAACTGTGGGATGAATCTCTGACCACCAGCTGTGCCATTGTGGAAGCCCAAGCTGCTGGTAACTCTTCCTGTGGCCAGTGTGCACGGCAGGGTTTGTCCAGCTGGATCTGTATGGATTTATCGGTCAGGCAGTGCTGGGAAGCCAAGGATTCAGCTCCTTGTAAGGATTGCTGGAGATCTGCAGCCTTGTGTGGAGCCAGTGCAGTTTCTCCATGGCTGCACGAGCCCGAGGCCAGCCCAGTGCGTGACTTGTCAGGAGCACATTCCCTGGGGATGTCTGTCATGGGCGAGGAGAGGAGCAGGAAAAGCTTCAAGACTGCTCTTCTGAGGTTAAAAAGTGGAATCATCATACATTAAGGTTATTGGCAATGAAGTGTAAGAGCCTTCCTCTGTCCCTGCTGTCAGCAAGTGTAGGTAAAATAAGCAGCAGTCCTGGTGTTTTGATTTGGCTTGTAGATGCAAATATGATGTGGAAACGTTTCCTTGGAAAATTGAAGAGAATTTGAAAATAGCTGTGGAGGAAGTGCTGGTAGAGGTGGCACTTCCAGGTATTTTTAGGCACCAAGACAAAAGGGACATCTCTGTTGGAGCAGAATTTGTCTGGACCAGATCCCAGCAGGCAGAGTGGTGTGCACATGTGGGATAAGCAGGGCAGTTTGGAAAAGCAGTGAGGAGCTGAAGACACTGGCAGATGGAAACTGGGGGCAAGAGAAGCACTAAGAAGTAGATGCTCAGTTCCTTTTATTGGCCACAGTTCTTCCTTCCCACTGGGTAGCAGACAGTGGAACATTTGAGTAGAGATGATAAAAAAATGAGACTATAATAAGTCATAATTGTTTTACATCTTAATGCGAGTTTAGTTACGAAAAAAAAGTAGGATGTGTGTTTTCATTGCAACTATTTCAGTAATTTTTTTTTTCTTCCTGTCCTTCAGCTCTTGGGCAGATTTCTTACTGGATGCAATTCCTGGCCTTGTGTTTGATACAGCCAAAGAGGACGTGGCGCTGCGGACAAGCATTCCAAGGCAACTGCTCATGGTCAGTAGGTGGGACTCAGGGAATAATGGTGCATCCAGGTGATCTGTCAGACAGAAAAAGTTCCTGTCAGGTCAAGCTTTTGAATCTTTAAAAGTCAGTGAAGCTGTGAATTGTAGTGGGACCTCCTCATGGTGGTCCTGTCCTGCTGCTGCTCAGCTTGTCAGTGTGCAGGGGAAACAAGGGTCTCTTCAACTGCACTCGCAAGTCCTTTAGCCCCAGAGCAAGGGAGAGTGAGCTTCAGCTCTGATATGTGAACAGCTCATGGGGAATGTGTAAAAGAAACAAAAGTTGGTTTGGGACTAAGCAAAGAGAAAAGAGGAGCGTGCATGTTTTCGCTGCTTTGCTGCACTGCTTTAGGCCTGGTCTGTTCAACTTGAATTCTGTGTGGATGTTTAGCAGGTGAACACAGCTGACTCCACCAAAAAGCTGAGCAGCCTTTTGAGAAGGCTTGCAGACCGTCTGGAGAACTCCGGGGAACTGAGATCATCCGACATGAAGAAGGATTTCATTATGCACCGGTTGCCGCCGTGCTTGGGATGTGACTCCGATACTTTGACTCCAGGTAGAATCTGAACTTCCTAAAACTGGCTGATGTGCTGGTAGTGACTAAGTCTGCCTCTTAAAACTTCTAGCACTTCATGGCAGGCCAAGATCAGAGTCTAGGCCCAGCTTTGTGTAGTGCCTGGCTCTGTGTGTGTTTGCACACCTCTGTTGGTCAATTCCCAGTGTTTGGTGGGAGAGATGACCCATCTCCCTTAGAATGGAATAAAGATTTTTCTAGAATTAAAAAAATCTTTCTCCTTTCTCCCTCCACCACAAGTTTGAGAACTTGTGGGTGTGGAAACATAGGTTAACAAAGTATCTGGCTACAAGAGAATGGGCAGTGCGCAGGGGGCTCAATTTGCACCCTGTGTCTGGTGTTCTTCCTTTTCTAAGGGAGAATTTATTTTTTTTAGGTGGGAAATTGCCAAAAATAGAGAGCAAAATCAGACTGCAGTTTAGAGACTATGCTATCATCACTGTGGAACCAGATCAAGAGAATGCTGTAAGTATAAGAAGCCCTCCTTGAATGCCTGGAGTGGGGAGTGGGAGCACAATTGCTCTGTTGCACTAAAAGGTCTGAAAGGGTTGTGCAGTTCTGCTTGGTTGGATCCTGCATCCCATTATTGCTGGTAGGAGATCCTGGAGCTGTTTGCTGGGCAGTGCTACTGCACATTCCACCTTCTGGGGGGAGGTACAGAATTATATTCAGTGTGTGATTCTGCATGGCTTTCATCTGAGCTTACATGGGGTAGATCATTACAGCAGCTAAAATGGCCTCTATAGCCCTGGATAATAGAATTTATTTTAATTCTTTGTATTTAAGAGCATGAAGAAGTGATAAAATTAGGGTTCCTGAAGAGAGGGAATTCTCTTGGTTGCATTTAGTCTTCACTGCTGAGTTATCTCTGTACCTAGGTGAGTGACAGTGTCACTGCTAAGTTGTTCCACAGCACAGATACTGGCATCTTGCATCATTCTGTGTTTACACTTCTGCTTATCTGTTAAAGTTTATTAGAATGAAATTGTAGAAGTGCTTTTTTGTTATCTTAATTAAAAAAAAAAAATGGCATAGGGGACACACACACACACAGAGGATGGATTATCTTGCATGGTTTTGGGGTTTTTTTCCTTCTTTCATGGGTGGAATGTTTCCCTCCAAGAAAAACATATCAGAACTTTGATTTTTCTCTTACATTTTATTTGTGTCCATATTGCTGTGAGAGTGTGTAGGGTTTGGAAACTTTTTTTTCTCAATTTTTTTGCAACTGATTTGCACAGCTTTGACCAAGGATTGATAATGGGCATGTGATTTTTAAGAGACAGATCAGTCTCAGACTGGAGATTTATTGAGGCACACCTGTTTATTAAGGCTTTTAGGGAACATCTGCTAAACTGGCCTGTTTTCTATACAGCATCAGTCCTGTGACTCCAGCAGGGGCAGTTTTAAGGCAGAAGGTTGTAAATAAATTTTCAGATGTATTTTGGAGAGTCCCTTCTTGCTGTGGGAGGTGGCTGTTGGATCAGCTGAGAAGGTGATTTGCTTTCCTTGCTGTAAGAGTGGGCTCTGCACTTAAGGAGCTGGGTGAGTGTGAGGGTGTGGATCACCTGTGACCATGTTCTTCCTGCTGTCTTTTAGGATGAAATTCGCAGGGAGATGGTTTATGTGTATCATTCCTTAAAGAACAGGAGAGAAACTCACATGATGGGGACAGAAGATGACACTGCCAGTGAGGACGGCCTGGCACAGGTTTGTTCTGCAAACACACCCCAAAAGTTATATTGCACGGTGGGTTTTGCTGTGTTCTCTTCATTCCCAAAGAACCTGGATCAGCTGATGCAGCAGCACAGGCAGTGAATAGTAGAACTAAGTAATGTGATCTCATGCTTATTTAAACACCTGAGATGTTAACGGGATGTCTTGTGCAGGCCCCCTGGTCCTGTTAGCAAAGCTGCTGGAGCAACTAAAAGCATCTCTTGTTACTTGTGTGTCCTTCAGCAGGTCCTGTTGGAGGCTGCTGGAGATGTAGCACATGTTCCATGGGGATCACTGCACCTCATTTCTGCCATGTTAAACCTGTGTCAGAGCCTGTACCCACTGGAACACCCTGTGCAGGGCTGCTCACTCCAGCCTGGGGCGGGTCAGCACTGCGAGTAAAGACTCTTCTACTGAGATGTAATTCAGGTCTGCATAACTCCACCAAAGAGGCAGAACAGAGCACAGCCTGTCCTTGGCTTGGCCATTGCTGCAAGGCTGTTGTTTTCCTTTTAAAGTAAATCTCACTGCTCCTCTAGAGCTGATGTTGTGCACTGGCACCTGAGCAGCACGTGCACATCCCCGATCTTCCTTCTTGCCCTTAAGGACTCCTGGGAATGAAGGTCCTCTGTGCTTCTGTGCCCAGACTGCATGTGTTAGCTAGAAATAAACTTCTGTAACCTTGCTAAAATAATGGGTAGGGTTAGGCAAGAGGGTAAATTGAATTTTTTTTTCCTCCATGTGGAAACCACAGGAAGAAGCCACATGTGCCATAAACATCCCTACCTCGTAAAGTGTGCTAGAGCATGGAAGAGTTACTTCTGAGTAAAATAGGTCTGGCTAAAACTCTTCTCATGAACACCAGTGTGCTGTGGGAATGGAGCACGTTCCTGCTGCTCCCTCCCTACAGCCTCACACACTGTTGTGTAATAAAGTCACTGCACTTTGCTGAAGGGTTTTTTTCTGTCTCTTTTTCCCCAGCAGACTCATGGGCTGCGGTTCCCTTTGTCACACTTGGATGCACTGAAGCAGATCTGGAGTAGCAGCACTGTTAATGTTAAAGAGCTTAACCTCACCTCAGATCAAGAGAAAGAAAACCTTGCCTTGTCACTATGGACTGAATGTCTGATTGAAGTTCTTTGATGCTTTTGTGATTTAGCTGCTCCTGGGTATTAAGCATCTCTTGAGAGCAAGGTTTATTAAATTAGGTTTTCTATCCATCCAGCCTCTGGTTTGTAGTGCTAACAAAGCATTGCAATATCTATATTTTGCTACTTTCTGCTGCCAAATGTTACCTGTTTTCCACACTTTTGGGAAACTGGGCATAGGGAAAAACAGGTAAGTGAGCCACAGCTCCAGGTCTGTGGCTGGATGAAGTCACTCCTAAGTACCACCAGTGCTGTGGTATCCCCTTCCCTCGGGAGAGCTGCTGGGATGTGGAGGACATGTAAAGTTATACATGGAGCAGGCTGCTGAACCTTGGGCATAAAACATTAACTTGTTTTTTTCAGTTGTAAAGTTCATCAGCAGGAAAATCTGTTTGTTCTCTTTGCCCTGACAGAACAAAAGCTTCTTGGTAAAAGCAGCGTGTGCTGTTCCCAGAGGGAGTAGACTTTGCCCAAGAAAACCTCTTTTCCTTCAGATGCTGCCATCACTGGAATAAACAGACAATAATACTTAACCTCTACCTCCCCCAGCACCGATTTCAAGTGAAAGTAACCCAAAAGCCTGTAGCTGGAATCTGTATCTTCAATGTTCACGTGAGTGGGTTTTGATGAGCCTGGTGCAGTTACTTTAATACTTCATTGCTTTTTAATATGCAATCTCATGTAACAGCACAGCCATATATTCACTCTACTTATCTCCCTTTTTTGGCCATTGGAAAAAATATTTTACAGGAATGTGCTCAACATCTGCTAAAAACTATTGTTTAGTTTGTTTAGAAAGAAACCAGCCAGCAAAATGTTTCTCCTAAAAAGTTTTATACAGTTAAAACATACATGCTTTAGCATTTTACATTCAAGGTCTCTTAAGTACAAAAGCCTGCTTTTACTTTGTTATGTAACACTGAGACACCAAGTATGATTTAGTCATTCTTCATTTAAAAAAACTACACCTTTTTACACAGGCTTTTAAAATTTCATATGGAAAGTCACATGCAGAACACTTGATGTACTGACTTATATGGGAAAAAGCTTAACAAGTGCTTTAGTTGAAAAAATATATACATACATTTGAGGATCTGTTACTCCAACAGCAAATTTATAATAATTTTAGAATGTAAAATAGTAAGTGCAAGTAGATTTTTTTTTTTAAATAGTACTATATAGAACTCCATTTCATACAAAAATAGACATCCATATATTTTATATCTATGGCAAACTTAGAGTTATGTCTTTGTTTGGGGACGATCCTGTTTGAGTGCACAGCTGGTGTAGTTACAGCTTTTAGAATCTAAAATATCTGTCTTCAGCTAACCTGAACTCAAACTAGAAATACATACCCTGAATATACAAATACTGGGGAAAGAAAAAAAAAGGTCTTTTCAATGAAGATTAATTTAGTGATGCTGAAACCAGTGATCTGAGGGACTTCTCTTCCATGTCAGGTGTTCACAGCCCTCCAAGGGGCTGTGGTTGGTCAGTGTGGAGCCAGGAAAATGCTTTTCAAGCAGCACCTGCAGTCAGTGAGGTCTCTGGCTCTGTTGGGAGCAAGAGCTGTGGTTGCATAGTGTGGAAATTGAGGAGAGCCCTGGCACAGCAAGCTCTGGCCCATCAGTTGTCCTTGGGGCCACAGTGACCCTGATGTGCAGCCACGCTGCTCTGGGAACATGAAGCCAGCCCTGGAATGCAGGCTGCTGGCACCTTTGGAAATAAGTGCCAGGGTGAGCTGGTTTCTGCAGGAAGATGTGGTTTCAACATCAAAGGACATGGTATTAAATTAAGCTATTTACACTGAAACAAAATACAGCTACAGTTAAAATCAGTGCTGCAAGTGCAGCTTAGCCCTTGTGGAAGTGCCCCTGACCAGTTACCCCTGCTTTGATACACACACACACATATGGCTCTGTGTTAAAGGTGATCCTCAGGGACAGCTCCTGATTTCCAGGGTAAGAAACAGGCCACAGGTCAGGAAAACCCATTCCCAAAACTGGAAGTTTGGTGCTGTTAAAAGCAGAGAAGACGAAGGCTTACCAGTATCATTTAGGAGGTGAAAGGCCCCTCTATTGCCTCATTTCACATGCTGAGCTGGAATTCCAGTTCAAAGGTGTCTTTATGAACAAAATATATTGCATTTTAGTGAGAGACATGATTCAGGATTGCTTGGAGCCTAAACAGTTTCACTTGGGACATAAAAGCCCAACTCAAGTTCCTTGAAGCTCATCAGTGCATTCACTCCTCAGTGAGCTTCCAGCAGCGTGAGAGGAAGGTAAAGACAGCATTTCTTAAGAGCCTTTCCCCTCTTATCTCTTGCACTTCCCATCCTGCAGAACCTCTGCCTACTCTTTTGCATTTACCTTTCATACTTCAGAGAAAGAGTAATGGTGACTTTCACAGGAGCAGCCTCTGCAGAATCAGCTTCCCTGCAGAGAGACATTGGATCAACCTCCCATCATCCAGATTTGTGCAAAATTCAGTTCTTTTAGGAGCTGGTGCTTGGCATGAAGGAAAACAGAGAGGAGCTGCTGCTGATGGTTCCAGTGGTGTGTGACTTCAGTAGCTGGGTTCTTTTTTTCCCCCCTCTAGATGTTGGTAGCCCACAAAAAGTCCATCTGTGGGGTGGGTTTTACTCACAATATTTCAATATCCCATTTCTGTGAAGGTTTGTTTTCTATTGGCTGATTCATAATGATGTGATTCTTGTCATAGTAATTTCCTCCTTAAAAACAAAAGGAAGTCATGAAGGCAAAGTTTTTGAAAGAAATGCTCATAAAAATTACACATAATCTTTGAGAAGTGTGACTGAGTAGGAAAATTAGCTTAGAAATAGGAATTCCATGAGGTAGGGGCTGGCAAAACAACTGAGCAATGACAATTTTAACCAGCCTTCTTTTTTAACTCCTTTTCTCTTTTTGAGCTATTCTGTGCTTGATTTTCCTTCACCATTTTGTCTTCTGTACCTTGCATTTCTTGCCACCTGCACTACTTAACTCCCCACAGTACAACAGTTGATCTGATCAAAATAAACCTCTGGAATCAAAAGAGAAAGGTTCCTCCTTGCCCTGTTATTTCTTATCCCACTGTCAAGCAACTGGACCTTACAGAAAAGGCAGGATTCAGTTTCCAACCTCAAGTACAAAAAACAAGAACAAAAAAAGAATATGGCAATTAACCTTAACGAAAAAATGCACTTACAACCTGTGAGGTTAGGGGGTTTCTGTTTTGTTTTTAAATACCTTTAATATCAAGCACCAGTTGCTCACTGAGGTATGAACTGATGGTTCCATCCTCGTTGAGTCTCCACTTTTGCCTGTCCTTCCCATGTTCTGTCCAGAGGGCGACTTTGGCCCCAGGCACGTCTCTGCCCCCGATGACATCCAGACAGGCACTGCTGGCCTAAGAAACAAGGAGAGAAGTGAGAGCCAGGCCACAGAGCCTCAGTTTTGTGCCTGACTTGTTTCAGGCACTGAATGTATGGCAGTAAATCGTGCTGTAGTTGGTAAGAACCCTGGGAAGAACAGGAGGAACAGATTATTCAACACCTGACCAGCTGCTTGATCAAAGGCGGTGGTCTTTGTTACGTCATTTTTTTAATGTTAAACCACCAGCTTTTTTTATGTTAATAACAGACTATCAAGGGCAGCATTAATAGAAAATCACTCTAAAACTCACCTTGGGCTTGAAGAGCCCCCGGCAGTAGTGCCAGAGCTGGGAGTTGTTGCTGCTGCGTGGGGCCACGCACACCGACGTCGCTCTGATGTCTGCCGGGCTCCCAGCCACCGTCAGGTATTTCCCCTGGGCCCTGTTCCTCACTCTCAGGTACACTGCTGGCTGCAGAGGGGTGAGGGAAGAGAGTTACAACACAGAGATCAAGCAAATTGATGTGAGAGGGCCTCCCCTCACCTTATATCAGCCTTCTATATGTTCAATTTCTGTTTTCAGTGGAGGACGTTCAGTAATTTTTTGGTTGGAAACAAACGTGCATGTGAAGCACAGTAAGTGGTTTTTCACATGCAGATGGGCAGCTATAAACAGCAATGGTAGACAGGTTTTTTTAAAAAAAATGTAATTATGGCTATAGAACTAATTCCCGTGATCTGCAAATATGCCTAGTTCAGCACATTTCACGCATTCCAAGGGCAGTAAATGGGCTGTACTCCACAAGCTTTTTATTCCTGGGACACAAAACTTACTGAGTTAAACATCCAGCAAATTCAGCCCTCACTAACTGCAATATATGGCAGAGAGATACACCACTGCTTTTGAACATCCATGGAAAACAGGGTACTGGCCTGGTATCCCTGTTGGTTTACCCTGAAAATAAAGAGGATTTTGCAGGGCTACTGCAGGGTTTGAGATTTTGCTCTGTTACTCACTGGTTTGAGCGCAAATAAAGAGCAAGGAGTTATAAAGAGCAGCTCTGCTGGAACCCCAACTTCAGCACAGCTTTTCTTCTGGGAGCTTTGAATCTCCTTTTTTTCCATGTTAAAACAACCCCTGAGCTACAGACAATAACGTGCCTCTCCCACCAAGCATCCATAAACACAGCCTGTATCAGTACAGTGCTTAGTTACTCTTTACTTTGTGGTTTAGAGACCTGAACCTTTGAATGAGACCGAAATTGGCATTACCTGGGGTGAGGCAGAGAGGGAAAACCTGATGGGAACTGCTCGAGCTTTTCCTCTTTTGGAAATCCAGGCTACAGCACAATAAAATTTGCTCTTGCTTCCATTTATGTTAATTATGAAACAAGCCAGTGTGGAATTGGTTTCCTCATTATATTGTTATATGGCAAAAATGTAAAAATAGAGCATCCGCAGAACATGCTAATGAGCAATTCAGAAAAACAAAACTTGGCACCAAGAAACTGGGAATTATTTCCCTTTAGGAACCTAACATAGATCTCAATAACTGCCATGAGAAGCATTTTCTACTGCAGTAATCTTCCAGTAGGTCCTTCTGGCTGTCGTCATTTGGCCTGATTTAGGGAGTACAACACACCCCCACTGTACCTGGTGGTAGAACTGATACCTGTGCACAAACCCCTGTCCAGAAAAACCCCTTTTCCTCACTCAGTCTTACAGTACCTGCTTCACAGGACGAAGGGAGCCAATTAGTTTCCAGCCACTATGTTCACTCCAGTTTGCAATCTCCCTGGGTTCCAGCAGAATCTGCTTTCCTAAAAAATTGCATCCCTCGTAGGCAATCCACCTGGATACACAAAACAGAACATGAAAGGGCACTCGTTATCCACAGCAAAACTAAACTGCATGTCAGGGCTTGGAAGCCTCCAAAACTCTCCACGGTGGTGCTAATATCAAACCTCTATTTCTGTGCTGCAAAATGGCATCCATTTCAGTGGGATGACTGCCTTCTGTTGACATTCAGACCCATTTTCTGTCTGCCTAAAATTTGTAAACTACACTTCCCATCTCCCCTCTCCCCCTCTGCTTTTTTCCCCACAAATCGGAGAACCTCTGCATGAGCCCAGCTGGGAATAATGCTGGTTTCAGCAGGCCTGTGTTAGGAAACTAGGGAGCCACACTTGCAGCTTTGCCTGGTTGTGCACATTAATTATGAGAGGAGCTTGTCTGATATTTCAGTTACAGTTAAAGCTTCTTATACAATTCCACTTGTCTGAAAACACATTACAGGTATTCACTCCAAACCCCACACCCTGCTGCAGCAGATTTTCCTGTCATCAATACACCATGGAGTGGCTGAGTCCTGCAACACCCAGTTAAAACAGTTAAAGCACTGGCTCAAACAGACCCCTTGTTATCTGGGCATCTGCTCAGTAAATGCTGCTCACAAAGGCAGCCCGAGGAGCACAGATCCCTTCTGTTTATATCAATAGCACATTGTTGTGTGGACAGTGAATCCTAAATGCCTGACTCATTAACTCCTCTCGACACAAAGGGAATGCTGGTTTCCCAGGCTACCTGTTTTACAGGTCAGCTGCCAAGAACATGAGAGATGGCTGCGCTCTGAGTCAGTGACAAAACACCCACAGCCTCACAGCACCTGGAATTGCTTTTGCCCAGTGCCCACAGTTCAGAGAAACTGAGAGCCAGCCTTGCCCAGGGCTCCATGGAGGCTCAACTGTGCCAGCTGTGAGCTGCCTGGCAATGAGGCTGGGTGCCTGTTCTTCAAACAGAGTCCACACCTCCTGACTAACAGGTATTCAGGGCAGCCTGACCAGCCCCGTGTCTCCCTTACACTTTGAACACATTCCTGACTTTTTTTTCCTTGCCATGGTTTCTGTCAAGTCACCGAGAATTCGCTGCTAACATTATTCTTGGAGCATGGAACAGTCTCATTTGGAAAGCAGACATTTATAGGGAACAGAGAGGGGGAAAGACTGTTACAGTGATCACCACCTGAAGCCAGGTTGGGCTCCTGGCATTCAGTGACACAGACAAAACTCATCTCAGCTCTCACACAGACGGTGCCACCTCTCCCACACCTTTGAGAAGCCCAGCATCCTTTGCCAAGGCAGATTCCAGGCTTGTGCCTTACTGAGGTGGCCAGCTGGATCTGGAAGGAGCCTTTTACCTAAACCTGGCAGCAAGATGCCGTGGGAATATTTACATAAATCTTTGCTATTTGCCTAAAGCTGACAGCAGGCTTTGGGACAAGGAGCCAAAAAAACCTCTAAATCTGCCTTCCTGAACTCTTAATCACAGATAAGGCAAACAAACCCTCTAGGACATCCCAGAACCACCTGACACCCTCAGCCTTTAGGCTACCTGTCTGCTGTGTGGGATGGGGACAGGCTGTGGAGGTCTCTTTCCTAGGAAGCATCGAAAAGAGCTCAGAGAAAGCCCAGCCCTTCTGCCCTGAACCCATCCCAGAGACAGGGAGGCAGCTAACCTGGCTTGGATGCCCAATAACAAGCAGAAAGATGCAGGAGGAGCTGGCCTGTTGCACTCACTCTCCTGTGCTTTCTTGCCACGTGGTCCCAAAGCCATCACTCTTCCTTTGCAGCCAGCTGCCTGGGCAAAGTGATTGAATTTCCAGACAACACACTCAGTCTGTATTTGCAGCAAAGGTTCGAGACGGAAATGGCACAAATGCTGGGAACTGTTGTGAACTGGCAAAGCTCTGTGGGGAAGCTTATGTTCACTATTCTCTCAAGAAAATTACAGCCTTGCCTGCGTGGAAAAGGTGGGGAAAGGTCAAACATAAACATAGGAAATGTGTGTCCCATTAGGAGAACAGCAGTTTCCAGCCACTCTCAGTTGCAGGATGAAACTCTGCAAATTATTTGTTGCTGCTGTGGGTGTGGAGGCTGCAAACCTGGCTGAGACAGAACACTTGGGAGCTCTTCCAAAAGGTGAAAGGGAGAGATGTGGAAGAGGTTAGAAGGTGACTTCTGCAGATGCAAAATGTTTCCACAGAAGGACCTGGGTGTACGTTCACCCTCCTGGAGGAGGGTTAAACTAATAACAGAAGCAAATTACTGTTCCAGCTGTCAGATCCACCCTGAGCTCCTCTCAGAAGCTGCTGCCTCTTTGGCAGCCAGTCAGCACATCAAGCTTCACTAAGCCACTGCAGTGCTTTAAATCACTGCAGTTTATAGCTGGCATTTTACAGCCAGTTAATAAAGGCACTCCGAGTTTACACTACCTGCCTTTGAAAGCCTGTGCCTCAAAATAAAAGTTAAGAATGTAAACCATCCTATGAGCAATAATCATGAGACAATCCGTGCTCTGTGTTAGCTCCTACAGTGCAAAACTGACAGGGATATTTCTTCCATACTTACAATCCACTTCTCACCCATACAGACTGGGTGTAAAAATGGAGGTCCTCGTTCAAAACAGAATTGACTGGTTCACTGAAGTGCAGCTCTCTGCCCTTGCAACATTCCAGGGTGAACAGACTGATGGAAGGCTCAGCAAAAACCTGGGGGAGGAGGAAGGAGGAAAAAAAAGAGCAAAGTTTTAGTAGGAATATTCCAACTTCTGTTGTTAGACATGATGCACACATTGGCCCACTTCAGCTGAATTTCCTGCAATGCTTTTGGGTTAGCTCGTGCTCCCTCAGCAAATGTAACAACAAGGGAAAACTTCAAAGCACACAAGAGCTGAAACAAACTGCATTTATCAGTGGCTTTGTCATCAGTGTAGTGCCCCACTGACACAGGCCAGGCACAGAGTCACCAAGTGATGCAGAGCCCTTTGTTTGCCTCTGGAAAAACTCATTTTGATCCGATTTGTATCATCAGGGCCTTGACTGATATTCAAAAATCCACTTTATTCACTTATTGATGGAACATGCATCAAAAATAGTGAGGCAAATCAAAGTCTATTGTCCACAGACTTCAGTTAGCTGTAGTTCACTGCAAAAATCTTAGGGAGCTACAAATTGTGAAAGATTAGAAAGGTCAACTAAAAAGTTCTCAATGTTTTTAACAGACATTCCTATTTTTCTTCTGAAAATCTCAAAGAAATAGCATAATCAGTAAATTCTACAATCTCATGTAGCACTGAAATATTTTTCACTTAATGTCCTTTTCTACAGTTGACAGATTGCCTATGAAAGCAAATAAAAAGATCAGTTTGCACGAAAATGTGGTGCAGCTATAAGCTCAGCAGAAAAACAGGAAGCAGATTTAAATACACAAATTCTGTGCCTTAGTACAAGGAACACTTGTACAATTCTCCAGCATTTTTAACCTAAAACCAGAAGCAAAAGCACTTGCAGTTAACACCTGGATACAACTGGTAAAGGAAGAGGGAACGGGTCTGACTACCTCAGTGAGCAGCCTCTCCAGGAAAGGCACCTTCTTTTAGGAGATATTACCTGAGATAGCTGGATCAGGCTAAAGTTGGGATTTCCCTGGCAGCAAAGACATGGCCTCAGGTGGAACAAACGAAGCAAAATCTTGAATTAAAGTTGACACAGGCACTGAGTAATTAAGAGAAATTAATTTTCATATTTGAAGAGGCACATGTAGTGTAGAGAAGTGTCTCCGAAAAGCTCAGGGGTGTGTCAGGACATCCGAATTTGCCTGATGCTGACTCAGTGTGCTTGGTATGCAGCTGGCTGGTCAGATTCTGCCTCCAACACTGCCTTCCTCTGCCAGCCAGTGCAGGGACTGCCTAAGTCGTGCAACTGCATGAACACAGAGATTACTGAGACAGTTTGAAGAAGAGCTTGGGGTCATTCACTCAGAGAGATTTTTAAAGCCCACTGAACTCCTAAAATCTAATGTTACAAACCAGAAAAAGATGGGTAACATTTTACTTTGGAATGTCAGCTCTTCCCAAGTGCCTTCTGCTGGATGGGGTGGGTCAGATTTACAGTGGATGGCTGAAGGCTCACTTTGAAACCCAGACCAGCAGGCCTAGTGCTACTCCTGAGGGTGCTTTGCTCTGCCAGGCAGAATCCTCACACTCCTGTCTGCAGGAGCCTTGGCACTGCCCTTCACCTCAGCGGGCACCAGAAGTCATCTCCAGAACAGGTCCAACAATTTTCACAAGTGCATTGCTAACCACGAGAAACACCATTTGGCATCCGTGTTGCTGGACATTGTTACCCAAACCTAAATATTTATCCCGCTGTTGCAACACTGAGGATGTTAAGAGACAGGGCTGCTGTACTAGATGGACAGGTCATCTGACACACCGTATCCATTTATACACATTTATACATTTATACACAACAGCAAACTGCTGGAGTCAATTAAAATGATTCCAGCTCTGCTGTGCTCGAGACTGTTTGGACTGAAAGGTCTGAGAATGCCCTGTCCAGCTGCTCAGAGTCCCTGACACACACACCACTGGTGACTCTGATCTCTCTCTCCCAGGGAGACCTCAGAAGAGACGCAGTGACCTCGCAGACGTGAAGCCCAGAAAGAAACCAGGCTGCTGTGCCAAGCCCTGAGCTCTCCTATTTCCACAGCCATATATAGAGCAATGCACTGATTCCTCACATTCTGCATTCCCTCCAAGGCCAACAGCTGGCAGCAGTGACTTGGCCTGGCTTTTTTCCTCTGACTTTGTTTGCACAGCTCCATGGAAACTGGAGACAGTGAAAAACAAGGTTTGGGGCTATGCTATCAGGCTTACTACAGAGGCATCTTGCTCCCAGCCTTTCTCTCAGAATGCTGAGGAGCATTTTCACCTGAAAGGTGAGCTAAAGACATCTATATTTACCCATTCCCATGTCTAGGTCAGCATTACTTTAGATTCTTTTCATAGTTATTTCAAGGAAAATACCTGAAATGCCATGCTTTGGGAAAAGCTTGCCAATTGTGAGAATGACAAAGCACTAAAGAATTTCTTAACCTGTTTTTTTTTGTGTGAAGGAACTGACTGCCTTTGCTTAAACCAGCACCAATAACATTTTAAGAGATTTTGCTTGTCTGTTTCTTTTGTGCAAGTATCCAGGGAGAAACTTGAAGAGATTTATTATATTCAAAAGGCCAGTGATTAAGGAAGGCTATATTTACATGGCATTTCAAGATATGAGCAGCCTTGTAAACTGTTAAATGCACTGATATACTTTACTTAACAGGTGTGGTGCTGTTCTATGGCTAATACAGCACATAGTGGAATGAAAATGACACAGGTAAACCACGGAAAATCAACACTGAAAATCAACACTAAAAATCAACACACTAAAAATCTCTTGCACAGTTCAACTCACCTCAGACTTTCCCCTCAATGATTTTTACTTTGCTTTTAGTGAAGCTGTGCAACACAATTTTTCACAGTTTGGAACAGATCTTTATGCTTTACCAGTTCAGAAAAAAAACCCACAATGCAAGTGTGAAGTGTTTGATATTAAACAAAGACCAGTGTAAGATGAGCTTCCTCAGCAGAGTACAGACACAAAGAAGCTGACCAAAGGGCACTAGAACTGAAAACCAAGTGCACTGGTGAATTTGCACACATGCTTAGAACAAAAAGCGTAATTTTAGCTGTGGAAAATTTTTCGTTATGAAAGTTGTGAGAATTATTATTAATAAAGCCCTTTTGAAAAGGGCCCATCCCAAAAGATATTTTCTCTCGCATCTTTTTTTCTTGGCCAACTTTGGTTTTGCAAACTTTGATGGGAAAACCTAATAGAGGCAAAGGGAGAAACCCAAAGGGCCAGACCAAAGCACGATTTATCCCACCCATGGCAAGGGATGGTGCAGTGCCCCATTCTCCATCGCTGCTGACCTGCTGCTTTGCGAAAGCATTTACCAGAGTCTGAACTGGAGGAGCCTCCACAGCTGTGTTACAACATCCTTGGGAAAATCTTTACTCCCCAGGCTTGGCCAGCTCATCACTCACAACTGTCTGTGCTGGAGCTGCTCTTGCCTGGCTGCTGCCTTCCGCGTGGGATGGATGCCTGGCTGAGGGAGCGCGGTGCTGGACGATGCAACGCCCACGGTCCAGTCCCAGCCACACAGAATGACTCAGTGCCTGGCCCTGGGAAACTGCACTTAGTTTTTGTATCTGATTGCTTTATTTGCCTCACAGGAATGCTGGGGAGATTAGTCAACACCTGTATTTAACTTAGAGAAGATAATATGGAAATACAAGGCTATCACGATTGATCAGAGCAAGATTAAAGAATGCCTCAGAAGAAAAGGGAAAAAAACCCAACCAAACAAAAAAAGCATTGCACAACCTACAACCTGGATCTCATTTTTGGTTCTAGAAACTATGGGACTGGTTTAACTTATAGGTTGAAGGTAACACTTTAGAAGGAAAGCTAATTGTTCATTGCAAGAATCCCGGGTATTCTTGTCCATGTAAATCACACCAAATATTCCAGGGAGTTTGTCAAAACAACATGCCTGAGAAAAGGCAGCACTAGAGCTGAACTCCCCATTGCACGATTATCCCAAAAGATTAACCTCCTCAAGCAGCAAACACTGGACAAATGCCCCAATAAGCAACCATGGTCCTATAAATGCCCCAGCTGCCTTCACCTGCTCTCTTGCTGCTGGGCCAGGGGCCCACATTTCCCTTCCATGAATCCATGGCAATGCAAAAGACAAGTCCTTGCTGATGCAGGCACAGAAACCTGCACCTCTGCAGCAACTCTGAACCAGTGCTATGCTTTCACCTGCCTGCAGGATGGCTGTTAACAACAATACAACTGCACATTTCATCAGCAAGCTTTTCTGAAAGTGTGCTTTGGTATTTTTAGATGAAAGATGATGAGAGGCAAATGACGTCAGTGTCAGTTGTTCCTTCTTTGTACTCTCCTGTTAATCCACAGCTTTTCCTAAATGCTCTGAAGATGGTGAAACAGTCCAACCTGAATTTGAGCAAAATGGAACAGCACGAAAAAAGCACAGCTAGGGCATCCTAAAGATTTAGTTTGAGTATTATACACCTTGGAGAATAAGGTATGATGGGAGAGAGGAAACTGCATCAGGAACTACAGTGATAGGACAAGGGGTAATGGCTTCAAACTGAAAGAGGATTTAGTTTAGATGTTGGGAAAAATTCTTTACTGTGAGGGTGGTGGGGCACTGCACAGGTTGCCCAGAGAAGCTGTGGATGCCCCATCCCTCAAGTATCCAAGGCCAGGTTGGATGGGGCTTTGAGGAACCTGGGATACTGGAAGGTGTCCCTGCCCATGGAACTGGATGATCTTTAAGGTCCCTTCCAGCCCAAACCATTCTGAGATTCTAAGAGGTTCCTGTGAAAAGGGAACACCTTCCCCACACTCCTTATGAACCTGCCCAACTTCTGCGTTGCTACTTCCTGGAAAAGCAGTGGATGAAATTGGTTGCAAAGATGTGCTGAATTCCTCCATGATGCCAGTGCACAATAAATGGGGAAATAACCAAAGTGGAACCATATTAATTTGAATTTCTTGTGAAATGGGAGAGTGTGTGTGCAGAGGACGTGGGAGCAGCTTAAATGCTATACTTACATGCTGACAACTTCACTTTTCACCAGACAACAGATAAAACATCCCTCCAAGAGCTAAGAGCTAGAACAAAAATTAGCCAACCTAAAATACTGTCACTTCAGTGAAATCATCAAACCATCACTAGTGTGAGCCTATTTTCTTACCCAAATCATTTTGCGTTGCTCTGAAAGTTTTGGGGGTTTTTTTTCTATTTTAGTTGGACCAACTCAGTGATTTAGAAAGAAAATTTTCCTTTTGTTATGTAATTAAGCTCTTAGACAAACAAATTGCATTTCTGGCAGTTTTCAAACTAAAAACTCAAAAGTTTACTTTCTTAAATAGAAAAAAAAACCTTTTTTTTTTTTTTTCATTTAGTGCAGTTGTTATATCTGTTTGCAAATAGTTTATTCTCATCAAAGCTGCACTTCCTATAGAACAAATGGAATGTTCCCGGTGTGGGACTCCTCCACAGTTCCACTTGCAGCAAATACATCTCACTGAAAGGAGAGCAGGAGACAATGCACATCCAGGGCATGGTGTCAGGCTTAACAGTTCTCCTGCTCACGTGTAAGCGACCAAGGGACACACCTTAGCTCTGAAATGAGGCTGGTATTCAAAGTTGAATAGTGGAAGGGGTTCCCAACGCCACAAATGAATTCAATAAAGCTACACAACAATTCCACTTGGGAACTGGCTCGCTTCTCTCTGGAATGAGCTAACAGAAATATGCCGTCATAAAAGGGGCCCTGTTCCAAGAACAGAGCACTGCGGACAATGCTCAGAATTAACCGTGCCTGCTCCTGGCCGTGACCTGCTGCGTGCTCTAGGTCACGGCCGTGCCACACCGGGGTCCCCAGCGCCCACAGCGGCCTGGGGGCTGTGAGGGCACTGCCCCTTGGGAAACAGGTAGAGTTCAGTGGCATTTTGTGCTGTTCAGTGCCTTGATTTTGTGAAATACACGGGCTCCTACTGGCAAGAGAAGAGCCAAACTAAGAGGTGCAAAAGCAGAGGAAGACGTGTGCGAGCTCCCCACACAGCCTGCCAAACACGCTTCTTCCAGGGCCTGGCCCTCAGGAACCAAGGGCTGCCAGTAGTTTCCTGCCATGCCAAACTGCATATTTACTTCCCTGTGAGATTATGGGCTGAGGGATTTGGATGAGGCCGACTGTTTGATATCAAAACTTCACTTGGATTTGGCACAGCAGAGTCCAAAAGCCTAACTTGAAAAGGGGAACTTTAATCTAAAACCCAGGCTCTCAGCAGGTGGGAAGCTATAGCTCCGCTGAAGTCACTGCATCTGTATAGTCCAGTGAAATGTCCAGCTCTCAAATTTGAGTTGTGCATCCTTCCCACCACACCCATGGGTTTGGTGTTTGCATTTACTTGGGGTTGGGGCAGGGGGGTTTGGCTTTTGTTGGTTGGTTGGTTGGGGCTTTTTTCTTTCCTTTTTAAAATCTGTTCACAAATGGTAAAAAGGACTTCATATGTGAAAAAACCTGAACTGAGTAATCACAGAAGTCTGTCTTAGTAAGAGTTGCTTTGAAGGACACATGCCACATAGGCTGAGTTTGTCTCCTGTGATCAAGGAAGGAGGAAGGGTTTTGGAGAAGCTGGTGGCCAGTGCTAGAGAGGAGGGGGCAGAGAAGCCACTTGCTTCTCTTTTACCAACAGTGTTACTGCTCATCTTTGATGCTCTTGCATAAGAGCACACCAAGATGTGGAAGAAAGGCACAGACATCACATCAAGACTCCACATTTGTATGTCCTGGGTGCAGGATTACAATGGGATGTACAAAAGGCTGTACCTCTCTTGATCTGGAGGGCAAAATGCATGCCTGTCCAACCTCCTGGCCATGGAGGACCTCATGTTTCACTGGCAAAAAAACCAGAGCAACTTCAAACCCAGAACACCCAAGAGCAGCTACAAGTGACCACGCGCACGTGTGCATGCAGCCTGACCTGCTCCCAACCCAAAAAATCCTGTGAGCCAAGAAAACAAACCTCACTCTTTTCCCTAACTGGGAGTTTGTTTAGCACAAGTACTCGCTTTAGACATCTGACAAGGAAAAGAGTCCTGAATTTTTTTTTTTTTCCCCCCAATAAAGTCTTACATATTGAATGGGCTTGAGGGATTTGATTGTAGCAGTCGGGCAGCCACAGGAACTGAGGTCAACGTAGAGGCCTTCTTCCAGCACACAGTGATTGTCACTGGTTTCCCCTTTGTAACACAGCAGCCAACTGCAAGAATAATGGAACAAAAAAGATAAGCTGCTCTAGCTGCTTATTTACAGTATGTTTTTTCAAGACCTAATACTTGCTAAGGACAAAAGGAATAAAAAATTTTCTCTGTTCTTGTCAAGCTTAAAGTAAGGTGACTTGAAAGGCTATGCTACAAAGAAATCAAAGCAGCAAAATCAAATCATGTGGTACAGAAACCTCTGTTCCAGAGTCAAACGACGTTGAGTGGAATGCAGACACTTCCACTGTACCAAAGTTCTCAAAATCTGGAATAAATTCTAACTGGAGTTTAAAAAAAGAGTCACAGTAATTGTGTAAACCTTCCCCAGGGAGAGCAAAATGCACAGTACCCAAATCAAGGACAGGATGAGAGTTACTGAGATGCCTTGCAGGACAAAGGGTCTAAGACACGATGGAAGATGATGGGCATGTGTTACGTGCTTTCAGCTGTCTGAAATTTTGTAACATTTAAAAAAAATCATATTACTGAAAATGATGGCATGTAAAACAACAGACACTTACCATCCTCGGAGAACCTTAAAAGAACATGGTATGAATGATGTAAAATCAGAAACTTCTGCTGTGAAATCTACACATGCTCCTTGGAAATGTGTATTACTGAAAGCTTTGAGCTACAAGAACAAAACAAAACAAAAACAATGACTAGAAGGAAAATGAAGGCATTATCATCAGTGTAAACAGAGAAAGCTGTACTCTCAGAGAAGTATCCACTCAATTCATAAAGATACAATTAACAGAACGAATTGTCATTCAAAGAATCTTTTACATTTCTACAGCTGCTTTATTTTTAGAAATATCAAGTATTTTGTCATCTCTGGGCTGGCACAGGAGGCTTCCAGTGATGCTAAGGCAGGCAGTGTTATCAAACATAAATTCAACTGCAGCAGGAGGAGGCCCAGGCAAAAAATGAGAAGAGTAGGACTCAAGGCTGTTATCATCCACCCAAAGTAGCCCTGAACTGCAGCTAACTCTCACTACAGCTCAGCAATCCAGTGCTCAAAGCAGGATGGGGAAATGCTGGTCAAAAGATACAGGGCTGCTGTTGACAAAGTGCCCTGAAATCTTCTGTGATCACGGTGGTCACAGGTGGTTTTCCATTTCAGAACTAGCAGGAGGATTCCTGAGGGAATTGGGGACCTCTGAAGTTCAGCTAAGATGCTTTTATATGTTGTGGTGAAGAACTGCAAGACACAGTGAACCACACCCCACCAGTAAGATGTGATCAGTTCATCCCGAAAAAGCAAGAAGGCTCAAAATGTTGTAGTAAAAGTAAAATAGAAAAAACCAAACAAACAGACAAAAAACCCCCCAAACAACCCCCCAAAACCCAGCCTCCCCCAAACAAATAAACAAAAAGTCCAAATGAACAAATCCACCTCCCCCCCCCAAAAAACCCCAAAACAAAAAAACACACAAAAAAACCCCTCGAGCCCCCACCAAAAAAGAAGAAACCCTAGTATGATTTAGGCTATGATCTAGAGCAAAGACACCCAAAATTCTGTACTCCTGTGCTACCAATGTAACTGAGATGAATTTCATTTGAAAGCCTGAAAGAGAGGCTGGAAAAGAATGAAAACTTTAAGTGTATCAAGAGAACAGCTCATATTCTGTAATGTAAGAAAAACACGATGGCTGTTGCAAGAGCTGCTTCCCCCTTCATGCCCCAAACTGGCCAAGCTTCCTGCCAAAGAAAAGAAATCAAGTGCTTTTGCCAGCACAGAGCGAGAAGGCCAAACACAAGTGTCAGCAAATGATTTTATGGAAAAGTTCAGTCTATGTTTTTAAAAGAAATGAATGTTTCCTGTTAGAACGAAAAAGAAAGGCTTGACCTGGCCTTGCAGGATCAGTGCTAATTGGAGAACACGGATCTGCTACAATAAAATGAATAAAGTGTAACTGATTTTTCTGTAAATACAATGGCACTGCTATGTCACAAAACACCTATTTAAGCTGTAATTACATAGTATTTTCTACCCACTCACCTCAAAGCTCTTTACAAAAGAGAATATATATACATACACACTGCCTTTCTTTCATAGGCCACATGCTATGCAAGGCTTTCAAAAAAGATTCACAACTCATTTTAACACAGAATGAATCTAGTAATGAATGAGGGTCTTAATTTGACAAAAGCTGGGGTGGAGCAGTGATTCCTCAGTGCAAACACTGCAATTAGTCTCCAACTGCAGCCATCTCCACTTTGTCAGGGGTTGACATTACTGCGTGAGGTTTCGCTTCCCAAAAATCCAACGGACAGAATATTGAAATACAAATACAGGGTTGCACAGCAATTATCTCTGCTTCCTAAATCATCTGTACAAGTCACTTGCTGTTGAAAGAGGCTTTGTTCTTGCTGGGCAAAGCTTCATTTTAATAAATAAAATGAATGGCTTTGTAGAGTTTGTGACTTCTTACACTCTGTGTACTTGGTTTATTAGGGAGCTTGGCAGGCAGAAAAGGTCAGGGGAGTTACTGAGAGATTTAAGAAAAATTTGCTGCTTTTCAATTTCTGATAAGAACAGAAATGAAAAAAAGACACACTCTTGTAGACAGTGCAAACAGTGCCCTTAGTTCAGACATATGCTTATTACAGTTGGGAGAATGTATAATCATTCAAAGTAACCAATATATGACTTATTCAAGGGTCAAACATCAGGATGTTTAAGGATTTGCCAGCTCATATGCACCATGCTATGAAGTTCCAAACTATGAGACTGGTTTTCATGTAGAAAACTTTTATTTTACTCTGAATGTGAAATTCTTGGTATTTATCCAAAGGGCTGTCTTTTACTTAACCTAAGCGATTAAACGCTTTCCCATTAAAAATTACTCAAAATATTTCCCCTCCTATAAGAACTGTAGTGATATGAATTATATTCTTCCTTCCTTAGCTCTAAGACAGAATCCTATGAAAACCTGGATTATGATAAATCGGGATAGTAATTTTTTCACAAATGGTGTTAAGACTGTTACTAGAGACCACAAGAGGCAAAATACCATCCAGTACATATCAGTATTTAAAGGTGTCTGTGTCTTTACACACACAGATTTTTTTTCATGTTTCTGGAAATAAAAAGCCTGTAAAGCACAATTAATTGAAACTTCAAAGGTTTGAACTGATCTTAAAGGTCTGCAAAACTGGAATAATACAGTCAAAGAGTAGATGTTGGGAGATCCTGAAAAAATACAAGAATTAAAGATGGAAATAGAATTCTCTTCAACTCTTTAGACCCCACCAGTTTTATTTGAGTCAGTTATTTTATCTGGTATCATTTACCAAGGCCCTCCTGTGAACATACTTGCAAGACTTTGGATTTGGCTGCAAACTGCCATGTGAAAAGGTTGGGCAGGAAGTCAGTGTTTAAGGCTAAAATAATACACCAATTATGTCTTCAGACAGGAAACATTTCCTGTAGTCCTGGCTTAATCATAAAATGGTAGAATTGGAGAAAAAGGAGGGTGTGGTCCACCTGCTAAGTAACACAATGCACAACATTTCCCATCCAAGCAAGCAAGAGAGAAATTGTGTCCAGATGATGTAATACTTAAGTTTGCTGCAACAGAACCACTGAGCTCTAAAATATCTTCTGTCTGAAAATAAGTCATGTTTTTGAAATAAACTTTTCCAAATTTGCTTAATTAAAAGCATGTCAGAGAGAGAGCAATAAAACCACTCAGATCATCACCCATGCTAGCAGGACAGAAAAAGATCAACCAAACAACTCATGCTGGACAGGTGGAGATCCCTGCTGGGACAGAACGTTGCAGGAGACACAGAGCACACGTGGTGATGAACACGGAGCAGGTTTTTGTTTTGGCAAGATAACTCAAAGGTCCATTAATGGAACATAACCTTGTAAGAAAAGGACCAGAGTGTAAGACCCTAAGCTAACTCATTTTTGAGACTCAGAGTGAATTATAGGGACTGCTTTCTCTTAATAAGTTATCACACCCAGCTAAACACAACTTTCAGGGAAACTGTCAGAATGCATCATAGAAGAGATTTATCACAGATTTATCATGATCAGGATGTGTTCAGTTAAGCTCTTATGCCACTTTAACAAAAAGGGAACCTTAAGGAGCAGCTCCTCCTGCTTGGAAGACTTTGGAAAGCAGAACTACCAGCATTCAAGACCATAAAACCCAACTTCCAGTTGTCGATGCATCTGCAGGTCTGAAAAGTGCACTTCAGTTTTCTGCAGTTTATATTTTCATCTTCACCTCACACATAAACACGGCAGTGACAAACTGGATGCAATGCAAAATAACAGAAAGAAAATCTGCCATAAAGAGAAGGATGAATGGATGTGATGGTGAGCTTCCAGAAATAGGAGGGAAAGAAGAGGGAAATAAATAGCTACAGAGACCCAAAGTCAGTCAGAACCTATTGGATTGCTTGTATTTTTGGGGACAGAATACTAGAGGGTATGATCTGGAATAAAGCAAAGAGCAGACCATTTAGCAGGCTTTACTTTTATCCATCTACCAGTTTCCTCCATCACTGAACTGCTGTAGGAAGGTGACAATACCAAGGTATCACCTGAAATTACTGAGAGATCATCTGAAGCAAGGCATTCAACATTACCTGCATTTAATTACTGAGTGTAGTTTAGTACTAGAGACTGTTACGTAATGCCAACATACCAAATGTGGAGGTTCATTCGTCCCAAGGGGCTCCTGCAATAATAAATACATACACACACATTAGAAAACCCCAACATTGATTACAATTAGTTTCCTAGGAGACATGCCACGTTGTCTGAAATTTGTTGAGTATGAACTCATGAGCAGAGGAAAAAAAACTTCCCAGGCTCTTGGCACAATTCTCTTCCCCGGTTTCTGCCAAGCTCACAATTACCTGTCTGATTGTTCAATGCCTTTCACATAGAGAACTTGGATCAGCATTGATGAGTTCCCATAATGTGCATTAGAGACCATGTAAATGTCTCTGCATTTACTTTTGAGGCTGTTTCTTGAAAAAATGACAGAATTGAAACCAATAGAAGACACCTTTCCTCAATACATGCTCTTCAAAATAAGGGTAAGTATTCCTTTTGCATTCCTATAATTTGTTACTTTATTAATAATTTAATACTTATTATAATTTCATACTTATTGCTGAAGATTGTCTTTGTTTTGCATTAGGGTTTTGACAGTTCTGGCACTAATCTGTTTGGGTGAGCTGGCACTACCTTGGATTGAATAATGGATTAAAAATACTTCCTGTCTTTATTCACTGTATCTAGTACAAATATTTTAGCATAAAAATAAGAAAAAAACCCATCAGAATTCTATTATGTAACAACACAGGCTAATAAATTCTCAAGTATTTTTAAATACATTATCAATTAGGCATTATAAATTACTATGTTTTAAGGCAAATTAATCTTTCTAGGCCAGGTTATTTTCTCCATGTATGCAGTCTGCCAAAGGGAAATTCTTCTTATGATGTTTCCCTGATAATTTTCTCAAAAGACAGAAAGATCATTAGTGTTCATTTAAGTCTCCATCCTGACAGACTCATTATGCCTTTCATGAGGGTCTTTAAATTGTTTGCAAGCAAATAGACAAGTTGTTATAATGTGGGCTCCTGCTTAATTATTATGGTAAACTCTGAACTCCAAAGGTCTCATTTCTTTTAAGTTTTTCCCTTAAATTATGACAACTCACCAACTTAACAGGTCGAATTGACATGATGGTTTTACTAGATCCTCCCCAGTCTAAGAAGCATTTGTATTTTCCTTTCTCCAATACATATTGTTCTCCACAGAAATATTTCTGCTGATATGCCACCCACCTGGAGAATGACACAAAAATTAAACTGAAAACATCGCATTTTTCTGAGTAGTTTGATGCCTTACAATTACATTTTTTGTATTTTTACAGCAAGTCAAGCACAACAGAAAGTCCACCTGGAAGACAGTGCAATATTAAACCTGACCAGAAGCACAAGACTGTTACACATTTGATTTTCTGCTTTTCCCTGCTTTGGGAAACATACGATTTTGGGTGTCTGCTTTTCCATCAAATTCATTGTAAGATGATGCCCTGCTCAGAAATTCAGAGGAAAGACATTTCATTGATAACTTTTTGAATCTCTCCTAATTGAATCTTTACCTGCTTGGCATCCCCCAGACAGGGCTTTCTTACAGCTTTTCCAGTTGGATTTCAGAAAAATGGGGGAAGAAGAAAGAGAAGTAACTGAGGAAGGCCTGATGAGAGAAAGCAAAAGCCTGCAGTTCAAGCTTCTCCCACCCTGCATTCCCTGTTGCAATTTTAGAAGAATGAAACCCCCAGCTAGAGGGTCCCTCTGTCCCTGCCCAGTGGCAGAAGCAGATGGGGGCTGGTTACAAAGACAGTGCTAAATCAGCCACTTTTGGTGGTGCATTCCTCTCTTACTCACCCACCACTGAGACTGTTACATTAGGGATATAACAGGGCACGTCCTTACCCATTTTACTTCTATCACCCACTGGTGAATATCTGTTTGCTATTAATTTATCTAATGCTTTTTTTTAACCTCCTGGTGTTCTCTGCTACCACAGCCCCTTCAGCAGCAAGTTCCAGAAACTCACCACCTCTGGTGTAAAAAAAGGCTTTTTTTTCTTCCCACCTCAAAATCTGCTTTAAAGCAATCTCCAGCCAGTTCTGTAAAGCATTTCCCCCAACTGTTGTCATGCAAGATTCTGTGAACTGCATTAATCTTGTCTTCCACCTTCAGGATTTTGCAGCTCTCATTTGTATCCCTCCTCTCCTAACCGAGTCTCAGCCTTTCATTCTTGCATCTAATCCTCATGAGACACTAATCACCAATCCCTACATAAGCAGTTCAGGTCCCTCACTTCACGGTTCCTGATCCCCATCACCATTAGGGTAGGAATGACAATGTTAATATTGCACTTTTAAAATTACTGTTCAATGTCTGGAATTTCCACCCACATAATTCCACAGTGCTCTTTTCCCTTAATGTCTTTTATGTTTTAGTTTTTATAGTTCTATAAAAATTATTTTAATTTTCAGTGCCAGCAGTCTGACTTTATTACAAATACAGCACATCTCATCCTTTCTGGACAGGCTCTACCTGTCCCAAAAGTTATACCAGTTCTTAACATATCTAAAATATCTTTTCAGTATTACTGCCATCAAACTATGTTACACCCCTGGAGGGACATCACAAACTTTCTCTACTAATGAGAATGCTCAGATCCAAATCAAGGTGTAGGCATGAGAGCTACAGAAAACTAAAATTATTATTTCCCTTCCACTCCCCAAGGAAATGTAAAGAAACACTCTTCTCCCCCAAATATTTACCACCTGTACCACGTGGAATATACTCTGTCGAAAGATGTACCCAAATGTGTACAGAAATGTTTAACAGCTCCACCTATATATTTGAGTAGACTTACACTCCACTTTTCACAAGAATCGACCTCGTCTTGGGGCCAAATCCAGCCTGCTCCAAATCAGGAATTTCTTCATTGATGATGTCGAATGCTTTCTCATCTTCATCATCAGACTGAAAAAGTGCCACTGACGACTCTATGAAATCCTAAGAGGCAGCACAGGAGTAAGAAGACTGTCACAGCTCAATGACTCTTCACAACATTAAACATTTTGGGAAAGAGCTGTAGCCAGAAAGACAGCATTTTATAGAGCAGTGAAGGGACTTGGCTCCCTTGTGTGGATCTCTATGGGATATTTTGGCATTGAAGTTCTGGAATAACTGGAAACCTGGCAATCTGGTATGGCCTTCAGGGGTTTCCACTGAACAGAGGAAGAACCTGCTGCCCCTGAGCACCTTCCTTTCCTCTTTGAGGATGGCTCAGAGTGCAATGATGTCTGTGTGGGAAGGAGAAGACTTGAGGATTTAGCGCTAATCTTCCAACAGCCTCACGAATAAAAACTCCAAGCATGACTATAGTTTTTTTACTAAACTTCTCCTTCCTTATCCCTTCCCAGCAACATGGCAATAATTATGGAGAGGAAAAGCCTGGGCAAGATCACCTTTCCAGCACAAAGGGTTGGTGCTTTTTGGATACATCCATTGTAGCTATAAATAAATCCTGCTGAACACTGTCACGTTCTCTCTCACAAAGCTGAGTGACAATGCTTTGCGTTTTCAGCCAGCTTAGTTTCTTGGCCAGATTACTTGCACAGCTTCAGATTATTTGAATTTGGGCTTCAAATCTTCAGCTTTTTAACCACTTAGCAATTTTAAGGACACAGTTCAGGTGCTGCTTGGGAGAACAGAAAGCAACCAACCATTCACTTTATTCCTTTAACTTTTAACTGAAAGCACAAACTCAATTTCAGTGTTTCTCAAACATTCGGCAGTGTTATGGTAAGTTGAAAGTAAGTCTTGCAAACAAGAAATAAGGTTATCCAATAAATAATGTGGCTGACAGAGATCCATAAACATATGAGGATGCCATGGGTATTATTACACTAAACACTGAGAAAACAAAGATTTACAACTATGAAAAACCACTTGGAAATTAAGGCCAAACCAAGCATGCAGCCAGATTCATTTGGCCAGGTGAACCTGACCAAACAGGCTCTTTGGAGGACACCGCGTCTTTCTACAGGATACAATCACAATGAGTAATGAAAACCAAGTTTAGAATGAATACTCGAAGTGGCTCAACTTCACTGCACTGTTTACAGGACAGCAAAAGATGATGGAACAAATTCTGTAGTGAAACTGGTTTCCTTACTGTGTTGACCACTTCCTTCTTTCATTTATTTACACTGTTGCAAATGAGAAACAGCTACTTTTAACAGTCCTAAAGCAAAAGACTTCGTAAGCATACCCAAAAAGTCATTTAGATCTACGCATAATTTCCTTAACTAAGTTTAAAATACTGAAATATATCCATAATAGTAATTAAATTTAAAACATGTTTCAAATTCAGCCATCATTCTTTCCTCCCTGAATTTCCACTACAGCTTCTCTTACAACAAGCAGTAGGAAAAATACTTTTTAAGAAAAGACTTTTGGACCAAGGCAAATCACTCTAAACTTGAAAACATTAGTGGGAAAGCTCCGAAGGCAACAAACTCTGCTGCACAGAAAAAGACTCGGAAACTTTGCTCCTTCACTGAGCCATGGGCAAACCCCAGCTTGAAAGGCATTTGACACTGCAGAAAAGAAGCAAATGCCATTGTCCCCCAAAGCAGCTCACAGTCCTGTGAGCTCTCAGGAACAGGCTCTGCATTTCACTCAGATGTGTTCAACACGGATGCTGGCAACAGAGCTGAGGGCAGCTGGATAAAACAATTCCACAAGATCTTTGTACCTCTGCTTCCCAAACACGCCCTGAACCCCCCATCAGCCCTCGTGACCGTTCACAGCAGGAATGTTCAAGCCAGCCAAAAGCAGTGTGCCCACACGTGTGCACACCTTCACCAGTGGCTGGGAAGGGGGCACGTGCAACAATTCCCGCTCTGTGTGCGGCGCTGACTTTTCCCACTTGTCAGGAAGTGAAATTCCTGCCTGGGCTCATCAGCTTCAGCTCCCAGCCCTCAGAGCTGGGCCCAGTTGTCTGAAGGTCTGGGTTGGCCTTTAAGCCGATGCAGCCCGGGTCAGCTGGCGTGATGCTCCAGCAGGAAAAATCCAAGCCTGGCTGAGCTTGCCCCATTGAGTCCGTCCGAAGAGCAGGGCCAGCGCCCAGCCCCACTGCCCATCAAAACTGACCGTGAATAACGTGGCTCCGTTACGCTTCACAGAACCCCAAGTCTTCTACAGAGACTCTCGAATTCATTTGACTAAACTGGAATCTCTAGGGAAGAGCGATAAAGATATGATATCCAGGGATATCCCTGCAGATTCTGAGACCATTGCAACCTCCACCTTGCTTCCCCCGACAGAATTTCTGAGCTTGGGGAGAAGAGCCAGGACATTTGCTGTGCAGTGAGGGGACTCAAGCACACGGATTTTGGATTTTTGCCCAGGTCCCCTTGAAATGGAATGTTCGGTACTAAAATATTTTTAAAATCCTGACCTTAAGTATTGTATACAAAGTCACAAAGGGAGCATATGGCCAGCCTGAACACTGCCCTGTGTGCTGCACATCGCAGAGAGGGAGGCAATCTGCTGGTCAAGCCAAACAACACCATGCCAAGGCCATTGCTCACTTTATTGGCAAGCAGCTGATTGCCTTCAGTTATGCAACAAATTGAGTGGAATTATTCCTATTCACTTCTATTATCAATAGGTAAATATTTATACATATTTATAAGCCACCTGGAAGCATATATGCTGATATATGACTGTGATTGATACATGTTTTTAAAATGTTAATGACTTGGGCCTTCTGACTCTTCTAGGTGCAAGTAAAATGAAATACATGACATGGAAGGTCATTCTTGCTACCCACATGCACAGTTTTAACTTGTACTTATGTCATTTGCCAAGAGGAAAATCTAAAAAGATCAATTTAAGTTGGTCAAGTATCCTACATAGAGCTGGAAAAGAGAGGAAAACTAAGATTATTCAGTAATTGAATAGGATTCTGCACATTCAAAATGAGGAATCTGATGAAATTTCTTACCTACTTTTTTCTCAGAAACCTGAAAATAAATTATTTAGAGAAGGATATTTTTCCTCAATTCAATTCATTCTCCTATCTTCATTTTGACAGATTCTGATCATAAACACAGCTTTTGCTAGGTGCCTGTCATGAAAAACAGACCTGCAAATTGTGAATTTAAGTATGGTCTTCTTGGGTTCACATTAACTTTTTGATTAAAAAAACCCAAACAACAAAAGACTGTTGAGACAGTGAGTTTGCTCTAAATGCCTATCTCTATTTTCCACAAAATTCCTGGCTCAGGAATATCACATCTCCTCAGGGGAGGAGATGAGTAGTCTGAGTATACAAAACTGAGTAATATCAGAGTGAACAATTTTAGTCTCAGAAGAAGTTACTCTTCGCAGCTGTATTTAATGTTCACAGAGTTCCCATTATAATAAAAAAAAAACCCCTTCAAACCCTAACACAAACAAACCAAAAAAAGGGAAATGATAAAGAAGTTCTAATCCCAGGTTTCCCCATCGCTAAAAAGTCTAACTTTGCTTCCAATACTGGACTCTTATAAATAGTTTTTATTATTATTTCATCCTTGCCTCCACTGAACACATTTTAGTAGCAGGGATTTTTTTTACCATGATTATTTTTGCTGCCAAAATTTTCTGGCAGAAAAATCACAGACAGAGGGTAATGCTGTTTTAAGGCTTGCAGCAGCTGCTGCATTGAAAAGCTATTTTTGTTTTATTCAAGAACTACTCTGTACACTTAGGCACGTTATGCTTTTAAGAAAATTCCGTTTGAGAGATTCAAATAGCCCGAGGTGCAAGAGCGAGGTACTTGGAAAATCTGGCAGGTAGACAAGGAATTCTGCATGACACAATTTTTGTATGAACTTCACAAAGACTATTTAGAACCTGCTTCTTCTTAGTGCAGTCTAGATTTTAGCCAGTAGGAAAAGAACGAGGATGAACACGGGCAAAAGATGGAATGACCAACCCCAAGCCAGCTGTACCATGTCCAAAGAATAACCTTGCTCTTTATGCACAGAGCTGTGCATCATTTGTATGAAATCCATGAATACTTACAGCCTGAAGGAAGCGGAAGGACAGCAGGGCACTGTCAGTTCCCCCCCAGGAGTGTCTGTCTTCATAATCTCCCTCCTCCAGCAAGTACTGATGGCCTTTGTAGCGTTCCTTATCATAGGCAACCCATCTGCGGCAGCCCCACAACACAAGAAAGAGAAGTAACTAAAGGCAAAACGACTGCACACGTGATTTTCCATAACAAATAAAGGGGGAAGAGAACACCCCAAAAACGTCAAAATGGGTATCACAAACCCAGCCAGCGAACAAAGCAGTGCTTGTTTGGAATCACAACAGGCACCCGTGAAGTGTTCTTTGTGGGTCCAAATCCCGCCATGTGATTCTTTACCCAACAACAGCTGATTTATGTAACGCTGCTCTGCGTACCTCCTCTCGGCCAGCCACATTCCCAACACCAAGATTCGGTACCACAGAGCCCAGGATGCTCTGGGCCAGCCACATTCCCAACACCAAGATTCGGTACCACAGAGCCCAGGATGCTTCTAGATGCCAAAACTTTCAGGGATAAAAAAAACAAGCAGTGCCTCTCTTCAGTGTGCTAATAAATGATGAGACTCTATCCTTGCTGGAGCTGGTGACAAAATTAACAGATTTCAGCAGAACAAGAGTTTGCCTGCTTCTTTTGATTTTTGTGGTTTTTTTTTCTTTATTCTAAAACCATATATGTATAAACAGACAAGCAAATTGAAGATATAAACCATATTGCATATGGAATATGTTTCAGCAGCAAAGAAATAGAACTTTTCAAAGTATTTTGAATAAATAGATAAGGCTCAATTTAAAGATGGTGTTTCCATAGCAACTTCAAATCGCTAATGGATATTAATTTTAAAAAGTGCTTCCCCCTCCTTTTTTCTTGTAAGCATTTCTTTCATTAAAGCTCCCTTGTAAGTATTAGAACTGCTGTACAAATTCTGTTGGCACTGAAATTTGGCAGGCAGGGATAGCTTTACTTTTAGTACCATTTGGTTTACATTAATTCAGCTGTTTAGGTTACCACAGCACTAAAAATAAAAGCTGCCACAACAGAAAGAACAATGATTGTTAATAATCTGAGGCTTCCCAGATAGTGAACACACAGTGCACTTATGAACTGATTATTTGAGTATTAACAATTAAGTTTGTTTTCAATTTAGGGCTCGTAAAATTCTGACAACAGCCTGAAAGGATGTATGTTATTCCATCTTTATACTGAAGTGGAAAACCCCTTAAGAAACAAAAGCAAGATTTTCTGAAAACTGTTTTTATTACTGAGGTCTCTGGCAGGAGCAACCATCCCGCCTGCTCTCAAAAACTCCTGTCCTGTTGGGAGAGGGTGAAAGAACAACATGAGGGGTTGGCAGCTGGTGCTGAGTTTACCTCAGAGCACTCACCTGTTACACAGGTGTGACACAGCCCTGTGTGTGTGTGTGACATGGGGAGGGGCAGGGCAACACAGAATCCACCCAACACCTCAGTTAATGAAAACAGCACATTCCCAATTCCAGATAACATGAGACAGGTGGCAGAGGAAAACCATTAACACGAAAATACAGTTTGGAGGTTTCATAGCTATTAAAATGTCAAACTGAAGACTGACCACACCTACCCAAGGTCGTTTCAGCAAATTAAGTAGAGACTATCAGAAGTATAAAGCAATACAAATGAAAGCTCTGTGTGAACAAAGGAAGGAAGTGGCCTAATTTATTGGCATCCAAATGGTAAACACTGACTTCACACCTTTCACACATTTAGCTTGGTAGGCTGATAATTGGAGAGCTGATAATAAAAGAAATATATACTCCTTTCTTTTCAAAACATTTCACCTGTGGAAGACTCCAATTACCCCTTAGTTAGCACTTCTAAGCATTTAGTTATGCTTCTCTCCTTTAAAATAAATAAATATAAAAGTGAAATATACTCACACTCCACCAATTACACGTAATGATCCAATTTCCTGAAACTCCTCTTCACTACCAAACAGTGCTGGGACAGAAGTGATGTTTTCTGAAAACTCTTTGGACCGTCCTCCAAAGTGGGTTTTCTCATATATTATTATCTAGAAAACATGATGTTGAGCTTAACCCTTCAAAAGCAGACAAGAAGCCTCTCCCTGTACTTTGCTGAAGTTATTTCCATGACTGCAGTTAACAGCCCCTTCAAGTTCCTCATCTGCTGAATCACACAGATCAGCTATTAACAAGATTTATATCTGCTGTGGCATTTATCAGAAAAACACCCATGTCATGCATGTATTTGTACAATTAAAAGTTACCTAAAGCATTAACGTTTTTGTAGAAGAAGAGAGGAAAAAGGAGCAATAACTCTGGATCAGCTTTCAGCTCCTCAGATCACAGAAGGATCACAGTCTCACTCACAACTCTTGTACTGGAATAGGAGATAGGATGGAAGGGTTCTATTCCTGTCCTTCTCCTTCCTTCCCTCTCCTGTTTTGTTACCTTGATATGTTAAATGGGAAAATCTCCCTCAATCCCTTTATCATTACAGTGACTAATGTGTCAAGTCAGAAAAACTTGTTTTATAGCAAATTCACACTTTTCTAATATGCAAAAAACAAACCACTGGTACTTTTACACCTCATCAAACACTAAGTGAACCTGACAGCATTAGGGAATTTTTCTTCAGCAGCAAGCATTGAATAATTATCAAAGATCACACCAAACAAAAGGAAAGCAGCTTGCATAAAGCTTTTATATTCCCAATATGCTTATATTTTATTCTCAATGCCCTCTGTACTTACCTTGACATTCATTGGCATTTGCACCTTTAGTCCACCCTAAAAACAGAGGGGGGGAGAAAAGGTATTTATATTAGACTTGAAATTCCACGTTGACAAGTGTTTTACAGTACTATCAGAGCACAAAGTCTTTGCAAATATATTCATCGCTTTCAGTGTTGGCCATAGATTTCAAAAGGCCAGGCACACTATAAACCTGACCTACAAACAAATCAGTGCACTGGCAAACCTCTAAGACTGCAAGCAATTTAAAAATATTCCTTCATGGTCTAGAAATCTAAAGTAAATATTTACAACATGTTTTTAAACTAATTGATATTGACCAGTTGTTAAAATTAACATTTTAAAGCTTTGTTGTATGTGTTTCAAATTTCTAAAGCACAAATGGTGCAACACTAGAAGAGACAGAAAACAGCAGGAGAGAGAGAAAATAGAGTCTGACATATTCATGTTTATGGTCAAAGAGCAAATACAACAAATGCATCTTCTCTGGAAATATGAGTGAATGATGCTCTGTGAGGGAATAAGAGGCTGACCACACTTGAGTGACCACAGAGACAGCTATCAGGTCGTATTCTTTTATGGCTTTTAAACTTCCTGTAGGCTTGCTGTGTACACAGTAAAATTTTGTGTTATACCCCTTCCCATCTCTCACATGTAGATCCACATGCTGTCTATCAACACAAAAACCAGCTGCACGTCCCTAGATTTGTGTGCGATCTGTGGTCAGAGAAATACTACTGGGTAATAATCTCCTTATCTAGTCTTCTATCCCCAGCAGACCCTAACTGAAAAAAAGAAAATCAACAATTTTGGAAGGGCTTTTTGGTTAATGAATTGGTGTTGGATGCAATAAAATGAAGAGCCTTTCAATTCTGTCTTATTTGACCTCCTGCCAACAACAGCCGTTTCCCACGAAGATGTTGGGGGTGCAGAAGTCCAGCAAGCCACAGTGACCAAAGCAAACACGCCACGGAGGAGCATTACATATGTATGGATTAACCCAGAAAGAACAACAGAAACAAAGTTGTATTTCGGTCCAAAACCTCTGAGGAAGCAAGAATTAAAAAAAGGAAGGCACACAACTTATTAGGGAATTGTGAGGTCCTCACCATTCTTAAGGGACGCAGAGATTTTACATCCGCTGAAGGAATTTCAGGTGGTGAATCGCATTCTTCCAAAACTGTCATCTCTCCCTTGTAATTCAAGTCTGAATAAGCAAGCCATCTATAGCAGAAGGATAAAGGACTCAATAAGCTCATTAATTAGATTCCAAATACAAAGATCTTATTAAAATTATTTTCCTTTTTGTACTCCTAAGAGCTAGATAATGTTTTAGACAGCACATCAAAACAAAGTTGTATTTAAATATTCTGGCAACATCACTGCTAAGAAGATCTCAGATACTTTTTCTCAGTCCAAGCTAAATATAAATGAAACAGAAGAAAATTACCAATTTGTTCACTCATATAGAAAAGCCAGCTTGCTACTTTACGAGTATACAAAAAAAAGTCAGTACCGAGGATGAGACACTTGCATTGAATTTTATCCAGGATTGTCACCTTATGAATTAAAAGGCTTCTTACATCAATCCTATTTCATTTTTTCAGTGGAAGTTATTAAAATATGATTATTTACAACACTCCTTTGGAAAGCTATCGTAATTTTGACATGAGGATTAAAAATGGAAGTCCTTCAGACTGTTTTAAATCAAAAAGAAACTGAATGTAGAAGCTGGACACAGGTCTAGGAGACCACTCAAGGAATGGAGGAAGAGCCATGGAGCCATATGGAAAACAACTTTCTTAAAGCTACCAAGTTTTGTTAAAACTAAGACAAGACTCTTGTTTTCAACTCCTTCACCACCTCAAGCTTCACAGACATATTGTGAGATTGTGGGAAGGAAGACTTGGCTCACGTGGAAAGGCAAGACTCTTGTGATAGAAGAGCTAATGTCATTCTGCAGTGATTTATGAGAAGAGCCACTCAACTCCCAGACTTCAGGAACGGTGAGGTATTGGCCCAGGGAACAGCCCATTCTGCTCAATATAGGAAGTGCTGGGCAACCCAGGGGCCTGTGTCATATTGCATCACCTCCCTCCAGAATGTCAGGATACGGCTGTAGCTTGAGAAATGCTTGGATGATGTAATACTCATTTTCTGGTATTCAGCCACAGTGTTATGGTTATAACAGGGTGGGTGACTTGGGAGACAGTATCTATTCTCCAATGAACTCAAAGCTAATTATAGCTGAGCTGCTTCTTCTATTTATAAAGCTACTCAAATATGGAATTACTGAAGACTTCTGCCAGCAACTAGGAGAAAATGCCTTCAAAAATTTGCTTCCACTACTAGGAGCCCACAGAGCACAATGCTGAAGAGCAGGGCTGGGAATGTTTAGTGTATGTTTCCTGAGTTGTAGCAAACTCCCCCAAATATTGTTCATGTTGCTGACTGACTTTGATCCCCTGACATTACTCTTCTACCTGCTGGCAAAATGCTGTTAAAAAGGTCCAGTACTCACACTCCTGATTTGACTCTTATATAAGGGTTTTTCTCAACATCCAGTTCTTCTAAATTGGCAACTGCAGCCTGTATGCAGATGGGAAGTCCCTCTGTACTACCAGCTACCAGGCAGAACTCCACCTCTGGAATACTACAGTCCTGTGGAAACAAATCAAAGGGTAATCTTTATCCACACTTGCAGATTCTGCCCCTAAACATTCCCTTTCCCCCCCTCCCATCTTCTCACCCTTCTCCAGGCTTCACATGATGGAAGGGTTTTATTCTTTTTTAAAATGGAGGCTGGAATTTTTAAAAAGCTAAGGGAGGTAAATTTCCAGCTCCCACTAATTTTCAGAGAAGTTTATGTCTGTCAGGCTACTTGCAGAAAGGCCAGTTTAAATATTCTCCAATTAAAGGACTGAACAGCATAATACTGACTTTTTCCTCTTTTAAAAGACAATGCTTCCATAACACACATGATGCATGCATTAACTAAAACTTTCCAGAAATATCTATTACATTCCCATCTCTGCCCCTCCGTGACAATTAAATTCTGTAATGCAGAATCCAGCTACAGTATCAAGCCATACGAGTTCGAATTATTTTGTTGCGCTAAATAAATCTACAGCATTTTAGATAAAGGAAGAAAAAAAAGATCAATATTAGAAATAATCTATTTTGTTAAGTAGACACTTTAGCAATTTTCCTGTTACTACAGAGCAACAACCTCTATTTCCTCACTGGAGGTTTACTACTGAGAGATACCACGCTGGAGAACAAACTTGTTGACCACATACTCTTCTCTAGAATTTGCAGGGATTTTATTGAGCCACCCTCATTTTGCAATATTTATATAACATGCATTGCCAACACTTTCTTCCCCAGCATTCAAACACATCATGAACCAACGGGGATCTTCTGTGTGTCCCTGTTTCAGCACGGTGTTCCAGAGCAGTGAAAGGCGGCTCACGTGTGCTGCTGGAAAACTTCACTTGGCAGTGATAACCTCCCAGAACACTTCCCCTTTTCCTCCTGACCCACAGGCCCATTTGCTTTAGGACAGAGGGCTGTCCTAAAGCATAGAGAGATCCCCAAAATCCTAAAGGTAGCTGGAGGAATGTTCTCTAGCACACCCTGCATGTGTGCTAGAGAAGAGGGATGAGGAACAGTCTCTGAGGGTGCCCTCAGAGAAGCACCCGATTTCTGGATTTGGTGAGGACCCAGCAGGGACACCATGCCAGACATCCTGCATGGACCGTGGCTTCTGAAAGGAAAAAACACAAGAGCTTGCAGAGAAACCCAGCAAGAGGGCACGAAAGCTCTGGAAGTTACAGCCCCTCATCTCACGACACTCTCCTTTTGCATGTGGGCTTTGAGCGGGGTTTTCGTGGGGTAACATCGCGCTGCCCCTTGGTCAGCAAAGCTTTTTCAGTAGCTATGGAACTGTCAGCAGTAAGGGTGGCAATTAGAATAGATGCACTTCAGGATATTGTTTCACTTTCCTCCCGAGACCTGAGGTAACACAGTGCTACTGTTTTGGCAACTCCCTCACGCACAGTCACGTTTCCTCTGTATTGTACCTTGCAAACAATGCACACTCTTTGTTTTTAGAACAAAAATTGCAATACCGGAATTTTTATTTTCAGATGAACAAAACCAAAAAACTAGGAAAAAGGACTTTCTAGTACAACGCTGCTTTATGGCAAAGTGCTAAGGAACTCCATTCCTCAATTCTAAGTGTATTGCTAGACAAAACTTAAAAAAAAGAAAATCTCCCCACAGTTTTCACATATATATGTATCTTATTAAATCACAATTGAGAAATATTTGAAGTTTGTGGGGTTATTTTCTAAAAATATATGATACGTAATAAGGCTGAAATTCATAAATCAAACAATAAATCTTGATACAGAAAATCGTTAGTTGCACCTAGCAGAATTCCACAAATAATGATGTCAGACTCTTAATGGCTTCAGATAAACAAAGTACCTACAAGACTAGACAAGTAGCAAAATAAAAGTATCTGCCTGCGGGCTCAGACAGAATAAGAGATGGAATATGTTTAATTTTAATTCAGTAGGAAGCTTTTGTTTTTCATTTAAGATCGGAAAAAGCCAGTCTGTATTCTCTTTTCAAGTCTGCTCTCCTGACTTTGACGCTTATGAGGCAGTCCCCAGCTCAAGAGATGACAAATGTACCACGGTAGCTAAAGCACAAGCACTCATAATAAAGTTTCTCCTATTTATCACCATCTCTCTCCAGTCAGATTTTGAGAGCAATAAAAAACCTCTATTCATAGTGATTGTATTTTTTGTGTGTGTTCTAGATTAAGTCCACAAATTTCTTTCACAAAGTGCCACACAATAAACTGAGGTCTTCATCAAAACCAATTCAAATATTTGTTTTTAAAGGTGGTAACATGGTCGAGCAAGAAGTACATCATATTTTCTAAGCACATTTTTTGAAAATCACAAATACATATTTTGACCTAAATAAGTTCAATCTACCTGTATTGATGCACAGACTGCAGAAAATGGTAACATTTATTATTACTTTATGAGATGAATGCTATATATTTGCAGATCTACACTCTGTGCTATGCCATTAATTTATACAATTCAAGCCTGCAAACTTAGCTTGGTACATATTGGCCCCAGCATCTTCATATTTGCCTGAGAATATTTAATAGGCCTCATTACTTTCAGAGGCTCCTTTAACGTTGCCAAAAAAGCCACCATCTTTAGAAACGAAATGAAAACCACACAAATATGACAGCAGTCAGGTGGAGAACCAGATCCTTCCATCCAAAGCCCTGTCATCTGCAAGGCATCAAGATTTGGAAATAAGAGACCCACGTGCACAACAATTATCACGCAAGACTGCTACCACAATATTTCAGCCCAGATCCCAAACTGGAAGTTTTCCTCCCTAAACCCACCCCCCATCACAAGCTGTCCAAACTCATATCATTCATTGTCCTGTTGGCACATCAGGCAAAAACAGAATAAAAAGCACAGCGAACAGATTAGGCAGCTGTGCTCATGTCCAGTGACAATACACAACCAGCAAATGCTTAGGTAGGTCACAGCCCCCGGGCATCCCTCTCTGCCTTCCTTACTCTGTGGTATTCTCCTCCCACCTCCACAGAGTCATCCTGGCATGCCCCTGCTTCCCTCGGGGTCTTTAGGCAGCTGGGGTGTTTACAAAGCACGTGGAACACTTACAGACACCTCCAAAAGAGTAACATGGCCCTCAGCAGGAAGGTGAAGGCTCCTTCTGAAGGGGATTAGGACAACCCTTAAGCCTTTAGCACAAAATGGTGGTGCCTCTTCAGCGGCATCGCTGACATTTTTCTAGACTGACCAAGAGCTCCAGCAGAAGTGACAGACCTAAAGCTTTCAATCCCCTCAAGGTGTTCTTGGTTGTTTATCCTTCTTCTGGATGTAGGATTACAGACCTAACAGCTGCAGGAGGGCTAAATGAATTCAGCCCTGTTAGGTCCTCTCCCCAGACCTGTCAGCTGCGGTGACTGAAGTGATCAAATCAGCCTGTTTAACTGGGGTAGTTTTGTGTCAACAGCAGGACAAAGAATGACTGAAGTCTGGCTTCTTAAGGGAAATGCCAAAATAGGATGAGAGAAGAGCCTATTGAGAACCAGACCTAATTAGTTCTGGTATTCACATGATTGCTTTGTAATACAGTCTAGACACCATCTTTAGATACACATTTTGTCTTTAGGATGCTATCTGCTTCTGGAGCATTTTTTCTTATTGGACCTGTTGGTCCTCCAGGCTTTTTTACCCATTCATAATTCTTGCTCCCAGTGCTCCAACACTGTACCAGTCTTGCTACCACCCACCACCACCAAACCCAACTACAGAACTCAAGAGGGCTGGTAATAAAGTAAAATAATACAAAGTAAATTAATGAGTACTGTCCTGTAAATATCAGCCAGCAAATGAGACCATCTGAAGCTGCTGGGTGTCTTGCTATGGCATCTGACAAAGTAGTCCCTGCTTAAATTATTAACTTCTTTTCACCTAGAAAACCACACAAACAAAAGAAACGCACCCTTCGTGCAATACTGTGAGCAATCCCATTACAAAGAGCTTTGCTTAAGGAGACTCCACAAGGAATCCAGTTATTCCCTGCCCAACCATCTTGCAGACAGTGATTATAAACTGCTGCTTCAAATCCCTTGCCACCTTGCAAAATAGTGGTTTGTAAGATTATTCCAGAATGGAGGTGTCAGGATCTCTTCTTGGCTCTTGTTTTTGGGAACATAGCATTTAGCAGCCTCTTTGGGCTTTCAAAAAGAGATAGAAAAAAGCCTGACTTGTACAAAAAGGTCAACATATCTATTTACAGTAGGCCAGAGAACTGACCTGGCTAAACAGAGTGTGCTGCAGGGGCTGCACTGAACCTGTGCGTGCAGGCAGACTTTGCTCGCCTTGGCTCATGCTGCCTTGCCTTAGAGGAAATCAGTCTCCACATCATTTCAGACAGGTCTTCATTTTACTGGATGCACATTCTGTTTCTTTGGAATCTCCTCCCCACAATTTTCTTGAAATTAAATACACATGGATACACCTAATGCATATCCACAGTTAGCCAGGCCACAAGCTAACCACAAATTAGCAGAATCTCTGCCTTTTGGAGAGGCTTGAAGCCAAATCAAGAGCACAAAGCTACTGGCAGACTGTTCTTCAGTCAATATACTAGTAAAAAAAGAAAATTACATGTACCTCCTACAGTTTCCTTAGTAAAAATCTGTTTTTCCTCTTCTTGGAAAGCTATCTTCTCCTCAAATATTTAGCCCATGTTCAAATCTGCCAACTCAAGGCAACTGAGCAGCCATTAAACAGCCACCATTAAAAGAAAATACTTGAGAGAGTAGAAGCCAAGCCAGACAACCTGGACACAGAGCCAGTATGGCCAAACTAGTCAGGAGAAAAGACACTGACAGCCTACAAAAAAGGAGAATGGCAGTAAAACATGCAAATCATACACAGGATCTGCCTGAAAAAGAATCCACTATTTGTCAAATAAAAGCAATGCCTATATTTTTCACAAAAATAAATAAATAAGGTGGCACTTTGGCAAACTACCATCCAAAAGTAGGACCACAGCAGCTGAAAAACAACCTAAAAACGGAGGGGTGCCTTCATGAATCAAGGTTTAGAGAACAAAACCTGGCTTAGTGAGTGGACTAACCTCACCAACCAGACCTGCTAGAGGTTTAATTTACACAAGGAAAGCATTGATTAGTGAACTAGTGTACAGTAACAAAGCTTTCCACCTGTGTTCCATAGAAATGAACCACAGACTGGAAGAGGAACCAAGGTCAAACCTTTTTAGCTGTACTGCAAAGGTTTTTATCAAGCACGATGAAGTTAAACACAGAACCTTTCCTATCCAAGAGTTTTCTTTGATATCCAAGGCACATCCAGCTTCCCTCGGCTGTTACTGTGGAATACCTTCATTTATTTAGTTACCTTCCACATTATTGATCAATACTCATATTACATATTGATCAAAAGCTTTTAATTTGTTTAGCTCAAATAAATGTTAACTTCATTATTCTTGCCTTCAGTCAGCCTCTTTTGAATTAATCAATTTCTAATTTTTTTTAAGAGAATGAAAAAGTATTTCTAATTGTCATGACATTATGCCCCTGCACTGATGACAAAAATGTTATCAATTTTAAAATGACCTCTATACCAGCAGAGAACAGAGAAACCACTTTACTGAAAATCTTTCACATTGTGATACAAATGATAATTCACTCACAGCAAGGGCCATAGCCCTGTGAGTAACTAGAATGCTACACTGAACAACGAGAGCACTAAGTCTTCTTAAATCACAAGATCTGGAAAATATATTCCTCATTCACTGAACAACAATGGACGCATTATATTTAGTTTTAGACATTTGATTCTTATCTTTTCAACAAAAGGCCTTCTAAACTGATGGCTGTAGGCAGAGCCACATGCTGTAGGTGTACCACTGGTCCATGTGGAAATCCTACGGATGGCACAAAAGCTGTAGAGGGAATGGCAGCAGTTTTTGGATGCTATGCTGTACAAATGGGATTGGAAACCAAACTACTGCTGAAGCAGAAGCCATCCAGACACAGCAGACAGCTTAAGATAAAAGCTTCTTCAAAAATATGAATTGATTCCATTTAATTTCAAATAATTGGACAGGTAAACATGTAAAAGCAGGGGAGTCTGTGTCATGTGAGGGTGCTGGCCAAGAAACATAATCCACCTGCTCATTAACTCAGGAAGAAAGGGAAACTGAGCGCAGCAAAAGCCCCGGAATTTACCACCTAGAAGGTGAAAAAAGTGAGTCACAGCAAATATAATGAAGTCAGAAGCACCACACACACATTATCCATTGCTGGTAATACACCACTGTGACCAACAAATCAATTATGCACGTGAGAATATTGTGAAGAAAGTCTGTACCTTTGTTACGTGTTTGATTGAACCAACTGTGAGGTTTCTTCGATGATGTTTTATGCCTGGGAGATCCCAAAGGTGATCCAGCACAGCCTCTCCTTCTTCTAGTACATGCTTTCGCCCCTGGAACTTTGGTTTCTCATAAAAAATCCAACTGCAGTAATGATAAAATGAACTGAGTTGTTGCTGGTAGAGCACATCTGATGGAAAGCCCAGGAATAAGCTCTTCTCATCAACACAAATATCACAGCTTTCTTCTGCTGTCTCTCAGTAGCCACATTCACTTTAGTATTAAAAAGTAAAATACACAGTTCTCCTCCATGAAAAAATACAAAATAAAAATACAGCTAAACCATAATGTGAATAAACAGCCTTATTTTACCAGGACAAATACATTAATTGTCACATCAAGACATGTCCTGTTCAGGCAGACACTATAAAAGGCACAAAACATACTAATAATGGCATTCAGCATTTCTTAGGATGTGAAAGGAACGTATGCAAAACCACACAAGGCTGCCTCAAAACTGCATAAATGTGAAATGCACGGCTGACAGAAACATTCCCTGTAAGCTCCACCAATTAAATTCCAGTGCAACAACTGACACAGACCTGGCCACGGACCTGGCCCCAGCTTCCCAAAACAAATAGAGGAACACTTGCAAACTTAAAGGTCCTTGTATATATCCTTCTGCATCCACATTCCTTTAAATGCCACATTAAAACCAGCAGCTGAGAATGTTCATTTGATGGTCCTTTTGCAACAGCTATTGTATAATGAAACTGAACTGTAAAAATCCACCTTTTTTTTTGTCATACACATGTTTCTAGTTGTGATTACGGCTGCACTGGTGCAGCACTTCAGGCAAGAACTCTGAAACTTACTTGTGGCTCTATTAGAAACTTTCTGTTTAAAGCTAGCTCCCAGGAGAAACAATATAATTTTTTTAGTGCAGCATTTAAAGCCTTGTTTTATGCTTTTTTCATTGGTATCAGTCTAATTATAAAACAAGAAAAAGACACTCCTGCAGACGGGACATGTGTCATAAATAAAAGGAATAAAAATACAAGAGGAACACACATGCAGTCTTTTGGAAAGACTCTATTTAAATATGACCTGGATTTCTTACCATCCTCTAATTATCCTAAGTATTGTTCCAATGGGAAAGATCCACGATGAGGCATCTAGCACATCAGAATGAACTTCTTGTTTACTTTTGTTGCCACAAGTATCATAAATAATAATCTGAAACAATACACAATGCATGCAAATGAGGACCCATTTCAACACAGAGCACAGACAGTTATTTTTTTGCCTGCAATTTGTGCCCACTCAACTGAGAGGCTACACAGTTTCTTCTTTTATGAAACACTCTACTGAATGAAAACAACAATTGCTGAGAAAGACAGCAAAATTACTAGTGGAAGGATTTTAAATAATATGTTCTCACTATTAGCATGGGCAAGCATATGCTAATAATACATAAAAATACATTAAATTAGACCAACAACTTCAGGTGCTTTCCATTCAAAAATTACAGTATGACAAATTATTCTATGTATCATATTGATTTATGTGACACAAACTCTGCTTACCTTCCCTGGTCTTGGGTTGTATTTGAGACTTGCCCTGTCAATGAGGTTCTGAAATTAAAAGGACATGGCAAACAACCATTAACACCTACAACAGTGGCACAGAGCACAGGCAGATTATTCTGGGTCCACTATTCCTGTACATGTACACAACTGTCTTTAGTAGAAACAACCAAGATTTTTTTCACTGCCATTCAGAGCTGGTGTAAATTATTTAACAGGGTCAATCAGCAGAAAGCAGCATGTGCTAGAAAGGAAGAGCTGTTATGGAAGTCATAACCTTTACAAATGTATTACCCCTTCCTAGCAAACAATAAACTGCATTTCTTAACAGAGGAAAAACTAAAAGATACCTCTAACACAGACTGGAGTATTCCCAACATCGTGGAAAGACTTCTTCAGTTGCACATTTGTTCTACGTGGCACTTTCAAATTCTAAACATGGGAAGAACTGCTTCCATACCCCCATTTGCAAATGCTTTAAGCAAACTAAAAAAAGAAATATTAATCTACGGAAGCAGCTATGTTATTTACTTGCTAATTGAGCTATAGTTTGTAGAAGATACTGTGATGAAACAATCAAAGAGCCCAGTAAGCCGATATTTATGTATTTTTTGGGATAACACAGCTCTATTAATCTCAGAAGTGAAAGAAAGAAAATAACAGTTTTCATATAAAAGGCAATTCCATCATCTTCAGGTTGAAATGTCCTTAACATGGAGAAGTCTGTCTTGTGCCATTATAAAAATTTGTTATTATGCACATTTCCCTGTTTTACCTTCTATTCACATACTCTGTTTTACAGTTCAATCACTTTCACCTGTGTGCTGAACCAAGACTTAACTTCTCAAAGTTATTTTATCAGAAGACTCTTTTTTAAAAAAACCTATGACATTAAAAAGCCTAATAACTTCTGATAAAAACTTTTGATTACTTTTATGATAAAAGTTTAATTAAAAGGTAGCAAGGAGAATAGGGAGGCAGCAACTTTGAATCTGGGCTAATCCCTTTGATTATAAATATCATGTGACATGACATCTTACCGCTGACAATTCTCCCAGTTTTGGCACGGCGTTGTCTTGAAACCAGTGAATCTTTGGCTGCAGTATATCCTGGAGAATGCTTCCAAACTTGGTGCCCTTTTCAGAAGAGCCTCTGCTGGCAGATTTCAAGTACTGGTAGTACACACTTGTAGGAGGCTGTGTTACAGCAGCATCAGCTTTCTCTGGAACTGGTTTCCAAGGCGTTTGACTGGGAGAAGACACGTCTGGAAACCGTTCTGGTTGCTCCTGTGAGCCAAGTTGTTCTTTTGAAAGAAGACACGATTGTTCAAGAAAAGAAGATCTACTTTGGCCATTTGATTGAGGGGTTGCTTTAAAACTCCCTCTGCGCTGACTGGGAAGGCAGTTGTCTTCTCTCTCAACATCAAGAGTATTTTCCTCATATGAAGATTCTTCCTCCTCTTCCTCCACTCTTTCCTCCTCGTCCTCCTCCTCTCTGCTGAACCGAGCAGTGAACTGCAAGCGCTCAGACACCGACTGGAGGAGGGAAAGCACCGAAGCATGGTCAGAGCTGTCTTTGGAGACTCCTCCAGAAGGGCTTTCCAGAGACACATCTGTGGAGAGCAGATCTTCCTGGGAGCTGTCGTCCTCGTAGATGGGAGACAGAGAGAAAGGATAAACTCTGTAGCGCTTGGCCTCCACACTCAGGAACGACTCCGAGCCTCGGCTCTCTGCTGCTTCATTCACCCTGCTCTCCTGCCCATAAACACAGGCTGACTCCTGCTTATTCCTTGCTCTGTCACACCTTAGATGATCTGTATCATCAGGAGGCAAAGCAGAAGGAGAAAGAGAACCAGTCTGCATCTCATCAGTTGAGATGGATTTGTTCTCAGTTTGAAGAGCACCTTCATAAATGATAGTAAAAGAACTGTTTTCCCACTGTTCAATTAGTGGAGAAGAGGCCAAAAGTTCTGTTGGTTCCTTCATGTCATTGCTGCAGTCCAGGCCATTTTCTTCAAGCTGATCATTTCTCTCCATGTCTTGATCCTTCATTTGTGCCTGCTTCAGATACTCATTATTTTGGGCAAAGACTGTGTTGAAGCAGTGTTTCCCTTCACTGCCCTCTCCAGGAACAGACAATTCAGGTACCATGGACTGTGTATCTAATCCAATATTAACCTCTGCTCTCTCACTAGCCCCTTCTGCTAGTTCCTCTTCACTCTCCACTGCCTTTGAATTTTCTAATGTTGGTTTTACTTGTACAGGTACTTCCTCTGCAGCCTCTTTCCCACAGTGTTCATACAGACTGTCCTTTGCATTGTTTTCCAGAGACATCTGAGGGCTGCTTTTATCTTTGGATTCATTCTGCAGGCCAATACATTCTTCACCAGGCATAAAAGATGACAAATTAACATTTACAGCTGGCAGCAGTATGCACTGTGGCATAATTGTATTATTGCATGAACCTTTTAACTGCAATGATGGAAGTGCTTCTTCAGTCACAGCAGCATCTCTACCTACAAAATGTAAAGTTCCATCAGATTTTCTACTCATTGCTGATACTTTGCCACACATTTCTCCTGCAGCCAGATGGTCACACACCTTTCCATTGTGCCTCTCTTCTGCTGGTGTCAGAAGATCTGATTCCAGCCTTGCTAAACTGCCAGAGGGAAGAAATACATTTGTTTGACAAGTAATTGCATTATTTGGTATCTTTTCATCTCTTTGGGGCCAATCTATGCCATTTTCCATACAATTTGGAAGCAAAGGAGGACTTGAGCAATCTGCCTTTTCACAGTTTACACTTACAGTCTGAATTTCATCCATCTCTGTTAGTTCCTGTGTGTTGGCAGGAAACCTCATATCCAGATTTAAAGTCTTTGGCATTTCAGCCTCAGGTTTAGGCTGAACCTTTCCAGAAAGCCTTTTCCTCTCAGTGACTTGCTGCTGATTGGATGCCAGTTTTTGTATGGCTGAGTTAATGACCTTATCAACTGTTTCTTTTGCTTTTAGTGCTAGTGCCCTATGTAGGTCAATTTTATCAGGGATGCAAGAAAGTATCTTTTCATCTTGATTATTTGTATCCACTCTTTCATTTCCTGTAAACAAAGATGAGCCTCCTTCACTGCCCTCATTAAAATCTTTTAATGATTGCACAGCTGACTGGATTTCTCCTGCTGCCAGCTGTACAGTTTCAGCCTTCTGATAATTTGCAATATCCATATTTATTAAGCTATCCTTGCTCCCACAAAGCTGGTGGACACCAAAGCCTTCTTTTGCTATTATTTCTTCTGTAGCCAAGTGTAAAACTGAGTCCACTATTTCTTCAGCTTTCTTCAGCAAAACAGCAGCATCTGGGAAAGAAGAACGTTCTTGTCCCTTCATGTAGGTATCACCCCATCCTTCCTCAGAACTGAGCCCATTTGCCTGGGCAGGTGCAGCAGCTTTTTGTCCAGAAGGGGCTTCCAAGGCAGCAGAAGCACCCAGAATCACCTGTCCCACAGCATCCCTGCACACAGCCTCAGAGCAGGCTGACTCAGACGCAGTTTCCCAAGATTTCAAGGGACGGATGGGTGACGGCATTGCCTCTGCCAGGACATTGCTGTCAGCCTGTTGTCTGGAGAAGGCCTCATCTGCCCCATCACTAGCTCTGTGACTGGAAGAATTACTGTTCCCCTGAGCAGTGCTGGACATCTCCAAGGCAGAAACAGGAAGATTGGAGGCTTCTCTGGATACCAGAGGAGGAGAAGTGGTCCTGGAGATGCAAACAACCTCTGCACCTCCTCCATCAGCAGAGCTATCGAGCACAGGAGGAATAATCTCAGGTTCCAGAGAACTTGCTGGGCACGAAGTTCTCAAGTCTCCTGAGCAAGGTGCCCCCTCGGTCATCCTGTCCAGAGGGATTATTCTCCTAGACTCTGCAGCTGGAAAAATAAAGCTGTCCTCTTCAGAAGCAGAAATCTGGTCATTTTCAGAGTTGGTGGCAGAAGACAGCATTCTTCCTTGTTTGTCAGACGAAGAATCAATTACTGTGGATGATAACCTAAGTTTATTGCTGTTTTCCTTCTTGGAGGAAAAATTAATACACCTATTTTCAGAAAGCGGTGGAGATTCAGAAATTAGGTGTACATCATCTTTTTCACAGGTGAAAGCAGAATGGTTGGTCAAAGGCTTTCCTTCAGATCTCAAGGCAGAATGAGGAACCATCACAGACACAGAAGCAGACTTGTGGGTTAGAAGTGCTGTCAGCTCATCAAAATCTGTTTTCACACTTTGACACCCATGTGCACAGGGTGACACATTGGCAAGGTTTTCCACAGCAACCTCAGATAAAACCTTCCTTGTTTCCTCACCCTCCGTTTCTACACAAGGAAAACCAGTCTGCTGTGTGGCAGTATCCTTAGAATTCTCCACATGGATCAGCTTGTGACCATTTTGTACTTGCATTGCTTTCCCTGACTCACTCAGTTCTTCATTACGAGTCCCCCTGCCCGTGACTGTATCTTCATTACGTCCAAGAGATGACACTGAAGCAGTTAGATTGCCTATGGCCGTGCACTTTCTTCCTTTGGATTCCATGCTGAGTGAAGTAGATATTTGTTCATTAAAAGGAAAAACAGAAGCAGGAAAGTTCTGTGGATTTTGCCCTCTTTCCACAGCTGTCACAATTTTCTGTGCATCACCATTTCTTGGATCACTGTCTTTATTGTCACTCCAGGTATGCTGATCTGCTTGCTGCTGAAATGTAGTGGTACTGAAATGAAGCCTCTGGACACCCAATGTTCGCTCTGAGTGATGATCCACTTGATGATTACAGCAAAATTCTCCTTTCCCCACCTGCAGGTCTTCATTAACTGTCTTGCTTTTTGACTTGGGTGAATGTAAACAATCACCCTGTACTTCTTTTGGGGACTCCTTATTAGCTGCTCTACTACAATAATTTTCTTTATCAAAGTTAGAAGTGGCATTCTTGTCTGTCTGAAACAGACTTTCTACTTCTCCCAGCAGTCCATCTTCTTTGCCAACCAAATCGTTTGCAGAACTCACTTTAAGGGAATGAGTACTCTGGGAAGTGGAATTGGTTAGGATCCCACTGTTTCTAGTACTAAATGGCCATAATGAATCTAGTGAATACGTCCTTTTAACTTTTGTTGCAGCTAAAGTAGGTGTATTTCTTAAGCCTAACTCATGACATGATTCAGTGGATGAAGTTGAGGCCTTTGCAGTTCTTTCACGTTTACTTCTTCCCAAGCAATGTTGAGCTTTACCAGACTCTTTGATTCCCATTCTAACTGCAGAAGAATTTAATACGGCATCATCTTGGTGATCTTTACCCTCATCTTCTCCATTTTCTTTTATTAGGCATCCTGATTTCACAGCCAGAGTTGTTTGAACTTCTCCATTTTCTTTGACTGTTGAAGCATTTCTGTTCTCAGGACTTTTTTCTCCAATTTCTGACTGATCCTTCAGGAGCTGCCTGATCCTTGCAGAACCCCGGTACGTTGCGTACGTGACTGCGGGTGCTTCTGGCTTCCGTCGTGTCTGCCTGGAACAAGGATCATCAATATCAGCATTTACAGACAATAAATTGCTGGCAATAAATGATAATAAAGCTTAGCACTAGCTGTAGATGATGTAAAACACTGTTTTCCTCCACAGGTTAGCACAAACTGCAGATTGCACTCATCACTATTTTCCTCCTTCTTCTGCTAAATACAGGTTCGTGTGACAAATGATATGGACACCACCTCTTATCAAAAAAGCCAACTTAAACTACAAGCAAAAAAGTAGATGTTGCCATAACCAACTTCCATAATTTATTTTCTATCAGACAAGGGAATTACTATTGACAAGTGTCACTGCAAGGCAACATTTGCAGTGACAGAAATAATCATCCTGTTTTGAAGATGCTTGATCCTTCTAAAGCAGGCCTACACATATAAACCCAAGGAAACTTATTGTACTAACCTTCATTAAAATACTGAATTGAAATTTAAACTTTTACCCAATATCTCAGCATATTATTAAGAAACAAGATGTGGAAAAACAAAATGTGGGGGGAAAAAGTATTCAACAGGGGATGCTTTTTTGAACCATATGGTAGTGAGGAAAGAGATTGAACGGAGAATGGGTAAGAATGAAAACAGTTGGGATGCTGGAGGGAATACTAAAATGGGAAAACTAGAAATGTGACAAGGAACTGGTAGATCTAGCCATTCATCAGTCTTAAATTTAGCAGCAAAAACCAGTGAATGCAAAAACTAAGTGAAAGAATCACCAGAGAGGAGTTCTGATCCTGCTCCTTCACTGCTCTGATCTTGCTCTAAGAATAAATTCAGAGCCTGTCACTTTCAATTTTCTGAAGAAGCAGTTTTTCTTCTTTCTCACAACATCACAAATAGTCACCTTTTTTTCAAATGCTTCTCTCTTTCCTCCCTATTTTTCCGCCTGTTAAAGAATTCTTGCAAAAATCAGTCACTGTCAGCTTTTCCATTCTTCACCTTGAGACAAAGTAGATGCTCAGACTAGACTTAAACTCCCTTCTGCCTCAGCCTCCACTTAAACTAAGAAGAAACCCTTTCCAAGTCTGCCCTATATCTGGTAATGCAGTGACTGGCTGGAACCAGCCATTCTGCTGTCTGGAAAATTGTCATACTCATTTCAGAAGAGTCTCTTGGGCAAAAGGAAAGACAACAAATAAAAATGTGTTGGCTAAGATTTTGATTTCTAATATAAAAGCACTGCAACATATAAAAATAGCTTAATAGCTTCTAAAAGCACTTTGCACCTTCCCCCATTAGTTTGATTTGTTGAAAAGTTGTTACAGCTCTAGACTTGAGGACAAATAATTTAAGTGAGAAATAAAAAATAAATTTACTAAGGAAAGTGAAACATTTAAGTGTCATTGAGTAACTGTAACTTCAAATCACATCCGTACGGATTCTGAGTACATATTCTCTCAAAAGATACAGAAGAATATAAAAATGGAGAGGATTCACCAATCTAAAAATAGAATCTCATTTCTGGCAAGATTTTAGAGGCCAAGATTCTTACTTCAATATTAATTTTATCTTGAAGAGGGAACTTAATGCTATTTAAAATCACAAGTAAAGAATATACACAGAGTAGAAGTGAACTAAATATGAAATTATTCATATTCATAAACATTAAAAGAGAGATATAAACAGTCATTTATATGCATGTTTTACATTGTCAGGTACCTTTAGGCTAATGCCAAAATACATTAATATGGGAATTTAGACTTTGTGAGAACTTGAAAATTCAGTTTATATTGGGATTGAATTCACTGTCATCTGTGATGGAAGCTACAGCAGAATCTCAACATAGGGTTTGTTGGCCAGGTATATTAAGTCACAGAGGAAACAGGAAAGTCCTGTACAAATAGCACATCTCCCAACTTGCCAAGTTAGATGCCTGCATTTAGTCTTCTATAGCACCAGTTTGGTTTCCAGAGATACCAGCAGTGGTAGCTGCTGAACATCACACACTTCATTTGTTAATGTGGCTGACTTGAGGATTCACAACCCTTCAAAGAAACATAAACAGTTCTGAGTGAAAAAAACCAAAACACGGTGGGGGGTGGAAAGGGTAGGGAAAAAAACCCCCAAACAACAACACAATCCCGAAACATTATTTTCCCCTTTTTCTCCTAAATTAAAAGATATTTTCTAAAACTCCAGAGATCCTAAAAATGTGAGGGGAAGGATCTGTTGAGTCCTGCAGTGCAGTATATTGACTTAGCATCAGTCATAGTCACACTAAAAATAAGTCTTAAGAATGTAAGACCTGATCATGCTCTTATTTAGAATTAACCTTACTGAGTAACCTCTCCTGCTTTAAATAATCACTATTAAGCTTTTACAAACTCCAGCAGCTCCTCTATACCTCAAAAATCTAAGTTGGCCTGCAAATGTCCTGAATCCAGATGAAACTTCTTTTAAGAAAACAAGCAGAACACATATTGGCACCATTTCTCAAAAAGAAAGAGTTTTAAGGATTATTGCACAGATCAAATGTAATGACACATGTTTGAAGTGAGCACATTAATGGTATTGCAAGATGCCAGACATCCATTTCCACCAGAACCAAGGTATGACTTTGAATAAACAGCTTGACAAGAATTAGCTTTTACCGTGTGTCTTTTATTTCGTGGTTGATATTTTTGTGTGATATGCAGTGGGGAGAATTCAGATTTATGTACAAACATGTGGCGAGAACCAGTGGTCCAGAAGAAACCTGGAATATGCCTTTCTAGTTGTCTCCTGTAGCCAACTTTGCCTTTGAATTTTTCAGGTGAACCCAGCAGTTCCAAAAACCAAAGCATCCAGATATGGGATGAATAGGTAAATTTTACAGAAGGGATGCCAAGGAACACCCAGCACGACTGGCTGCCACATCTACACTGATTGGAGCCACAGTTCCCCCTAAATCATTATTTATTACAGACAAAAAAATGTACTCAGAAGCTTCTTTTTTGCCTATGTGTCGACCTTTATCATTTTTCCCAATTCTTTTTGCTCTCTGTTTGTCTTCTGAGGGAATTTCACGCTCCAATTGATCAAACTGAAGTCTGAGCAAGACTCCAAGCCATTTGCCCTTTGGAGAATTGTGCACAAACTCAATCCTGAGGAGCACTGGCTCCAGCCCTGCTTCAGCTGCAGAGCCCCAGCCTGTGCCAGGGTCTCCCAACACGCAGCTCTGCTCTCCTGCAGGCTTCACTCTACCAAGACTTCTGTCAGCGAGCTCTGTTTTCAACCAAAACCAACCTTTCCTCCATAGACAAGGCAACTTCAGGGTCTCTGACCTTTGATAAAGAATTTGCTGCTGAGCATATTATAAAAGTTTTGCCAGCAGACCTTCTAGTCCTAATGCATTTCCTTTTAGAGCACACAGAAGCATATTCATTCTGAATGCTCCCATGCAACAGCAAGACATTTAAAAAATGAAAACCCATGTTCCTATGCAGCACCAGCAACTCAGCTGTAAGTCTTATGAAACAAATTTAGAAGCAGTCTGTGCCACAAAAAAATCTAATGAAAGTGGCACTAGAGACTTGTTTCATTTCTGATCACCAAAAGAATATGTCAGTTCAGAACTTAACTTAAAAACTCTTTGCAAAAATTTTTTTTCAGCTGATGTGAGGATGCAGATGAAAGCCTGATTATACAAAGAATCCAGTGTGCATTCTGTCACATATTTCAAATACTAGGAGATTCCTTCTTTCCTGTCCTCACAGGAAGCTATTCAATTCCCTGTAAAGCCTTAAATCAGTTTCACAAAAGACTTTGACAGCAACAAGAGAGGATGTCAACATGAGTCACGTTAAATTTGTCAAAAGTAGGTGCTTGTAGATATTTCTTCTATTGTGAAAAAGATATTAAAAGTTAAAGGGGGACTAACTCAAGGAGGAGAGTGGAACGTGTTCTGACATCTTATATGACAGACACCTTGTGTAACTCGCCCAAGTGGCAGTGGTTATAAAACAGTGTTGTTGATTTGGAAGGTCTGAAGCAGGAGGAAACCTGCCACCTTGAATGCCTCATTCCAGTGCACCCATAAAGAACACATTGTTAGCATTATTTCAAGGATATGTCATCGAGATGGCAATCCCTCCAACCCTATTAGCACCGTACAAAAATGCAGAAAGCAGAGAGCCCTATACATTTTCCAAAAGGTGGAGGAAGACCACACAGGCTGATAGAGCATCTCAGGCCCCCAGCAGCACAGTTCATTTGAACTGCAGGGCACTTCCCTGGGACCTGCATCTGCAGCATGCAACACCTGCCTCTCCCAAAACATGCCATGGCAAATTTTCCCCTCATACTTCACTCTTCCAGATATTTTCTCCCGAGCCCAGCAGTCTCCTGCTTTTACAAGCATATCCACGCATGATTCCCCCAATCTCTTCTCATAGACCGTGCAGAGGGAGCTACCAGAGAGATCTGCAGGCTACAAGCTGAAAATCACTGTTCCAGATCAGTGTGACTCTTGTGGTTCCCATCTACCCCCCTCTGACCATCTTAAAATTATGCTGTTGTTTATTTTGATTTTTTTCCACTTAGCTTTTATTCCACTGTATACTTAACTGGCAGCTTTTTTAAAAAAATTATTTCAAGGTACTTCATCTAAAACCAACTGTCTTAAAGTCACTTTGAAACACCTTCTGGTGGAATCCAACTTAGGCAGCCAGCTGATTTCTATGCTATTCATAAATGGGAAAAATGAAAGACCTGCTGGAAAAAAAGACACTGTGGGCTAACTGAATAGTTGCCATACACAACTTAAATGAAAGAAAACAATTTTTTAGCCAGAGGGGATAGCTTCATGATTTAAATCTGCAGTCTGAAATACTTAGTGTCCTGGGACGTCACAATGTATGTTTGAAAAGGTCAAAAGTTTGGTTGAACAAAGTGATTTACACGCAGTTGATTCTGCAGGAAATTTCAAAGCTAGTGTTCCATAAGGGCAAGTAAGAGTCAATGACAATTTTAATAAAAGCAGACGGAATTCTGTGACCTTGGAAGGAATGTTTTTCCTTCTCCTTGCCCTTTAGGGTAGTACTTCTTGACTATCTCCCACATCTGGGAAAACCTATTCTTTGAGTCTGAAGGAAGAAAACACACATCAAGGCTGACCCAAAACACCAGAGGCTGTGAGACCAAGACCAGCACAAAGGGCCTGGGATCACTCCTAGCTCTTCCTTGCCCTATTTCCCCAGTACCTGGCAGCAGCCAGCCTTCCTACCCCGTACCTGTGGGAAGTATCCTCACCTGCTACCCCTCCCTTTTCCTCTGTCATACTCAGGGATTCAGGTGCCTGGGACTCGCCCCTCCCAGGGAGCAGGGACAAGCACAGCCTGTGCTGCTTCTCACTGGTGTGCAAGAGCTGGGGATAGCATGAGGTCTCCCCATAGCTTCTCATCTTAAGGCTGAAGAAAGCCACTCCTCTTGGCTTCTTCTGATATGTAATGAAGAATTAAAGCAAGGGCATCCCTTTACTCTCTTCAAGCAAGAGTGTAGCTTCAGATCTGGTAGGGAAAGCAAAGGGTTTGACTCAGTTGAATATGCTGCACAGCTGAACAACCCTACCAAAAAAAAAAAAAGTTCAGCAGAGAAAACAATCCAGTGAATTATTTTTTGACTTAACTGTTTTAGCTCAATTTTTCAGCACACATCTGTTACGAATTAAAATATAAAGTTAAAATATAATTACGAATTAAAATATAAGGTTTCATTCTTCAGAAACACAAAAATCCTTGCTTTGGCACCAACGAGAACATTTCCTTTGGACCACATCCCATCTCTGGGTAGGCACCACTCCCTGGCAGGTGGAGAAATGCTCTGGGGTCTGCATTTCTCCTACAGCACAGCCCTGAGAGTGACCACCCTCCACAGTCCACCCACGGAATCAGGGGCAGGATGATCCTGCTCCTTTCCCTGGGACAGCTTTCTTATTTTGGGTGGCGTCTGGCTGACCTAGAAGGGGGGAGCTGCCCATGTAGTCTATACCCCTCTCAAGAGGAAGCAGGTCACTCTCAACAACGACTCCCTGTCCACCTGAGCACCAGCAAATGAACAATACTGCATTTCCATGGCCAGAAAGCCATCAAAACATCAATGAATCAACATCAACAAACGCAGGAGCAGCAGCTTCCCCACTCCTCTACATTATTCCTCGGGAATTACCTGATGAGACTACTGCTTGGAATTAAGTGATTAATTTCTGTTTATTTACTCTTGATTTTCTGCCAAAGGCAGATCACCTATAGGGAAAGATGAATGTTGCTGCTACTGACTGAATCAAAACCACAATACACAGCAATCCATCAGACAAATCAAGCGCTGTGTTTTGCTATCACCACAAGCCTGACTCTGACAAGCACACAAAGGAGAATTACAAACTGTGAAACAAACCTATTAACCAGAATTATGTAAACCTGAAGGATTTTATCAGATGTATTTCTATCAGCACAAAATAAGAGGGCAGGAGTTGCTGACAGTACCAAAGTGGGAAACACTAATTGCTAATACTGATATACATCAATTAGATGTATAGCAACAGGTTTACTAGACTTACAAATAAAAACTAAAAAGAAACAAAAACAACAACAAACAACATTCCCTCACAGAACCCAATAATGTATAACACAGTAGAACTGTAAATGGACTGAAATGTCCTTCTCCTTAGGGCTACCTCCCTTCTGAATGAAATTGCTTGCACTGCTCTCACTAAATTATTCCTAGTACCTGGCTCTTAGTAGGGGTTGAAATGGAAACGCATCTTTTGAGCATCTGCTTTTGAAATCACCCCCTCCCCTCTTTTACCTACAGATAGAAAATCCTTGCAGTTGTGAGGTTCAGAGTTTTTTCTCACATCCATATCTACAAGGTTCATAACAGAAGGAAGAAGGCAGGATCTTAAAACACTTTGTTGAATTGGGGTATTAGTGTCTTAACCAGGATTATTTAATCAAGACATTCAGACTAGGTACAATTTTGATTTTTGCCTCTTCAGCCATGTTCAGCAATGCACTAAGGCTCCTCCTTGATGAACTCCAGAACAAGCTGTGCAGTTTCACAGGCACTATTGTTCTGCACACCACTATTTGCAATGTCCACTTATTGTTACTGGATATTACAAAAAAAAAAAAAAAAAATCTACTGGAACATAGACAAATAGCAAGCAGTAAATAGAACAGATCTGGGTCATCAGTCTTTGGGGCAGGAGGAAAGGAAAACACCTGTCAAAGTTTTGTCCTCAGTCACCTGCACAAGGTACCACCCCTTACCACCACTGGGATTCTCGAGAAGATGGCAGGCACACACTACAGCAAGTCCATTCTCAATTTTGAAGCCAAATCATTGCTTTTTAGTGACAGGCAACATACATGAAAGTGAAAGATTTTTACATTATAAGAGAGAAAGATAATGGGGCAAATCCATGCTTTATATTTGTCACCTACTTTATGAAATCATCATCTCTCTCCTGAAGACTTTCAGCAATGAGAAATGAAGTGCACCCCCACTGTTCCATGGTTTTATTTTTAGGGCTTATTTCTTCACTTAAAGGTTGGCTTTAAACATCATTAGGGGTGCAAAGGCTAAGAGGAAACATGAAGTTTTCACTTTTATACCTACCAGTTTGCCACAGAGGACTATTCTAACCAGAAGTTGTCATCTTACCTAAGTAAGAAGTTTTTCTACAAGAAGCAAATACCCTACTTTGCAGCTGCTTGCTCCACTTCACTTCTTCAAGGGAAAGAAACTTTCAACCATCCCACAGAAGTGGAAGACTAAGTGATGCAATAACTGGAGACTTAGCCCAATTCTCCTCACCTATCTTCTGTGCCATAATTATTGTCCATAGTAATTGTTGTCTAGGGACTTTGCCAAATTTATCATGGTTTTGTCTTTTGTGCTCCTCTACCACTTGCCACTGCTGGGATTAAAGGAGCAAAAGCCTTTGAGGTACGAATTATCTCTGAGTCAACCAGCTGGGGTGATGGAGGAATAATGTGACCTACACGTTTTGTCCCTAACAGAAACGTACTCCACAGGCTGAGCTCATGAATTCCACTTTCCTTGGCTCAAGGCCTGGAATCTTGAGTCTTTACCAAGGGCCAGACCTCCCACTGAGGGCAAAATTAACCTCAGTTTACAGGTCAGATCACTCTGATATCCTTGTATTTCACCAAATATTGCTTTAAGGATATGAGGAGAATGAGGTTGTCTGAGTAGAGGCATCTGAGACCATTTGGTACGTTTTTAAAATCTGAAAGGTTGTTTAGTTTAGGCTTTCTTTTTTAAACAACTCTAATGGGGATTATGCAATCTAACAACCATCCCTCTTCCACTTATCATTGCAACCTCTTCACTAACCACAGACAGTTCCTAATGCAGTATTTCACTGTAGTTTAGAACTAACAAATTCATTTACATCTTCCTCATGACAAAGGAAACTGCTGTAAGATCAATAATGCAGTGGTCACAAGGATTCATAAAGCCCTCTGCTACATCCTGCCTCTACAGGAAATGCTAAAATTGCAGTTTAATGCAACAATCAATGGAACCAATACCTTATGTCTCATGTGACTTTTAGGACTCAATCACTTTTAGGTTCACATCATCCTTTCTCTTCATGGTTTCCACACCTTCCTGTTGCTTTGTGCTACATTTTTACCCCTTCTCCCCATCACTCCTCATGTGCTTGTAGCACCCACTTCCAACAAGACTCTTTAGCCAACTGGCAGCATTTTTACAGTTTAGCTATGCTAATTGAATCAGGGCTGGTTAATATTTACTAAAAAACCCAGCTAGTACTGGAAAGAATAAACTACTCTACATCCTTTAAACTTTTATAAACTAAAAGAGAACAAATCCAGCATAACCACTTCCATAAAAGAAAAAAAAAAGTTACCCTTGATTCAAACTTTTTAGAAAGGTAAACAATGCAAGCCTCTGCTTCCCCACAGTCATTCCAATTTTTCTTTACTAATTGCTTCAGAAGAGGAGTTCACATTGTGTGGTCAGGCAGAGAAAAACATAATTAAAGTTACACAGAGATTTACTAACTTGTTAGTATCCCAAGCCAAAAAGGGCAGAATGTACACTGTACTTTTGAGAATGAGCTTAAAAGGACATAGATTGGTTTAACGTTTGCCCTAATTTACAACAGCTACAAAGAAAAACAACAAACAATTTTTCTTCCTTTTGAAAAGGTTATTTCCATGGAAAAATAACTGCATTTTCATTCTGCATACAGGCCAACTCACCCTTACCTCCAAACTAGCAACACACATTCTTACATGCTTGCCTGGCCACGAGACACATGAACTATACTGAAAAACATCTGCACTGGTTTGCAAAGATTATCTAACAATACAGGACAATGTCAAAACACTGTCAATTGAAAAATCCAACAGTAAATTTGACTTCAAGAAAACAAAAATTCAAAAATATTTGCACAGAGCAAGGAGTTCACTTCAGTGAGTTAACATCCACACTTCCCAAACACTGCGAACTTTTATTTGTGCCTTATTTCATTAATCTACATTTTTCTGAAGAATTCACACGAAGCAAACAGGGAATGAGCCACCTTACTCTGTAAATTGTGCATACAGAGTGAAGGATATACTACCAAGAAACAGCAAATAGCAGTAAGAGACTGATGCAGCAACCCGGCCTGTCCAACAGGTTTTAGGGAATACAGTTTGCTCAGGAACTAGACCGAATAACACCACGCTCCTGGACTCCCCAGGGAACAACTAAGGGGAGGAGAACTTCTCTCCTGCACTGATCAAAGCAGTGGTGGTGCTGAGCTGCAGTTTGGAAAAAGCACAGTCAGATGTGTGATACCATGGTAAGAGTCTGAGATAAAAACCAGTCGACCATGTCACAGACCAAACCACAGAGCTCATGAGAACACAGCCATTATCACTATTAATTACTGTATTTTGGAGGTGGAAATACAGTTTCAACTTCACCTAAATAGGTGTCACATCACCTATTCATATCCTGGTCAGTCATTGCATTTTTAACATAAAATTTCAAATCACTATTCTGCCGAGTAACAGGTAAAGGCAGAGTGCTGGAGCCATCCCCAGTATTGGAAGTGGAATTCAATAAGCAGCTATTTGGGGTGTCTCTGACCTCCTACATGGGGATGAAAGACTTCACATGCCACTAATAAATAGACTGACCACAATTCAAATTAGTTAAAAAAAATTAAAAGAAAAGGTATTTCTTCTAAGTCCATCCTCCCATTCTGCAATGCAAGCAGGAACACTGTGATAAGAGACTAATTGGTTACCCCCAATCACTGCTTTCTGCTTAAATTTGAAATAAATACTCTGGGCCACACTGAAAGCCTGAGTAATCATCACCTGCAGATCCATTGCCCACAAATAAATCCATGTTCTACACACCTATCAAAAACTGGACAGGTATCACAGGCATACATTCACACCTAACTCCAAGTCTATGCTGTGCTGACCCACGGGTAGCCAAATTTTCAATGTAACAGCTACAGATTCCTTTGGAAAACTAATACCTATGTTTATGACAGTCAGAAAAGGTTTTGTAATACACAGTGTTGACCACAGCCAGTGTTTTAACTTTTCTGCTGTCAAACACACAATGGTGTCCTTGACACCACTTTTTTTTAAAATCTTCTTTTAAAAATACTACAGGACTGTAAAGAATGCTCCATGTTTGGGCTAATTGAAATGGAGTGCTTTACATGACCTTCTTTACATCACAGGAAACCCCCAAAGAACTACGGGGTGAAAAAAAAAAACCACATAAACAAAAATCACCAAGTCAAATAAGCTAGGAAAGATAACTTAAAAATGAGAAAACCTTACTTGCAGAGTTAAAATTATTGAACTGCTGAGATATAAAAAGGACAAGCATTCGAGCCTATTATATAGGCCATAATACGGATGGAAATAAGCTCTCTACACTTCTTTTTTTTTTTCCCTAACATATTTGTAAATGCCACATCTAGTCAGAAGACTTCTAAACAACTTCTTTAAAATTATATTTTGTTGCAGTTGACTCCTCCCCTCCTCACTTATTTAAGGCAGTTGCTAATGGAGTTTTGCATAAAGTAAAGCAAAGGACACTCCAACCATCCTTAAAAATGACAGACATTTGTCATACAGTCAGAAGAACTTGGTCAGCATAGTTCTGTGCACACACATAAGCATCAACATATTTAATAATAAATTATAAAACTTACTTTTCTGTATCTGAGGATTGCTTCCAGCCTCCTTGAAGATCCCGTGTGATATCTTTCCCAATATTATTTAAAATGGCATCATCTTTATTTACAGAATCCTTTCTTCTAGCTGTAGGCTCTTCAATTTTCGGATGCTTTGGCTGCACGTCTTTTGGAAGGGTATTTGTGCTCTGTAAATCCTTTTCACATCTGTTGGGTTCATCTTGGAAGGTAGAGGGTTTAGATTCTACCAAAGATGATTTTGTTGCAATATTAAATAAGCTTCCAAGGAAATGAAAAAAGCCTTCTCGGGGTTGCTTGTCTTTATCTGCTGTTTTGATTCCAGGAGTCAAACTAGGGAGGCTATTAGCCTTCTTCAGTTCCTCCTGGATTTCAGACTTGCTAAGTTCTTCTGTGGAATGGTTCTTCTCTTCGTTTTGACAAGCCTAAGATAAATACAAAAAGCCCATAAAGATGATGTTTCCTGTCATTTTCGCACATTCCCAAATTCCTTGATTTAAGTTGCACCTATGCATTGTATTCCTTTCAGGAGATCTGTCATTTGAAAAGGTTAAAGCCCACTGCTTGCTGTCTTCTCTTTTTGTACTAAAGAGGTTCCTATTCCACAAAAAGTAAAAAGGACTAACACAGGCTAGAAAATTCCCAAAGCATCTGCAGTGGAAAAAAAATACAAGACAGATGGCAACAATTGCTTCAACTGGCATAAAAAACATGGGGAAGAAGCAAGGAAGAGTTATTTCACACTTCAGACTAACCCACTCAGAAAGCACAGCTTCACAAGCAAACCTCCATGTGCTTGTGAGAACAGCTTTCAGCTTACAATCTAGGCAAGAACACCACAGCCAAACACAAACACACCACAGCCTTCTGCACTTCTGAAAAGCCGACGAGAATCAAGAACAGAACTGGGATAAAACAAACTCAACTCCCATCCCAGAGGTGAATCCTACCTGTTATCCCTAGCAACCCAATGCTGCACCTTTGGACAGCTCTCCTTCAACTGCACAGCTCAGTTTCGAAATGGTTTTGTTGTCTCCCACAGTCTCCAGCACTCAGATCACCTGGTTTTCCACAGAGCCGAGGTCCTACAGAGCACCACCCCTGCACCTCTGACCTGAACTGCCTATCAGCCATATCAGAGAACTGCAAGGAACGAGCACCAAGGCAGGGCTTCACCTCGTTCAAACCACATGTTCATTTCTTCACTCGGCTCCGCTGAGCATCTACACCCAGAGGCAAGACAAGCTCTATTCCTCACCGATTCATGCCCTGGAATTTCCTCTGTGTCAGCTCCTCTCACAGATCCAAGGACTGCTGTCCAAGCTCATGTTACTTCTGTCACGACCATCTGCCCAAAAGGATGATGCAGCTTCACTGGAAGGCTTCATAAACACCACAGGTAACCACATTTTCAGCTTCACAATCTGCAAATGTTTTTTTCCCTGGACTAAAGAAGCACCTCCGCTCCATCTCCACCCTTCATACTGGGTGCCACAGGCTATTGCTGCCAATTTTATCTTTACAGTACAACCCTTGTAATTTCAATTCCTGGTTCAACCCAGTTTATTAAAAACAGATTAAAGTTACCCCAGATTTTCTTAGATACAATCTATCCTGCTCAACAGGAGTGGGAAAGAACATGAACAAAAAGTCCTATGCAAATTTTAGTTGTGTCAACAATACATTTGGATAAGAGTAATTGTTTCAAATTGGGCAACACCTACCCATCCAATCTACACAGAAAGCTACTATTTCCACTAGGTGACCAATCCTATTTCCACTTGAAGTAATACTAAATAAGTCAGCAAGCTTATTTGTTAATAGGCCATCTAGGATCATGTTAATGATGAAAAAAGTGTTTTAATGAATTCAGCTTCATCCTTGGGGAACAGCAATTTCTTAAGAACTTTCAAGATATATTTAGCAATACTGGAGCAGTAGTCTTTAAACTTTAAGCAATGGTTTTTCAACCTTTAAATACAGAGCAGATGCAATTGCTTGATATTAAAAGACGCACGTGCTGAAAAAAGAATTCTTTATGTGAGGATAGAAATTGAATAGCACTAATTTGTCCTTGAGAAATCCACACGACCTCCATTTTCTTCGTACAGGCAAGATACTTGTACGACCACATCGAATTTCTAAGTAAACTTTTAAAAGTGGGCTAAGTCAAACTCTGGCCTTTTTTCATCCCATCCGTGACAAACCCCACCTGCTCCCCTGCATACTGCACTAATCAACAGCTGATCCCTCACAAAGGGGTGTAGTCACCCCCGTAGTACCAGGGATTTACCAATTCACAAGTCAGCTCTGCCCAAACCCACCCCTGGAAACGAAGATGCCAACAGTGCAGCTTGCAGATATGCCACAGCTCTGGCTGCCGTCTCCAGTGTCAGACAAGTAACACACGAGCCTGGAATGAATCTCTTGAATAATTAACTTTATCTCACAGGAACCGAGTACTTTGCATAAAGAAATACAAAACAGAAACAAGAAAACAAAATTATTTCTGAAATTTGATTAGTGAATGATTCACCATGCCAGCTTCAAAGTTCTACTGCCATACTTTCTCCCTTCACTTTGACTAACACTTCAGCATTCTTCAGTGCCAGCTTTTAATCCAGCTTTGAGGGAGGGCATTTCTCCCTTGTTTTGTGATTTGTACCATTCACTCAGATTTGTCTGATCTAAAAGAATATCTCAGGACAGGAAAGGCGCACAAATCTTATTCTTTTCTCTGCACATGTAATCCTTTTAAGCTATAAACATTTATATTAACAACTAAAATATCTATGACGTTAACAACTAAATTCATTAACTATAAAAGAAATTGTTACATTAAAAACTTAACAACAGTTTAGCCTTATAGGTGTTTTTGTTTGTTGTTGCTGTTTTGTTTGGTCGGGTTTTGCCCATTTTTTAAAACCATTTGTATTCAGGAACTAGTGAAGGGTTTTTTTATTGCTATTAGGAACTGAGATATCAAATATAGTTAAATCTCTACATGTGAAAGTCTTCTCCGAGCAGCTCTGAGACATAACACTTGTAAAGACTCTGCTGCTTATTTGTGAGCATAATTTATGCCCTGATTGAAAAGCTGTTTTGTAGTCTCTGCTTCCAGAAACAGATACCTATTTAGACTTTCCTTCCTCTTTAATCTTCCTTTCTTTACTTAACTTTTGGTAAATCAAAAGAACAGGAAGTTTTAATATGAAAGGGTCCTTCCATACCTTTAACCATAAATAGCGTCTTGCATGAAAAAAAGCCACAGAGAACATTTACACTGTGCTTATTTGAAGATACATGTGGATATTAATTCCTAACACAGAAACTATGCAAATCCTTCTTTCTTCTCTTCAATATAATCAATCCTACTCTCCATATATTCTCCTTTCTGCTCCACTTTGCCATAACAGACAACTTGAGCTATTGGTATTTTATCATTTGCACACAAAATCTCAATTCAAAGTTTGAGCCACTCTTTAGGCATTATACAAAGAGCACTGTTCCTGCTGCAGATTTTGAAGTTTGTATTTTAAGATGGTGCCATATTCAAATTACTGAGACGAAAGCACATGATTTTACTTTACTAAAGCCAGTAAGCCTCCAGCACAGCAGGAGCCTTCAGGCACAAGTGCCTGATGAACACGCAGAATGGTGGCAATTCCACGAGCCAGTATCACAGAAAACTTCACTTATTATTCCCCATGCCTCTCTCCCAGTCTCTGACAGAAGCCACCAGCAAACACTGAGGGAAAAAAAAAAGGCAAGGGCATAGGGTATATATAAAGTAATCCTTTCCATGGTATGTCCCGCAGTTTTCAACTGTCAGGGCCTTTCATTGACCTTGACAGGGCATTTGATTCTGTGTCACAATTAAGCTTGAGCAGTTCGATATTCACGACACTGAAGGAATACCAGTGGCTCTTGTTTTACCTACACTTCCTGTCATCAGTCAAAGAAAAATAAATTTTAAAAGTCCTCTTGTAGTGTCACATCAGTATGAATAGTTTCTCAGGCTTACCAAGCAAATAGTAGTTTCTGGATGGAAACCTACCTGCCAGATCCCCTTTGAGATCCTTGCTGATGCAAGGAAAAAAAATTTCATGCTATAGTGTTGTCTTTCTGCTCCTCTTGCAATGAACTGTCACCAGTCTTCTCCTTGCCTCCCCTTTCCTCCTCTCTGTGAGCTTTCCTGCTTGTGACATGCTTCATGAAGCTTTAATTAGCTTTTAGTCCTTTGGCAACGCGTTCCTCCGAGTTTCACTGGGCAAGCCCTGGGTAACCTGGCCTGACCTTGCAGCTGAACTGAGGCTGGACTGGGTGACATCCTGGGGTCCCTTCGACCTGCGTTATCCTGTGGGCTCGTGCCCCCACGTGCAACGAGGCTGGTGGGCAGGGAGAGCTTGGCAGAGTGGGAAACAAGGCTGTGACTGAGCAGACTGCAGTGGAAAGCGACGCTGTGTCCGGGTACCGTGATCCCACCGTGCTGCACAGAAGCCTGGCAGCTGGGACTCGGGAGACAAGCCCACGATGCCATGTCTCAGGCAGGATTCTTATCTCAGCTGATTCATTCAGCGGCAGCCGAGGTGTGTTTTCCAGGCTGTAATCCACTCCTGGCTGCAGCACAGACATACGCCCTCAGCCTAATTGCACCTTGGCAGGCAGGCACAGGGCTCGCCACCAGTGTGAACCATCCCCCGGGGTGGCACAACTGCACCCTGAGGAGGGATTGCTCTGCCAGGTTTGCCTCAGCTCTCCTCACCTCCTGCACCAGCAGGGAAAGACACCCTTGTAACCACGCTCGTAACCATCTTTTCTCAGCAGCTGGGTGGCTGAGGTTTGGATCGCCAGAGGTTCTCAGTCAGCAAGGGCTACGTCCCTCTGCCAAAAATACAACCTCTTTTATTGCCCTAATGAGCGAAATGAAAACATTAACAGCATTAAAACACAGATCTCCCTGAACAAAGCATTAGCTTCCAGCCACAACTGCCAGACATTTCGGATTTCCCTCCCCATGAATGAATGCTCATTACGAAGCAGAAACCCCAGACAGCCGTGCAGAGACCTCCCAGGCCGCCCGTCCTGCTGCGCTGGGAGCCGCTGCTGGAGAACGTTCTGCCTCCTGCATGGATACGCGTCTACCACCTCACCTCTCCCGCACTCGGGAGAGAAGATGGCCTGCCAGCAGAAATTCAGGATTAGCACTAATTCACCCCAGGGACGTGCAACGAGTCATTTAACCCAACATCCCGATTTACTCATCTGAGAAAGGGTCGCGGCACTACCCCTGAATTTCTGTTTGCTGGCATTTAGAAATCATTTAAGAGCTTCAGGCTGAAGCGCTGGGTGCACAAAGTAGAACATTCAGGCATTGCCACCTATAGTACAGGAAAATTAATCTTGTTCCTAGCCTTAGCTCTGACCTTTCAACACAGCTGAGATGGCTGCATTTCATTTAACAATTATGAGCATCTCATTCAATTTGAACACTGACACAGTATATACATTTTGTGTGCTAAGTAAAATCCACAGTGATATAGCTGGGGCTGGCGGCAGGCTAGTTCATCCCCACAGTGAGTCACTAAAGCAGATTCTCCAGTAGATTTTCTTTCTCTAGGAGGTTAAAACATCTTTGGTGTAATCTCCCACTTTTTTTCAGTGAGTGGGACACACTGAGGTGCCTTAAATCCGCATGTGAAATAAGCTTTTGTTTTTTCAAGTACTGCAAGGAAAATCTTTTAGGCTTTTGCAACCAACGGGAGGCAATACAAATGGAAACCTAATGAAAAGCTATTGGACATAGTGAGACATAGATTAAGAATAAGACTTGTCAAAGGAAATTAGAATGGCATTAAGAAAAATTCAGGCAAAAGTACTATCAGACAGTGAAATACACAATAAGAACCCCAAAAAGTCCACTGTTGCTAGTGTTCATGAGACAAATGGATTTTAAAAGTACATGGTTAAAGTGAGTTTTTCTTATTTAAGCCAGTAATTAGAGTGGTGGTGTAGAAGATGTAAGAGAGGCCCATCATTGTGAAAAACTAGTAAGTCTTTACTAAAAGATACCTCTTAACTAATGAGAAAAAGCAAAAAAATCCCAAAAGAAACAAAGAATGACTTGCAATTTTGGGGGAATTTAAGTTAAAGATGAACTCAGTATCTCTACAAATACCCAATTAACCTGAATATTTTGGCTGTTTAATACAGTGAAGTTTTCCTTCCACATCCTCGTTTCTCTGCTTGGTTTGACATGAAAAAAATCAGGTCATGGCAACCCCGGAAGACAAGAGTAACTAGAAAACTAATGAAATCATGGCATCTTCATAATCAGGAGTAAAAGTTAAACAACAGTACAAGACTTTTAGTTAAACTGTATCAGTTTTGCATTTTTAAAAATAAGCCTATTTAAAGTCAATGACTATTTAACATTTGGAAAGACAACTGCATCTGTTCAAAGTTCAGCACTGAGACTTTAGAAATTTGTTTATCCATTTGAATTCTTGAAACAGCAAGGAGTCATTAATGTATACTTAATTTGTCGGATGAGGAAAGAAAAGATGAAACAAACATTCCCTGAAACTCCATAGTATTCCCCTAAAATCTGATAAAGTATCCAGAGATACATTCCCTGACAAGAGAACAACAGATAGGGGTGAACACTTCAAATGAAAAGATGGAGAAAAAGGGGGTACAATTTGAAATAAAGTTGCTGCTAGGTCACCTTTACAGGAAATTTTAAACTCAGTGGAAGTCTCTAGAATGACAAAATTAACTTTATAATTTAAAAGTTTCTCTTCACACCATTTGCAGAGCTGCTCAAACATTTTCCCTTCTGAATTTTCTCATTAAATTATTGTAGAGCTCTGATCGAAGATTAAAAACTGGTACTCACTTCTGAGTATGCAACCCTCACCTCATTACTACAAGGTCCAGTGTGGAGCCAGAGAGAACAGAATTGAATTGTGTCTTATTTCTGTTCTTTCCTCTAAAGTCTTCCAGTACCACACTTTCATTGCCTTTTAGTGAATATACTTTCACAAACATGAAACGATTTTTGTTCTCGTTTATTTGACAATTTCTTGAAGTTTGGGGGGAAAAAAAAAACGTGAAATTTACCTTTTCAATGGAGAAGGAGACAGTACACTTGGAATCTTTAGTTCTTTGAAGAACTAAAGTGGTAGAGAGGGAAGCACATTTCAAGATCATTCTTTCTAAAAATCTTCAGTATGACAAGGGAATTTACCAGAACTTTAGATGGGATGACCTAAAGATATCTTGCTCAACACATACAGCTGTTAACATCAACCATCACACCACAATTTAGCACAGTGAACTGGGAAACCAAAAGGTACCGCCTATAAAATTCCATTTCAACAGAAGTCTACATCATGGCTGAGGAGAAAAAGATCTGCTTTCAGCTTTCACAAGAGAAATCTTGATTATACAAACTCCAAAATAATTTTTGTTTTATCTTTCATTTGTCGCTGTGGGCAGGGACAGCAACAGTTTTTAAAAGTAGCTCTCAGGTTTTTCAAAAATTCATGGTTGGCAGCAGTAGTCCATCTCCCTTGACTCCCAAAAGACAAAAGAATCCCTCTCTCTGATTTCTAATTATTAGGTCAGGAATTCAGCAGGAATTCACAGACAGGCTGAGCAGATATTACTTACATAATTAGTGATGAAATTTGAAGTGATGAGATTTTTGAAATAAAATCAGTATAAAATAAAACCATGACAATATAAATCCCCACCCCATGCTATATGGAAAAAAGTGTGTAGTTAACTAAGACTCTAGGTTTAATTTTGATTTCTAACTTTTTGTAAAACTTAAAACTATAGTCAGAATAAGGGACATTAAGTAAGAGCAGCTACCTATATTCAGCAAGTCCATGGGACTCCTAAAAAAACCTTTTTTTAAATTGGCACACTGGATGAATAATTTTGTGACAGAGAATTACAGCACAAATTAGGCTGAAAGGAATGCGGCTGGGGAGGTCATGCAGTCTGTGTTCCTGCACAGAGCAGCTCTGGTTCATCCAGCTTTGTTGTGAGTATTTCCAAGCATAAAGATTCTGCAAATCACTTGGGCAAACTGTGCCAATATGTGACCATTTTTATAGTAAAGGGGGGAAAAAAAATTCATATAGGTGACTGGAATTTCCCATGTTCCAACTTGTACCCATCACAACTCCGAAAAGAACCTGGCTCCATCTTATCACATAATTGCAGTCCTTTGCATCAAAATTTAATACCATGTCTACTGCTTAAATACAGCCATCTTTATGTCACCTTGAAATGAAATTCATGTGAGAAAGCAGAGCTACAGAATAATCTCTTCTCCATGTTTACAGTGTACAGGAGTCCTTGTCAGAGGACAATTAGCTACAGGTTTAATTTGTAGCACAGGAGCTTTAGATGGCATGTTAAGGAAAAGGCTTTTTAATTATAAGGTCTATGAAATTGGTAGAACAGTTGTCTGGTGAGGTTGCAGAGATCTTAAGAGATCTCCATCCCTGGAGGTCTTTGAGAACAAGTCAGACAAACTTTTATCAGGTATGACATAGATACAGAGATCTCACCTTGAGGCACAGGAGCAGACTTGATAATCTTTGCTGTACTTTCTGTCCCTGAGTTTTCTATGAAGGTTGAGACTGTCTCAAGTTAATTCAGGCTTGAGCCTATGGGCCAAATAATAGAATACTTGATGCTACTGAAATACTAAAATCTAAATTATACGCTTGGTATATCAAATTTGCACTTACTTTTTCAAACTTTTGGGTTTGCCTGACAGAGCCCACATGGTGGTTCCTGTGTTGAGACGCTTAAGAATTCCTTCCTAATGGGTTACGGAAGAATGTGCTATTTCCTCCATGCACTGCTACAGGAAGGATATCCAGGGATAATGGGCAGGGAACTGAATTTGCCATTTGTCATTGCCATGCCTTCAGCTGGATGAAAACCTTGGAGAGGCCAAGCCTGCGACTTAAGCCATTCACTGCTCCTGAAACTAAGTCAGGCACCCATCACTGCTGCTGCTACTGCAGTGGGGCATCACCAGTGGGAGCCACTTTGACCTGTGGAATAAGCACATCCAGCATGAGAGCTGCGTGATTTCCTCAAAACTGTTCTAACTCGACATTCTTCAGCACGTGGCTTGCTACAGGAGCTGTGCCAGTTTATCTGGCAGCATTTCCACACAATCCAATTCATACCCCAGCTGTAAATCTGTTTTAAGGGCATTACCAAAAGCAGGTGAAAGCACGCTTTTGCAGGGAGCACTGTTGCAATATTCGCTTTGAAAACAAAGTCCCTGTAGCACTAAAAGTGAGGTTAATGATATACTAAAGTGCACTGGATGCTGTGTAGTGCCGATACTTAGTACACCGAAGTTCAAGAGCTGTTTACATCCACACAACCATCTGTTCAACAATCACGCTGCTCAAACGGAGCATTTACTCAGAAAGGACACCCTTTACAGCCCTAATTCAAAGAAACAGAAGCAAAACAAAATCTGTAAATAAATACTGGGGAGGGGTGAAGGTATGGTGTACTTTCTGCAATCAATTAACAGACACAGCAAATATATTTCAGTAATATTTTCTTGAAAGTGATCAAGTGATGATTGCTAAAGTTCCCCCTGGTGCACAGAAAAGTTAGGCTTACTATTTTCAAAAGGTGCATATTAAAATATCTTTTCCTCCCTTTATGAGCTAAATATTTCATTGTAGGGAAAAAACAACAGGGGTAAAGTACAGAAGTGGTGTCTAAAGTGCTCAGAAGAGTCAAAGAGCCACCATAGCTCGGCACAATTCCCAGCGCCACTCACACAGTCAGTTATAATTTAGACATTCGACCTTTGCTGCTAAATCAGAGACTTCCAGCTCCTCTGCTATTTTGCCCCTGGCCTCCTGCTGAGATGGCCAATTATACAAAATCACAGCATGGAACTCTATCAGAAATATGATAGCTCATTAACTTGGTGACAGCTAACACAGACACAACATGGCTTCACTTGTAGTCACCATCCACCTGAAATGCTGAGGTAGAAGCACAGCTCAGAGACACGGGCATGCTTGGAAACCTGCCCAAAACTGATCCATGTATAGATTCAGACATTCTTCACAAAGTACACTTCCCATAACAACATTTTTTTTGTCAGCCCACAGCAACTTTGATGACTGGATGAAAAAACCTGAAGCATCTTTTAACAACACGGATCATACCTTTCATAGAATCATTTAGGCTGGAAAGGACTCTTAAGATTATCCCAGGACTACAATTAAGACAGTTTCAGTTCTCTCCAGCTGCTCAGCTGCAGTCTGGTGATCTTTGCAGAAGACAGTTTATTTTGGCCACTGTGGTGTTACCAAATTTCAAGTGTGTATTGGAGACAGCAGTGAGAGGAAAAAACAGAAAAATATTTTCCTCAGAAAATGTAGCGAGGGGGGCAACAGAAAACAAATACTTTCTCCACCTCCTCTGAATAAGTTTTTACTATCTAGTTGTAATTTCTATGCACACAAGATAAAAAATTAGATTGCTAAGAGTACTCACGACTATGCATATGAAACTGTTCAAGTGTATCACAAGGTTTTTGATAAGCTTAAGAAAGAGGAAAGTAAGTTAGACAGGAAGCTCTCAGTACAGCTGAAGAACCAGCACATTCTAGTAATAAGAAAACCACACTTTCTTCCTAAAGCTTATACAAACACCAGGTATTATTTCAAAGAGAATGTCATGCTTTTAGGCTTTTAAACCTAGGTCCGAAACAATATAATTAAATAAAAAGTTATGGCAAGACAAAGAGGAGATCAGATACTTGTAACAAAACTTTACAGCACTAATTTTGGCACCAATTTTTAGAATGGTATTATAAAACCACAAGATCTGAGTAAAAGACTTTACTGAAACAAATTTTGATTCAGCAGGAAAGATTCTGAATTCAGGCTTTCGTGAATTAAAAGAAAATTAATGAGATTTAGGTTTTGGCAAGAAAGTAATACTCTTAGGTAACTTAAACTCGCTGTGCTTGCTTTGCTCCACCTACACATCCTGCTTTTTCCTTGAGACCTAGCCCTATTCATACTTCCTTTTAAGCAATTCCTAGTGCTGAAGTGCTGTGCACATATGCTAAATGCTTCCTCTTCCTCAGTCCAAATCCTCCTCCAAAGGAAAATCTAGTTTGGAATTTTTCACTGATCTGACAGAGAAAAATGAGATTTTTTTTAAAAACTGACAAAATTTTCTTCTATTATACTAGATAGAATCTTCTCTGGTTTATCAGAAACCTTTTGGCCTGCATTCCAAGGCATACAATCAATGATTTATGGTAGTAGGAAGGCGTGCAGTGGCATTTTGCAGGAGCTCTGAACTGACAAAGTTGGCTTGAATCCACAAGGCTTCTAAACAAACATAGTTTTCCACCTTGCTGTAGACAAACCACAGTTAAAATGGAATTTTATCAAGCAAATAACCCTGCTGGGGTCTTTGTAGAGGCAACAGCAATGTCTCTAACTTTGGTGAAGCCCAAACAAATGGTCCCTAGATATTGAGGATGCAACTGCATAGTGACTACAGAAGATGAGCACTTCTTTCTCCATACCCCCTGAGTGCTCAATAAATGCAGCATGGGATAGAAATCTTAGATTAAGTGTGCCAAGAAGCCTACAAATAAATCTGGAAGACTAGTCAAGCCCCTTTTGGGGAAGCAGCCACCGTATTATCTGCACTGAATTAAACAATTTAGAAAAGGAACAAAAAAATCAAGCAAAAATTGCTTAGTGACTGGATCACTTAAACAGCTCTGTGCAGGGCAAGATGTGACAGCAGCAAAGACAGCTGTTTTCAGCTGTCCTGTACCTAATTATTGACGATATTTGGCTAAATCTAAACCCAACTTCAGAGGTGTGTCTAGTGCCATAGGAGGAAGCCCTGATCACAGAGGAACTCGTCCTTTTCTTGCAGTACAGTGCTGACAGGACAAGACAAGCGTGATTAACACGGGTAACTGGTGAGGAGTGCCGATGTACAGACGAATTTCAGCAGCAAGATCTTGCAGTGCTTTGGCTGGCAACCAGCAGACCTTCAGGCTAGCAAAGACTTGCTGGTTAGATATTCGCAAATTACACAGAAATGGTGCTTTAGAGGAATGCCTGAAAACACGGTTTGATAAAAATATTAGTTTTCTTCTTCACTGGCTAACTGCCTGTGGAATTAGCACTGAAGTCCCACTTCTTTTGTGTGAGTAAATATGTGATTTTTTATTTTAAGAATGTGAAGCACAGTTTTTCTGTCTCCAGCATGTACATTAGAACCCTGGCATGGTGGACCCTAACCCAGAATATGGCAATCAGGTGCCACATTGCAGGACAGGAATGTATCCAACCTCAGAACTCTAACAAATAGTCACAAGCAGAAGTGGCAGGTTTTACCTAAAATAAATATTAGTCAATGAAAATCTTACCTTCAAAAGTGCAGGCAGAGTTGTGCTTTCCTTTTGGCTGCTCTTTGAATTTATGGCTTCGCTCCCTTTGTTTTCAGAACTGAAAAACAAAAATATTTCGTAATGCTGAGTACTTGCATTATTTAAATCCACTCAAGAGCAAACACATTCAATTTAAACACAAGAGAGCTTTAACTTAGAAGGACAGAAAAACATATTTTCCAAACTATACTCTGCACATACTGTAACTGAAAAAGCCAAGCCCCAAAAAGCTGAAAACAGAAGCAAAATGACTGTTTTACCTCAGACAGAGGTTTTCAAACTCAAGCATTCGGAAACAGCACACAGAATTTCAGCTCTTCCAGCTGAAAAATAACAAGATTTCCATGCCTATGTATTATGTTTCACCTGTAGTTGAGCAATGATCTACCACAGCAGCATCCATTGCCACAGGACCACCTGGCAGCTGCAAGGTGCTCCCCGTTCTGAGGGCTGTGAGCAAGTGGAATGCACTCCTGGCAGGTGGAATCGTCCCAAATCACAGCCACCACACTGAACAGTTCTTCACTGAACCTGCCCAATGGGCCATGCAAATGTAGAATGAATTTTAGAAAGGGGACAACAGGTACATGTTTATTACCAAGGCAACGCCTGCTGTTCCATTTTAAAAGTCAGAAGTTCAAAATCACTCACCAAATTAATTCAAATTTTTTTGAGAGGTCATCTTTGGAATGAAGGAAACCAACTCCCTGCCCCCAACCCCAATTCTTAAAACAATCCTTACACACAATCCAGCAGAGAACATTTTAATAAAAACCTTTATGCTACAAGCAACTTAAAAGCAAAAATATTATCAAGGACAACATTAGATGATGTTAATGACAGACATCAGTTCCTGCATTGTGTACCATAACATGAAGAAAAATAACTTTGTACCAATATATGAGTAAGTATTCCAATTAATTTATAACCACTTTGAATACTCTTCTTCATTGGTCTTACACATTTAACTTTGCTATTGACAAATGCACAAGCCCTTATTTCTGAACTTGTGTGAAGAGATGAACTGAAAGCCCTTTAAATAAAAAAAAAAATATGCTGTTTGGTGAAATTCTGCCAGGATTTGGAGAAAGCTGCTGTACTCCTACTGCTCCTGACTGTAACCCACAGGGAAGCACGTCTCAGTAAGACTCCCAAAGAGAAAGGTTTTCTTCCTGCTGTGGATTAGGCATCTGCATTCAATATACATTGATATACACACAAAATGCAAAAGCCACTCTAACTAAATGTAAGCTTCCTTCTCAGCTGCTCAGAGACAGCATTCCCTGAATAAAAATGACAGCAGAACTCTCCTGCTATTAAGTTTTTCTAGATCTCTCACATCTTTTCAGATGCATCAAAAGAAAAGCTTCTTCCTCCCTTTTATAGATCATCTCCAAGTCGAAAACCATGTACTTTCACATCACCTTAGGTAATCTTTCATAATGCATTCATAAACACAAAGATGCTTTCTCAGGGAGAGCATCAGACAGAAAGTCCTGGCTGTTCTTTGCCTCCCCGGAAGACAGAGCAGATGAATTAATATTCTAACCTATTAATTTCTTCTGCTGCTAATGTGTTTCATGAAGGAGGTGTCACAATCACTCTGGGCAGTCTGGCACACTAATAAAAGTGTTTCTCTGTACATAACCTATTTTCTCCCTCCTAATTTTTGTTTTGTTGTTGGTTTAAAAAAAAAAACAACAAGCAAACAAAAAAAATAAAACACCCTTCTCAGATCTACATGGCTTTTCCTGATGTTGATACATTTGACAAGAATTCCCTGGACTGAAGAGTGGAATAATGAGGTTGATCTCCACCAGACATTCTTCCTGAGTTCAGTGTATCACTCTTTATGGAACTGGTCTGCAGACCACAAATGAGATCCTTGCTTTCATCGAGTCCTGCCAGCACACATTACCAGTGCTGAATTATTTCATCAAAAGTGATGCTCGTATTCTTACCTTTACATCATGTATTTTTTCGCCCAAAACTCTTTTCATTTTCCTACTTCTTGTTTATATTTGAAATACATGTTTGTATTACTTTCTTCTAGCTAGCCATAGAAATTCCATAGCATACATACCAAAATTGAAAGAATGCAATTCAGCAGATAAGCATCTTAAAACCAACAAGTAGAAAAAAAAAAAGTATCAAAACTTTACTTTCCAACATAAAATAACCCTAACTCTGGAAGCATTTCCCCACACCCTATCATGGTTTATATTCTAGCATTTCTACATTCCTTAACCTTTTGCTTTAGGGTGTAGTTCCTCAAACATGCTGACTTTGTCAGCAGAACCAGCTTTAGAAATCTCCACTCCTTCCTCCTCAGCCTCAGTTATCGCTCTATCCTTAACTCAGCCGAGAAGGACTCTCAGTAAGGTCACAGTTTTGGATAAAATCAAAGAGGGGGCAGCATTTTCCAGGAGGAAAAATCCAGCCTGTGATCCAGTTTAGAGTGCTGTGATTTCTAACAGCAAACGAAGGGGTAACAAATGTCACTCAATAGCAGGAACAAGAAGGACAAACCACTGCCCTTCACATCACCACAGAGGCTGCTCGGTGTGAGCCTCTTCTGCCCTTAGCCAGGGTCCAGCTCTAAATGGATCTCTGACTGAAACCAAATGGTTTGAGTTCTACGGCACAAAAAGCTGCAAGTTTACAGCACAAAAGCTTCTTTGCTGCACAAAGGCTGCGTGGGTTGTTTAGGATAAAATGGCTTTGTTTCTCTCAAAGAGCCAACGTTACCTTCTACATCCCAAACACCACAGACACGGGAGCTGGGCCACACTCAGTGCCTGGGCATGGAGAATGGGCTGGCTTCAGAATGTTCATCTGATTCAACGATGCAATTTATCAATCCCCACTAACAATTTTTAGGGCTTTCCCTCTTCCCATCATTGCATCCATGACATCACTGTGCATTAAGGCTACATTTGTATTTATAAAGTTTGGCTCCACAGAGTTTTAAGCTTTCCAGAGCAGTGCCCTTCTGGAGCACTTTGCCATGGCAGGTACCACCAACACTATCTGCAGTTGAGCACATCTAAACTTAGGTTTGTGCTTAACCACCCACTGATAGCCAGCCACCTCTCAGGAGAGCATTTCACACTGGTCCAGTCAGGAAGATGAATTAGTCTTCAACTCTGTGCTTCACAAACTACTGTTGTTATATTATACACCCAGAAACAGGCCTCTACTAACCCAAGTTTTGAATCGAATTATCTTTGCTCTTAAGAAGTAAAAGAGCAAAGTGATCTTAGGAAGACAGAAAACACCTTTGCTACACCAACTTGCTTCCATGGGCTTCTCACCTATCCAGGCAGTCATTTACAAATTGTCACAACCGCTCGTTTACATATTTGGACAGATATTACTCTCATTTTATAGATTTAAAGGGGGGGGGGAAAAGGCATGGAAATCCTAAATAACACTCAGAGTAATAAAGACGCTGTCACAATTAATTCTAAAACCCAAGCCTCTCAGATATGTAATCTACTGTCCTTCTGTTGCTGTTTCTGCTAGACATTCCTTTTTCTCTTACGTATTAGTGCATTCAACAGACATGGATTAATCTTTGGCGAAGGTTTAGAGGAAGGTTAGAGGGATTTCTTCTCCTCAGCTGTCTTGCTGCTCTTTCTACTGGCTTGCCAGCATGCCTAACCTGATTAGCATCACTCTTATTCTTTAAATAATCAAGACTAAACTTAAGTTACAGAATGGTATCTTTTGTATCTTCTGAACAAACCTTTCTTTGTGCCACTTTCTATTGCTTTTTGTTCCTCTGCTGCTGCCTCTGTTTTGACCTTTCTGTAATACTTGGACAGGTGGTGTCTGAACCAGAAGCAGGTTTGTGGTCCAAGTTTTTAATCATTACACTGTGGAAGGAGAGGTTAGAGATTCTTATGAACAAGACATGTTCACATTCTGCATTGCTGCTCACACAAAAAGAGATTACATGAGGGATTACAGTAAAGGGAAAAAAAAAAACAATTTAATGGAGCATATTTAAGTACATGGCTTTCAAGGTCTTTTGGAACTGCCTCTAAAAACAGAACAAAACAATTACAAATAATCACATCTTCAAAAGGCCCTCACAGCATCTCTGTATGGTGTGAGAAGTCTGCTTCCTCCATCCTTGTCCTTCATAACAATCCCTCAGAACTTGCAAATTAAAAGCCCATCCCCTTCTTCCTTTATTAATCCACCCCACCCATGTCATGCACGCAGCAGATTGTGAATGTGTTGTGACAGATTAAAAAAAAAAACCTACAGGAAACATATAAGTAATAAAGCACAAACACAAAGTTTGGATGAGACTGACCACAGGCAGAGTTCTTCAAACTGAAAGTAATTGCTGTGACATTTTAGCTTCCTTTTATGAGGAGAAGGCAGGCACGGACTGCCTGTTGCTGTTTGGGAAGGGGGAAATTAATGGGCACTCCCTTAAGGAAATGGGGACAGCTGACTAAAGCTGAACTTCAGTTCAGCACTACCACAGCACTTGTGGATGTTGACCCTCCCTCCTTCTCACAGGGCTTTGAATTAAATCTCTTTCAGTGCAGCAGCTCCAGCATTTATTTTTCGTGCAGCCCACGTGTAACCAGACAGGTGAGTGCTCCAGCATTTTGCCATCTTCTCTTAGGGACAGATGACCCCTGAGGAGCCAAACCCTCCCTGCGGCCACGTAAGGCTGGCATTGTTTGTTTTTAACTGCTCTTCTCCTCAGATTAACTCAGGAACCATTCAATGTGATGACTTGTAATGGTAAGCGAACAAGCAATGCCCAACCTCTAAGATGCTCCAGGGTGCCAAGAGGCAAAAAGCATCTACATCTGGCTTTAGTGGCATAGTGGTAACAAACTCAGCCTGACCTATCCACACACCCAACTATCCAGGTTCCACGACAACACTTGTGACACCTCCTTCCCATTATTTTCTAAACATTTTTCCTGAAGATGTGTTTTTGGGATGACTGATATAATTCACTCTTAACCTCACGTAGGTAAATTTCCTTTTCAGGTTTGCTTTCTTTATTTCTGCATTCATTCCTGGGTGTAATGCCAGCTCCTGACCCCTGCCTTTCCTTTCTCTCTGAACAAACCTGACACCCTTCTCTGGGAAATACATCTCATGTGGTTTTGATGTCATGACTTGTTTCCAGTTTTACTCTGTGCCAGCAGTTACATGTCCAGTGCTGACCTTCCAGAAGGATATTTCAATGGAGAAACAGAGAGATTGTTAACAAGGATTTCATCATCTAGTACTTTAAAATCCATTTGTGCAAGAGCCTCCCTGAAGAATGTAAATGAGTGGAAATCCACAAGTCTAATAATACCATCAAATATAGATGTGCAAGACCTCTATGAAGTTTCAGCACATTACAGGAATTCTCACACCATATCCACAGACCAGCAGTAGTAATGAAATTTTTATTATAAAACTGCAAAGACCCATGGGTTGCTTAGTATTGGTTTCTTCTTTGCCCCAGATTCCAAGTGGTAATTAAAAATTACCAAAACTGCAAAAAATTCAGATTTTTAAATTAATATTTCTATGTATATACCAGTTACCCTGCTTGCCATACAGACCCTTATGATTACTACAGCTGGCCTCCTGCATAATCTAGATTATGAAATTTCACCACGTGAGACCTGTGTTAAGCCTTTAGCACAAGACAAAAAGGTAAGAGCTTTCGTTGGAAAACAACAAACAATGGAAAAATGACCGTATTTGTAAATAAGACCTTTCCATGTAAACTGCTACTGAATTCACTACTTATTAGGCTTACTATTCAAGTCTCATTTCTCAGTCAATCTACATCTATGTGGGACAGATTATAAACGTCTTGGGTTCCAATAACCTCTTGAAGCCACAGGTCTACTATAACATAAAGCACTTAACTCTGATTTCCCTTCCAGTTATATTCCTTGAGGCAGAGTCATTCCTCAAACTTTAACATTGTCACTTCAAAACTAAATGCCGCTGAGCGACTTAAATTTATTCTGTGAGGGAGGTTTTCCGAACATCAATTTGTTCTGGAGCTCTTTTCAGAGCCCTTTTTGGTTTGGCAGCATCTTTTTCATGATAAATCATGGGCACCAAAACTGGACTCTACCGCAGTAACCAAAGAATCCACAGAATGCATGTGTTTTGTTGTTTATACACTCGACAATCATATTATCTTCTCTGAGCCACCACTTTGGCAGCTCATGTTTAACTGACTGTCAACCATGGCAACTTAGATTGTTTCCAATGTCGTCTACATGGTGATTTCCATACTTTTCACTCTAATCATCTGCAAACTTCACATGCTACTGCTTTGTCCTCTTTTAAATTATCTGTGAAGGTATTAAATTCATTCAAAAATACTCTTCGTTTTCTTCAAATAGATCAAGTAGAAAATTATTTACTACATTTTTTTGAATGTTCCTCTGTATGTTGATTTTTAGCCTGCTGTTATTACACTTGCAAATATTTTAAGTGAGCATCAGTGCCAAGTCTTAAGCATCTAAGGATGAGATTTCAGCAGTTTGTCAAGTGAAGCTGTAATCTCATAAACAAAACTGAGCTCGACAATTCCCATCTTTCAGTGATGTTACAATCAATACCATGTTTATTAACTTCTCAGGTCACCTGGGAGGCTTAGTAAATCAATTTTTCAATCCTTCCCTTAAAATCCACCTAAATGAAAGAGACTTTAAAGGGAAACGCCTTCCTCTAGGCACTAACATCACACTTGTGAAGCCATTTGTGTGCTCTGCAGCCAGGAGAACTATATAAGAACTTAATCTAAGAAGTCAATTTTTTAAGAGTCAAACTTCTGGCATGTACCTTGAGGAATATGAGCAAGGGTACAGTAACCATTTGTTAAATTAACTGAAAGGAAAATATTACTGTAAAGCTCAGTGGCAACAAGACGTGAGGAGATCAGTTGAATGCAAAAACATTGCCTTGTGCATCAAGTGATAGCTAAAATATGTTAGTATTTAACAGAAAATAAAAATGCTAGCATTTTAGAAGAAAAATACCCCAATGAATTAATTAAAACCTCTTTCCTCTGTTTCCCTCCCCCTCAAACCACAATGTTGCCCTTTTCTGAAAAGCTCCAAAATGAAAAATTTCTCTGAATTTCTCAGCAAGATTCCCAAGGCTAACACACTTCTTGCAAAACCAAATAGTAGCAGCAGTGACAAAATCTGCCTCTAGTCTCTGGCAAGGCTGTTGGGGCTTGTCTTAAAGAGAGAGGGAGACTTTTACACAGAAATTTGACTGTGAAGTTTCTGGCTGCTTCTGCGCTTAAACTTAGGCCACACACATAGGGGAGGAGAATTGCAGACATTAAGACAAATGGAAATTATAAAAACAAGTTATTGAGTTTGAAATTAGAAGGTCAAAGGAAAGCAAAGCTGCTATTTCATTTAAAACAAATAAAGAATGGAAGTGGAGGAAAAGGAAAAGAAAGCAGAGAAAGGTAAGGAAGGAGAAAATGGAGCAAGAAGGAAGAGGAGGCAGGAACTTAGGCAGATGAAGTTGTTAATTAATTCCTGATTAATTTAAGTGTTGAAATAGCACAAAATGTATTATATTCAATTAAACTACCCTCATTTTGAAACCGGTTTGATTACAGACAGCAATAAGCAATTTAGATTGTTCTAACTGAAACAACTTCTCCTCTCAGCCCTGTTTCTGCTGCTGATTTACATACTGTTCTTTGCTTGTGCAGCAAAGCTGGGTCAGCTTCACATTCTACAACAGCAGTGCTGTGTTGCATGGTTTAGATCAGCTACACAGTGTTAGTGTGTCAGTACTAAAGGAAGACTAAAACGAGCAACTAAAAATACAATGGAAAATAAATACGTCAGAAACATCGCAGATAGGCCACATGTTACAATGAAGGTTTACACGAAATAATTCAAGAACCAAACCACGTCCTTACACTGAACATGTACCTTTAAGTTGAAAGGTTAGAGCTAAGTGAAATAAATATGATGACCCTTGCTAAATAACTTAATCCGTTTTACATGTGAGGGAACTGAACAGCCCTACAAAGGCTGGAAAAAGAAATATAAATGTTTCTGAGCAGAGCTTACTCCAATACTGGGCAGTGCGATTATACCAGATTACATCAAGGTTTTTCTTCTGGCATCTGTCAGGCATAGTAACCAACACTGCTGTGGAATCTGCTCCCTGTCTGCCAGTCTGATTGGTTACTCAGTTTCCAGCATTCTTATGAAATAGATATATTACTGGTCACTAACAAAACCACTTGATATAACATCAGAAATAGATTTACAAACTATTACGGTTAAGTTTATCGAATTAATAGGGAATAGAACTGTTTTCAAACGGCATGTTTGCAGGGTGGGGGATCAACAGTGGTACTTACAAAATGGCATAAAAATAGGAGATATTTTTTAAAAAAAAAGGAACCTAGGGCAGCTTTAAAGCAGCAGCAACTGTTGTCCTGATAAACAGAGTACACCAGAATTTCAAAAAGACATCATTAAGAAAAAGCACCTCGGAAAAAATAAGCAAGAGAGACTGGTGTCACCAGTCAAATGCAGTGAGCTCTTCTAGTCAGGCTGGAGGGGAAAACTCTTGGTAGAGGTACAGAGGGCTAATATTTCAACCCAAGAAAATACTCTCAGAACTCCCACCTTTTACTCACAAAATATACACCAGGAAGCATCCTACAGACCGCAAAGTTCCCTCTTTCGTTTTGAAGGTGTGCATTTTCCATTCCAACCAAAATAAGTTTTATGGCTAAATTTGCAGCCTGTAACTGATGATTTAAAAAAAAAAAAAAAAAATGTTATCACTGCAATTCTTTCTGCCTTTTCTGTTAGTGTGCTTACAAGAAATAACTTCTTCCTACATCTTTTCCCAACACAACACTGTCCATAGGTGAAGAGAAGATCCACAAGGTGTTCATACACTTAGGCCTCAAGACCTCCAAACTGCTTAAGCAGATATACTGCCTTTGGAAAAATATTTTATCAGCTTAAGCCGCAGTGGAACATTCAGAAAAACAACATTCTATTTCAAAATAAGGCAAATCCTGAAATCACAATAACACAACACCATTAGAGACCAGACTTCATGTCTGAGAACTGACACAAGAAAGTGACATGAGTAAGGAAGCCAACACTTCCAACCTTAAATCTTCAAAAGTAATACTGCGAAGCCAGTTAGAATAGATAAAAATTACATTAGAAATTAAAATTAATATACCAGAAGAACTGAGTTAAAGCCTAAGCAACCTAGCGGTGTGCTACTGTCTGCAAGTATAATACTACAGATGAACTGAACTGTATGAAATCCAAAAGCCCCTCAGAAATTACAAGCAGTAGCTGGGTTTCCACTCTTTTAAGAAGTTGCAATAATTAGAAATACAATCCCCACAGCAACGTCTTTCAGAATCTTAATTTTTTTCCACCTGGGAGCCGTTTGCTCACTAGAGGAGAAGACCGAGGAGTTTTCATCTTTGCAAAACTGTTCCTTAAAACCATAGACTTGTAGTTGTTTTGGAAATATTTTTGCATTAACTCTGGCACTTCTGCCAATAACTGGAAAAGGAGAGAACGCTGTTAACATTCAAAATAGTGGAAAAAATGTTGCTTCGTTTCTCCCAAGGAGCGCTTCTATTATAATTAAGACTCTAGTAACATTTCCTTCAGGAAATGTCTCTCACACACATGGCCAGCTGCTGGCCCCGCTCCTCCTGGTCTCAGTCCCACGAGACATCCAAGTATGTGCCTCACTCTAATCAAGCAAGCAGTCCCACTAGAGTGCACAGAACTATTTACCTGCTTAATTCTAGGCAAGCACTTCAGTACCCTGCTGAATCAGGGCCTTTTATGCTATTTTGAATTATCCTGCAATGGAAGCCATAATAGAAAAATCTAGGAAGCAGAAAGAAAGAAAGAAACTCCAGATTAACAAATGTACAGAAAATTTTCATAATGCACCTTACTTATGCAAATCTAATTTGAAGTCTTCTATACGGTTGGAGTACTGCCCTTGCTAGTTCCACAAACCTTCATCCCTCATGTACACTCATAAATAGGCTAAATTTTAACAGCAACACAAAGAATCCTGCTCTGGCTTCTAAAAGAAAAAGGTTCTTTATTACAAAGCAAGAGACTTGATTTTTCCAGCAGACAATGGATTTCTTCAAAGATGCCAATGGTATCTGAATCAAACCCAGCCAGGAGAGAGTAATTTCAGAAGAACTAGGTTTGAAATTTATTACTCCCTTTTCCATCAATTTCCAGCAGTCCCTCAAATGCAGTTTTTACAACTACAAAAATACATGTTCTTTGTAAACAGGAACAATAACTGGCAGTCCCAAAGGAAGAAAAAGACTCTCTAATCTCTCCTCAGGCAGAACAAACAAAGTTCTTCATCTCTGAAAGCTCTCAGTAAGATACTAATGGATGAATGGAATAACAATCTCAGCCTGAAAAAACAACCAAACAACAAACAAATCAGCCTCCCAAACGCCTTCTAAAACCAGATAAAAGGTTGCTCTCCCCTATTTGATATCTCTGGTATACTTCAGCAATGAAGATGAAATATCCTGACAAACCAAACTTGCACTGGTAGTTCTGTGACCAGCCAACAGCACTTGGAGGGAAAAAGAGAAATCTGAAATGAACCTGCTAAACACTGCATGGAGTAACTAATAAAATGCACCCATACTTTAAAGGACATTTTGATGGTACCTCAGTAAGAAGTGTCACATCCCCCGAAAGGTCACATTTATTCACAAAAGAACTACTGCTCAGCCACAGAAGCCACGTATTTCTGAAAGAATCCGCAGTGGGTTGACTTACAGTGTAAAAGCTGTGTCTTCTTCCAGATAGACTAAAGATACATGTATTTAAAAAATTAAAAAATTATAAGACTCCTGTTAGAATAGTGAAAATGTAGTTGGGTTTTGCCACCTTGGGGATTTAGATAGCTCCAGGACAAACACTGTAGTAACCAATAACCAATTGGGCATTATTGAAAATAGCAAATAGTCCAGCACAGCGTAATGACTGCCTTTGAAGGAAGTCAAGGATAAAGACCTGGGATGAAGAGCACTGAAGCCATTCAAAGCAGCCCCCACTCTGAAGAACACACTTATGCAGCAGGTGAGCACTCGGTGGGAGATGCTTTCCATTTGGCTACATTTTTATGTAAAAGTCAAGTAAACTCTTAAGGCATGTGCTGTGCTTTTCGCTGCCACAAAGCTTGCAACTAATCTGCACGGCTTATTTTTTCCACAAGCAAGCAAGCCTCCAGCGAGTCTCATGTTCATCAGAGCTACAAATTGCTGTAAGGGCAAGTTATTAACATAAGCTCTTCATCAAATGAGGTTCTCAAAAGAGTCTAAGACACTCATTAACAAACCATGTAATTCCCCCCATCCCCTTCCTCCTGTTTTAAACCAGGGCCACGGTAGGTTTGGTTCTTGTGTTTTTTTAAAGGTAAATCTGAACACGGTCTGGATCGAGAGTGGGCAAGAGCTCCATTCCTCACCAAGCTGAGGGGCAGTTCTGCAGCTGGGGAAAGGAAAGCTGGCTGCTTCCAGCCACCCACCATTGCCTAATTTGCGGGAGCAGATGGAGAATGACTTTTGGACAGACGCAGGCTCGTTTATGCATGTTTTTAAAACTTAGGAAATCATCATGTTCTGCAGAGGCATGAAGTGTGATGCATGTCTCCAGAGGTCAGTGCAGGCACACACAGTGTACGTGATACACCGCCTCCCCTCCTGCCCCCTTTACTTAGGTCTTCTACTTTTTTGAAACCCATCAGTAGGTAAAATACCTCCACAGGAAAGTTTCTTTCTACGTATCTCAAACTTGGTCTGGTTCCAACGTATATCCTACCGATAACCCGAAGGGGAGGCCGTGCCGGTGCACACATTTCTCAGAGCCCTCCACAAAAGCTGCATTCCCCAACTCGCCCACGCACCCCACACCTCCACAACAAACACCCGGGGCAGCCTCGGTCCCCCCTCCCCGCACTCGTGCTTTGTTCAGCGATCCGTTCTGCGACGCGGCCGAGCTCGCTGAATAAACACGAGGAGCAAACCTGCGGCACTCATCCCGGCCCGGCGCTGGGTAATGTATGCAATTACGCTAATCTGTGAAGAAGGCTGCCAGTGGAAACCAAATACGAGAACGTCAGCATTCCTGACTAACGTGCCACGCTGCAGCCCGGCACAACAAGGAAAAGCTCCTTAACATACCAAATGGGACTTGCGATGATGGCGAGCGCGTTCGCTTGCCGCCGCTGCAGGAAGGAGGCACGGCCACCACCCTGCAGCTAACCTCGTGGGGAGTTCAAGAGCGAGGCCAGGAGGCCAGAGCCTTTTCATATCTGCGTGGACTATCCCAGCTTCCGAATAAAGAAAAGGCTCTTGGCTGCAGGAAATGAAACTGTGATTGAGGTAGAGATTAGGCTGCAGCCCCAAGTTAAGTGGAGTAGGTCTATCGTGAGTGCTACCTACAGATTGGCCATTTAGTGCACAAACCACTGAAGTGGCATCGCTCTCCTCCTTCCTTACCAAGCTGACCGCTGGGCTTTTTCTGTTTATTCCAAACCACAGCTATAGGGAGCTGGCAAGGCATCATCCGATGAAACCTCTCCAGGTCCTCAGCCAGATCCAAACCTTCTCCTTCCTCCATATCTTAACCACCCCAGCCAGACAAAATAGCCAGGCTATTCCAGCAATTGTAAGGATGTCCTTGATTCAGCAGCCTTGCTCCTGATCCCTTTTCTTCAGGAAATAAAAAACCAACGTTTTCTGCTCATAAAAGACCAGTGGATTTGACTGGCATGTCAAATGCTTACAGTAAAACAAAATCCCCAAAGTTATGTAATACAACCCCCTTATGGTGCATTTACAAGACTACTTCAGATGGTCAGTGTTAGACAGCAACAGGCTCTGCTGTTTTCCATGATTACTGAGAACATGCAATGCAAGATCCTAAAGCTTATCACTGACAGAACTACTGCGATAGCCACTATCTATCTGATTAAACTGTATTTACTGTCTGCCAGTTTAAACACAAACCTATTCACTATCAAGAATGACTCAGATTAAAACCAAGATGTTAAAAGCAAAAAATAAATACTACACCCGAGGAAGTAAGGCCTAGACAGTTAACACCTTTGCACCACTAAAATATGCTCATTAACTTGGGCCAACAATGAAGCTGCCTGAGAAACTGAAGGAAACTTATCTGTGCTTCTTTCCTACTTACAGACAGAAATCAGCCACCAGAGGAGAAAAAAAAAAAAGAAAAAAAAAAAGAAAAAAAGGAAGAGGAACAAATACACAAGAAGTTTCCAAACCTTTTCATCTTGTAAAGTCTCCCTGCACTAAAAAAATTATTAATAACCAAGTTTCCATAAACCACAAATTTTGCATTGAGACTTAAACACGTCAGTAATATTTATGTTGCATTAACGCCTGATTTACACCAGTCCAAAAGAAAACTCTCAGTGTGAAAACTGAAAAAGAAAAACAAACAAACAAACCCCTCCAACCCCTCAGCGCCCTGCCCTGCTTTCAGTCCCCAAGGAAAGGGGGGCACACGAGCCTGAGCACGGCAGAAGAGGAGCCCCGGGGGTGGGCTATTCCCAGCAAGCGCAGGTTCCACGGGGACTCCGCGGAGCCTGGCGGGGCCGGGGGTGCTCGATGCACCTCCCCGGGAGCCGCCGTGTCCCAGCGCCCCAGCGCCCAGCAGCAGGCGTGCCCGCTCCGCAGCGCTGCCCCGGGACAGCCCGCGGCCGCGGCAGCAGCTGTCAGCCGCGCACCCGCCCCGCTCCCGGGCTCCCCGGACAAGCTGCCGCCCGGCCGCTGCCCCGGGAGCCGGCCCCGGTCCCCGGGACGCCCGGGCTCCCCGCGGTGAGCGCTCGCTTCCTCCCGCTGCCCCGCCA
>VWPU01005435.1:0-48669 GCA_013398955.1 Callaeas wilsoni
GGGCCCCGCGCCCGGGCGGGGGGAAGCGCCGGGGTCCGCGGCGCGGGGGCCGCCCCAAGGTCAGCGGGGGATCGGGGCCGCCCCCGGGGGCGCATCCGGGCCGGAGCTGGTGCGTGCGGTTTGTTGTTCGCACGCCCTGTGGAATTAAATATTGCAGTGGGGAGAGACCACCGCAGCCGGTGGAGGCCCACGGGGAAATGCCCCGTGTGCGGGGCTGCCCTCGAGAGCCGTGCCCGCTCCGCCGTGAGAGGTTCTCCTTTCCGTGGATTGCGATCTGCCTGGAGTGACACCCAGGCATCCCTTCGCCGACGTGGTTGTGCTCTTTTGTTGGCTTATTTTGTGTACAAATACAGCTGAACGACTTTGCTGCTTTTGCAGTATGTTGCAATTTGCCAGTTGACTGAATGTGTCTTATTACCTGGGGCCTCCTGGCTTTTAAGGTTCTTTCTGGGTATATCAAAGGAGGATGCGCTCGTAACACACGGAGAAACAATATAATCGGATTTAGGCTAAGGTAGAGATTAGTACATTAAAAAGATAGTTGTGTCTAAGTATGGATCTAATAATTTTTTTTATATCCATGCCTCCTCCACGTCAGTTGTTTTCCTGAGCACCGTGCCCTCGATTCAGGGGTCATTGCATTTGCTTGAAAATAGAGGATACATGTTGTTTATGGTTTTGACTTGTGCTCCCAGTTTCAGTAGGTGCTTTTTGGGTAGTCTGACCCGGGATAGTTATGACATAATTATTTCCGTGACAAGAAAAGTAAGCCAGCCATGGAACTATGACTTAATTACAGTACCTGGCAGAAGATGCTATATTAGGAGTAAGAGGTCTCTTTTACAAACACCAGTTTTGCAATGAGCTTTTTTAAATAATTTTTCTATTTAACTTTAGTGAAAACCTTCATAAAATTAATTTTGTGATAAAATTACCTTTTCCTAGAACATATATTGGGATATGTTCCCAGAAGATAGACGCAGAGGGATCAGAAAGTTCCTCCTGTGTCCTGCTCTTGCACAGAGGACAGCTGGGACTTTCCTCTCTTACCTCAGTTTGCAGTGGTGAAGAAACTGCTGGATGCCACGGGACATCTGCACTGTGCAGGGCATTTATCTGGTTCTTCCTCTGAAGGGAATTGCTGCAGTGGGGAGAAAGAAAGGGGAGCAGGATTTCCCTGTGTTGTAGTTGAAAGCAAGATATTCCTGAGGAGCTCCCCTTAACTGTCTTGTGGATCTGCTTGTCAGTCATGGTTTAGGATTGTTGTGTTCATGTTGATGCCAAAAGGCAGTTTGACTGGCTGAGACTGTATTCTGTGTTCTAGTTGTAATCCTGGCTTTGTAAACTTTATGAAGCGTTTCTACTAAGTGAGGTTTATTTTTGTCACTATCTTAGTGAAATAATGCAATACTGGTACTGAATTGTACTGAGAGCTCATAGAAAGAAAGATCCTGCAATTTGCATAGTGGATTAATTTGCACAATGGAAGCAATCCAGTGGAAGTCAACATTTCTGGTGCTTTTGGCACATTAAGACTATTTTGTACATTGCTTGATAAGTAGTTTAACTTAGAAGTACAAAAGATGACCTAAATTTTGTAACAATGCACATGAATTTAATTTTTATTCTTTTTTTTTTTCCCCACAGAAATGCATGCATACATGCATGTGTACTCATACTGTATCCTTGGTTTGTAATTTTTGTTCTAAGGTTTCAGCAAGTCTTTGGAAAAAACCCAATTTATCAGATGTTCTTAGATTTTATTTTCATTTCTGTTGATGCATGAAATACTACTGCCAGCAAGAAGTAGCTTTCAGATTTTAGTTTTTGGTGTCAGCAAAGCTTGACACAGGAGTCTGGAATCAGTTTTGCGTTGCAAACTATTGTGACTCAGTCCACTGAGTGTGGCTGTGTTCTTGACAGCTTTCCTGAAGTCGTGGTTTTCAGCATGTTTCTTTCAGTAGTGGAAGTCCTGGATGCTGGTGAACAGGCATAAGGATCCTGGTAGAAGATCTGTTTGCTTTCGCTGTGGTTTGTGAACTGGTTTGCAGCTGCTATGAAGTAGTTCAAAGACCTTCCCTTCCTGAAGGATTCCAGTTTGGCTGAAGGGCTCACTGTTGCTTAAACACAAGATTCAGATAAGCTATGCCACAATACATACTGCTGTGTTATTTAGCATAGCACTGAGCATAAGTGGAGGTTAAGATCAAGGTGAATAAATTGGTTTCAGTGTGTGGCTGCCATTTAAATCAGTTTTGTGATCAGTTGAGGCCTCTGGAAGCCTCTGAAAGGCTCTAAACCAGTGCAGCACTGTACTGTGCTTTGCCAGCCTCCTCATGGGTACTTGTACTGATGTTGTGTGTGTTTGGTTTTGAAGTTAGAGCTCCCTTGTATCAGTTCCTGCTCTGCTCCCAGCATGAATGGTATGGCATCCAGGGAGATTTGGGGCAGGTGCTGCCCCTCTTCTGGCCTCAGGGTTTGCTGCAGTCTGTTCTGAGGTGTAAAGGACCATTGCAGTAAAATGTAGGATCAGAACCAAAATGTACAAAAGCATTAGGAGCCCATATGAAATAGAGGGGCAGGGGAGGCTGTTGTAACCCAGCTGCTGTGAGTGAGAGAGGATGGCTTTCCCGAGCTTGGAGCAGGAGGCAGCAGCAGTAGTAGGGTCAGAGAGTGGTAGTTCTTGTCATTGGGTGACGTTCGTTTTTCTCACCTTCTCAGTGAGTCATGCAGTGCTGTAGAAAAAACAGTGAGTCAATGCAGAGTAATCCGTAACAAGCATACCCCTTATGCAGCTCCCATCCAGCATATTTTGCTCACTTCGTAATTTAATTGTAAGATATTTGCACCTACATACGTTACTAAGTTTTGTATCAACCAAAGCCTTTCTTGTTACTTCAGTTTTTCAGCAGTGCTTTTGTAAAAGGAATATCATCCTGTTACAGTGTGTATATATATATACACACACACACACACACAGACATCAGTACTTATCTAATGATCACTCCTTAGAAGTTTTCAATCTTCCACATTGTAAGTACAACATCAGAGCTCCCTATTTTCACTGAGCACGGAGTGCCAGTTTTGTTCCATCCTTGATTTGTGTGTTATACGTGCACTGTGCTGACTTCCTTCTGGGTAGATTTTGGTAGTATTACACTTACTAGGGTAAGTTCTATAGCCTGTAGTAAGAGGGAGTTCTGAAACACTATGTAGCACTTACGTTTGTTACTAAGAATACCGATGGGTTTAGTGCTGGTGGAGCCTGAGGCGCTTTAGTGGCCAGTAATCGCTGATAGTTTTAGTTTGAAGTACTTTGGAAAAACGTCAAGCATGGGTAATAGTTTGTACTAAGTTATGTATAATTCATCATAAACCAAACATAAATGTGTGACTTTTTTTAAAACTGTTGACAAAGAACACGAGAGAGGTTTGAATAATTTGTAGAAATTATCAGACAGAAAAATGGGCCTAAGGCTGTAAACAGTCAGAAAAGATCCCCCTGCCCAGCACATTAGGGGTGTCTGTAGACATCACCTGTGCTGCAGTCTGAGCAGAGTGCAGAACAGAACCTTACCTATTGTTCCTGACTGTGGCTGTAACCTTTGTTTGCAGAATTTCCTTTTATTTTTGTTGAGGAAGTTTGGCTGGACTATATTGGTAATGAGGCAAGGGCGGCACTGAGGTTAATCACCCCACTTACTGTTGGAAGGCTGGATGGGAGATTTGAGCTTAAGGACAATCATAATGGGAGAGATAAAAGCAGGTCTTGGATAAGATACAAGTCTCCCTATCTCAAAGGAGGGAATGCTTTAAAGAAGAGGGTGATAACACTTATGTTTGTAGTACTTTCTGTGTTTATATTTTATCTAGTACTCCCTGGGGAAACAAAACTGACAAGCCTGTTCTCTTTCCCTTTAGTTGCCCTTCTACACTCTAGTCCCTACTTTTGGACATTTCAGCCAGTTGGGACCACATTTTAGAACATATTGGAAGTAATGTCAAAGGATCATTGCGTTTCTGCCTGCTTTCTGGAGCAATTATGCCTCAGCAGAGGAGAGGTCTCTGCTGAGGGGGAAGCAGGAGGAAGTTCCATTTCCTTGTGGGGAGTAGCTGCAAACCAGACAGGGTTTGTTCCTCCAGCCCCAGCACGTCTGCCCTGCTTGCCCAAGGGGCTGTGATCGAGAGTGTGACGGAGGAGCACAAAATGAATGGGTAGGAAACCAGGTAGAGTCAGTTCTGCTGCTAATGAAATGATTAAAAAAAGCTTTGCAAGAGAGCAACTCAGAATGCAAGAGCTCACAGTTTAACTTGGCCTTCATCTTTGAAGAGGCCCTGTTATGTCAAAGTCTGACCCAAAATGAATGTGTTTGAGGGAGTTGAATACAGTGGGACAACTTGAGAGGAAGTAGTGGAAGGGCAAATGGGTAGAAATATCTTCTTGAAAGTTTTTTGGTGGTTTTCTTTTTCCCCCTGTTTGGAAGTAAGCCTTACTCTGATTCTTTGCAATTCAAATGCAGAGTTTTCTAATGCTAGTCTGCAAGGTGGAGGAAACAAAAGAAACTGGCAGAAATGAAAGTGAAACATTCTCGTTTCTTCGTTTCGTGAGCCTAAAATGAATTCTAACCAAAGCTGATTTTAAACATTTTTAATTTGGTTGCTGTAGGTATGTATAGATTCAATAATTTTCTGGAGTTAAAAGTCAGATGGTGTCTTGTCTGACCTCAAGAATTGTACAAGCTGTTGTATTTCAGCCAGATTATTTTTCTAAAAAGAGCCAAGAGCTGAGCTAGATTTCAGAGGAGTAACTGGCACTGTACAGTCAGAAAGCAGGGGAAACCGAGTCCCTTGTAACACTGGGATATTGAATAAATGAAATATGCTGAAATAGTTTCAACAGGTTAATCATACCCCACTTTGCAGACGCAGGCAAAAAGCTCTGGTTTTGTTGCCAGCCTGGCTGGCAGAAAATTCTTTGATTCCAGGTCTGGCAATTTGGTATGAGCCTGAGCTTGTGCCATCCAGGTTTCTACAAAGATGCCACCTCAGCACTGATTCACTCCAGTCCAGTGTTTTGTTTCCAAGCAAGTCACTTTTTTTCAGAGGCACTCCTTTGCCTCTCCCCATTTCCCTCTCTCCCTCTCTCATATGTAGGTGGCTGATATCTGACAGAGGAGGATCTTTTTGTGTCTGTCCTGGGTTTAGGAGAGGTCACTTTTTGTTTCTCATACTAAGTTTAATTAGTTGGTTTACTGTGCAGTTCATTGTGAGATGGTAATTTGGGTACTACTGAGTATGTTGCAGCAGTTCAATTATGTTTTTGTTTGCTAAATCATTTCAGTATTAAAGAGCAAAAGGAAAGAAAAAGAAATCCCAAAGTTCAACAACGTTATTATTGCACTTGCATTTCAGATTCTACATTGCATTGTGGAACTCTTTTTCTTTTTTTTGTACAGAGTATTCTTGTCTTATGAAATGTCATGACCTCTCTTTATTCATGCTTCTTAGGAATAAAGACTGTATCTGCTTTTTAACATTATCTACTTACGTTTGGTTACATTCTTGATATGTGACACTATCACAGTACTCAGTTTATTAGCTGGGTTCTAGTTTTTACTAGCCATTTCCTTAGTTGCTTCTTCCCATCACATTTGTACATTTGATTAAAGATTATATATTCTCTTTGAATTTATAATTGTGTATTTTATTGAATGGATGAGATCAAAGAATTTGAATAACATTTGAAGATTTTTTTTAAAATCTGCTTTCAAAATACGATTCTAACAACTTGACACATACAAAAAGCAGGGCAAAATGCAGCCTCACTTTTTCTCCAATGCCGGAGTATCCTGATCTGGAAGTGATGCCAACAGGAGTTGTCCCCACCCTACGAGTTGTTTGTTATTACCAGGCGTGCTCCTCCTCCTCCTGCTCCTGCCCGGTGCCAGCTTTATGTTAAGCTGGATTGGTTTTCCGGTTTGGTTGCCGGCAGAGCTGCCCGAGGGAGGGAGCAGGGCTCGGGGAAGGGCGGTGCTGCAGCTCCGCCGGAGCCGGGGCTGCCCTGCGCCGCTCCCCGCCGAGCCCGGGGCTGCCCTCTCTGTGCCCCCGGCCGCAGCTCAAGGGGGAATGGGTGGCACAAGTGGAGCTGATGTGCGTCTTTGTGGTTTGGGAAGTTTTCCTCCCCTCTTCAGGTTGAACGAGTAAAGCGTGATTAGTTTAGAATTTGAAAAATCCTACTCCCATTTCTCTTCTGGTTACATGAAATGAAAAAACCAAACGCATCGTAGAGTTTAAAGACGGTGACGTGTACAGAGCTGTAACAGCTCACCAGTCTCTAGAGCAGAGCTTTATACTGATGCTCGGGGACTGCAGTAACTTGAATTTAGCCAACCTTGGGGGACCCTGGGCTCTCCTCACCTCCCTGAGGCTTCAGCAGTGCTGGTACAGGTGGGCAGGAGTTCCTGCTGCTTCTTGATTAGAATTGCTATGGGAAAGACTGGCTACAATCCAAAGATTATTTTATCTTTTCAGGTTTTGATCTAGAAGTAAGAACCAGATGCAATCAGTGTTTAGTAGAAAATAGCTGCAATATTAACTGAATATTTGTGAGATAAAATACTTAGCCATTGGAACAAATTTAGGAATGCAGACTTTTTTTCTTCTTCAGGTTTTATATTTTACTAAGGAATGTGGTGCTAACAGCATCTTCAGGAAAATTCTTGTGGATTTTGTTTGTTTTTTGATTTTTCACTTTTGAAAGATATGTATTTTCAATTATATCAATAGAGACTTAAGATAACCATTTTTAGTGCATGCTTTGTGTCCTGAAGTATTTTCTGATTTGTGTCTCATTAAAATGGGAGAGATAGTAACTGTATTATATAGCCTGAGAAAAAATTACTGTACTTTATACTGATAATATTCAGAAAGGTTTTTTGGTTGAGTTTATTTTTGTTGGTTGGTTGGTTGTTTTTTTTAAGCAGGCATTTTAATCTGATCATTCTGGTTCTTGTTTTTAAAGTACAGAAGTATGTTGTGATACTTTTAATAGCCTTAATTCATAGACTTTTCTATTACTTCTTTTCTTCACTAAATGATAAGTGATGGGCTCTCTAAAACCCAGAAATTTCCATGGGTCATGCATTTACCTACCAAACATGCAGCTGGACAGGAAAGAGAGAAACTCTGCAGTCCATATTTTGCTATAGTTTTACGAAATTAATTTTCTTCTGTATCTAATGCTTCATTCCCTTAGTTTTCAATTGTTCTCTCAATGTTGTTATTAGAAAAAAAAATCCAAGTTCTTTTTGCAGATTCTTGCCTTCATTTTCTATATTAATAAGAGTAATTCTTTACAAACAGACCCACTTGTGCTTAACCTCCTCCCACTGGAAACACAACCTTGGAGTTGTCTCCAAGATAAATCTCAGACGATCGTATACCACCTAAAGGGCTGAGGTCTAGATGAGGAAAGTTAATCTGCAGCTAAACAAAATATTTACTATTTGTGGGTTTTTTTGCTAAGCAAAATCTTACTTAATTGCTGCCAGTTAATTTATATGAGAAGAAGAGATGCAGGTGATTGGTCAGGTTTATTATTAATACTTTGATCTATATCTCTAAATGCTTTCTTAAATCAGTTAATAAAATGGAGCTTGCTTGCTGGAAACTGAATTAGTTTTCTCTAGTGGCTAATTTGAGCTGTGTGTTTATTGAGTGATATTTTTTAGCTGTGTTAATTTTTTTCCTTTTTTTTTCCCAGTGTAGTTGCAGACATCTTGGTTCTTGTTTTTGTTCAGAAAGCCAGAAATAGGAAGGAAAGAAAAAAGCAAGCTGTTGGCAGGTTTATCACTGAGTGTTTTTTAGCATGTTCTGCCATTTTTTTGTCTCTTCATAGCTCTCCTCTTTTAAATACAAATCGAGATGATCAAAATTTTCATGAGTTTTACTTTAATAATGGAATGTATTACGAAAATGCGCTTATGCCTGTGGGGGGAATATGCTTCCTATAATAATTTATATTTACACCTTCCTTTAGAGAAGTTTATTTAATGTGCTGTCTACGTAGAGATTTAATCTTTTTCATTAATTTTAAAAATGTCTTATCATTATTTCTTCAGTAGACAATCAGCTACGATCCTTGCCTGCACAGAGGATTTAAAATCAACTGCAAATTGCTGAAGAATTGCACTTCAAGTGGTCTCAAGACAGGAGAAGCAGGTCTTCACTATAATGGAAGAGGCCAAGAGCTCAAAGAATGGAAATCATGACCCAAGGAAGTCTGTCCGTCTTGTCTGTGAGGAAGGCAAAACAGTCAAAGTTACAATTAATCAAAATTATAAACATAATAGAAATGACAAATCTGTGAAGGATGTTGGGAGAAGTTCTCCAAGTGGGAATAGCAGCAGAAAAAGTAAACAAAATGATATTTGTTCTGAAAAACAAGGAGAAAATAAATCATGCAGAGTAAATAGTTGTATTCCTGGAACTAAAGATTTGGGATCAAACGTTCAGGATCGAAGTCATGGAAAAGCAAAAAAATTTTCTAATTTATCATCGCCAATGGAAAACCTGAAACAGACAAAAGCCCAAGCAGTGGGAGAAAATGCTGCAGGCTCCCATGTTTCAGGGAATGGGGTCAGTACAGAAAGCTTAACATCTACTCAGAAAGGGAAACTGGTGCTGGAAAATCCAGTGGGAGTTCATACTTTGAAGACTAGTGTTGATCAGGCTGGTGATCCTGGTAAGACTGCTGCAGATCAAAGAAAAATGGAACATAAGCCTGATGACTTCAGTGAGTATTAGTTAACGCTGCCTTATTCCATTTTCTTCTGGTGCAATTGCTGACAGTCTGAAATGGGCTTTCAAATGTTTCTGTTCGTGGTTTTTTTTTCACATGTACTAAGTTGCTGGTTGCATTTAGAGAGAACATGATGTTAATACAAGCATATTGCTTAGAGAACAAGAGATTATGATAATAGCTGTCCTTTTTTCTTATGCCTAAGACCTAAACATCTTTGTAAGCTACTTAATGTGCGTGGGTTTTAGGCAATTTTGTGCAAATAGTGTCTTATGAAAGGGAAACCCTTCCTAATATCATTGCCACTTAGGGAAATGCCAGTTATTACTGCTTTTCAGAAAGATCAGGGCAAGATGGGCAAGAAAAGTTCTTATTATAGGTAGAGGGGAAATAGTTACTTCTTTTCTGTGACTGTTGTGCTCTTTTTGTTACTAAAAATGTTTAGAATAGGCTTTGGCAGGTGGCTTTTTGATTTAGGGAGCTCTGGAATACGTATCATCCATCAGTGGTTACCCTTATGAGTGTGCATTTCTTACACATATTTTTCAATGTCAAAATTAAATATATTGATCAAGCTTTGTCTCACCAGGTTAATTCCGTAGCTCAGGATTTGTCAGACTTCTTTAGAATGCATTTTTTTTCTTCAATAAAAATACTGTATTAAGATGCCGGCCAGTGTAGACCTTCTGTTTGAAGTATTTCCCACAGCTACAGCAGTTTCTTGTATGGAAATACAAGGAAAATAATAAAGTGTGTGTTTTTTTAGCTGTCTTAATAGTGTTTAACAGGAAAAACAAGTTCAAGTGGCAGCATTCTGTGATCAGTCAGCTCTTTGTAGACCACCATTATGTACTGTGGGGACCATCTGTCATCGAAAAACCAGGACTTGAAAACTTACTCAGCTTTGATTCCTTGCTAGTCTGGGGGCACCGATCTCATTTGAAAGGAAAGAAAAAAGAAAAGAAAAGACAAAGCACAAATAATCCTCACTTTTGCTTCTGTAAAAGCGACTGGAATAGTTTGCTGTAGATGTTTGTAGAGATGAGTGGCCCGTGACCAATCCACAGGCATGTGGAGGAACCGGCCCCGTGGCGCTGGGCCGTGTCCGGGAGCCGCAGCGGCGCAGAGCTCGGTGGCTGCTGCCTGTGGGCGAGAGGTGTCACGGAGCGTTCAGGTGTGGCTCCAGCAGCTTCCAGGCCGAGGGCTGGGAATGCCTGCTCACTGGCTCTGTAAGGTCGTTTGGGTGAATGTCTTTGAGGCAGTTCTCTGACTTACTCCTTTAACAAAATGTGTCGTGTACAGTAATTTTATGCCTAATATTTATTGGTTTTGTTACAGTAGGGCATCAGGATCTTGTTTACTCTGTTCTGGATGACAAAACCCTTTCTTGCTTTGAACAGTTTAAGAGACTGTGAATTTGACTGAAACACAGAGTTAATCTACCTTTTTATTTTGTCTTTTTGATAGCACTCTTAGTAGCAGATTAGTCTCTGAAGTATTTTTAAAATACTGGTTAACATACTGGAACTATTTTAATGTTTAAGGTGGTCTTGGCCAGTGTTTGGACAAAAGACTGGAATGTAGTTCTAATTTGTGTCTGGTTCTTAACTGCTCTGTACTCTAATTTTCAGTTTTCCTCTCCTTGAAGTACTCTGAAGAAAGTAACTGTTTCTTGCTTCAGGTAAAATAAAGAATTCTGAATCAACAAAAGAACATACATTGGAAGCGGATTATTTAGAAAACACTGGTGTTATTGATGAATCTAATCTGACAGTCGAACAGCAACTAGGATTGAAACAAGCTGAAGAACGTCTGGAAAGAGATTATATCTCCCGACTTGAAAAAGTAGGTTGGGTTATTTATCAGCTAAAAAAGAAAATGTGTGTCCTCTTTCATTATCATCACCATTTTTCTGCTTGGGTGGTATTTCTGCTACAGCCTGCTGCTTCTGTTTCTTTCTTCTTGATAATGAGTCACTTTCTGATCTAAGATATTGTCTCCAGCAGTTGCCTAGTTGTTCATCATGGCAGATGACATGGATTGGAAACTTAGTGTTCCTTTTGTGGCACATGTAGCATTTGCAGAAAAGTATTTTTGAATTTCCCAGATCTGAAGGTTTACAGTTTCAGCACTTATTTAAGATTTTATCATAGAAGATTTAAGTCTGGTTCCTTATAAATTCAGAATGCAGGACTGAAAAGAACCTTGAGCTTTCTTTAGTGTATTACCTCTCACCAATCCCAGTCCATATATTGAACATGGCTGCTTAAAAATGTTCACCTAAATTGTTCTTAATATTATCTCTACTGAAACAAATGTTGAAGTCAGTGTAGGTGACCCAGAAGTTTTTCTTCATGTCTAATGCAAGTGTCTCTTTGTAACATTTTAATCCCTCATATGCTGTCCTAGGAAAATAACCAAAAGTTTATTACTTCTTTTTCACACCATTCTGCACATGGGAAAGTCATTCCCGTTCCTGCAGTCAAACCTTCTTTAGGCTCTCTTTGTTCATTGCTCTTGGGTGGTTTTAGTTCCTGGTTCATTCTTGTTGCGTTTCTCTAGACACCCATCGTGTAACCGGTATTCAAAATTGGACATGCAATTTCAGCTGAAGTCTTACATATAAAGACAAAAGCTGACTTCATCTCTCTGAAAGATGGCATTTTTGTTTAGGATCTCTGCTTTTTTAGCAGCAGTAGGATGTTGTCTTATAGTTGAAGGAGCAGTGATCCCCATAGCCTTTCCTTAAGAATTGGTCCATCAGGTGTTCCCAGCCCTGTAAGTTTTGCAGTTCGTAATACCTAAGGAGGAATGATACTTTACTATGATATTATTTAGTTGGAACTTGTTTATTCCATTTCTCTAACGTTTTGTGATTTCTGAATTTTTGTGCATTTACATCTCCTGTATCCTCCTCCAAGTTAATATCTTTTACATTTGTAGTCAGCACACCTTCTGTCGCATTTCCCACCTCTTCAACAGAAGTGTGGATATTTCTGACCCCACGAGGACCCCTGCTGAAGAATACTTGGCACATGCTTCTAGGTGCGAGTGCTCTGAGGACAGTTCTCTCAGCAGTTTTGCTCCCACCTTACTGTTCTTTATTTAGATAGTATTTATGGTCTCCTTTTGAGACTGATACTATGACAAGTGACAAAACCTTTGTAAAATTCAAATTTGTCTGCTGCTGCTTCTTCAAGAGCTATGACTTATCTTTAACAAGGCAACCCTAAGACTGGATTAGTGCATTTTGTTTGTAGCAGATCAGGTTGTCACCTCTGACCTGTTTTTTCCCTATGTGCTTATTAAAAATTTATTACAGTATTTTTCTGAATGCTAATTCTGACTAATCTCTAATACCTTGGCTCATCTTATTTAGTCCTCTAAAGATATGCTGAAGTTTCTCTTTCTTGATGATCTGGAACCTTCCCATTCCCTGTGAGTTCTTGGAAATACAACTGGCACTTTTATAGGTTAGCTCCTTGAATATCCAAGGACAAATTTCATGAGATAGCTTAGATGCATCCAAATATCTTACACAAGTAGTAGTCTGTAATTTTTTGTCTTGCTATTTTGAATTTTTGCCCTTTTCATTGGAGTTAAGCATAATTAGATAATTTTAAAAGTCTTCACAATAAAGGCAAAATATAAGTTATTATTTGATTCAGCCTTCCTGGCAACATCTATTGGCATAATACTGCAGATCAATATTGTAAAGAAATATAAAATTTTTCAAAAATACTTTTATTCCTGGTACTCACTTTATTATAAAAGAGTGGTAAAATATTTTTTATCTACTTCAGTCATTAGGCATCAAATACTTGAATCTTCTCAGGTAGCCACGTGTAACTGTCTAAAAGTTGTTTTCCAAATAGATGTTTTAATTTCATCTTACTAGGTACCTGTCTTCGCAAAAATAGGGGTAAAGAGAATTAGCAATTAAAGCAGTATTTTAAATTGCTATTTACTCTGTAGTTGGAGTGTATCAGACTGTCTTTTTCCCAAAAGCAAAAGATCAAACTTAGTAAGCAGTAAGTGGAAAAACTTGCCCAAATTTAGCAGCGATTTGGGTCTCCATATGGTTAAGTCAAATTTGTTTAACTGATCCGTGGTCCACCTTAGTGTCTTAAAATTACGTTCATTCATTGTTGTGTCACTGTTTAAACATCTGGTGTTTTCAGGATACTTTTTGGTTTTAGTAAATACAGATGTATTAGAATTAGGATGAAAATGTTAAAGTAGATTTTTCTCTCCCAGTTATAACTGATAGGAGTTATTGGGAAAAATGCTAACAAGTCTGGAGAAAAAACTAAAGTGTTTTTTGGAACTCTTTTGTCTCTACAGTGAGCTTATTAAAAGGTTTCCAATTCTGTGGCTGTGATCTGTTAGAGCAAGAAAATACAACTGCAGGATGAGACAGATAAAGTGGAGTATTTGGGAACAACCCCTTCTCTTTGCAGAGTCCTTTCTGCCTTTTAGTCCAGTCGGTCTTAATGGTTTCCTGGCTGAGTAAACTCCGTGGTATCCCCTCTCATGGACCTTGGGAAAACAGTGATTTCCCTTCTTCCCCATCATCTCTGGAGGTTTGGCTGCTTCTTGCAGACTTGGGAATCTCGCAGGTGGCCACTCTCCATTTGTGTACTCCATCTCTCCCAGCCTGCCTGTACAAAAAGGTGCTTGTTCTGCCTGTGTCTCCAATGTGCTTCATGTTTGCAAAGCGCCTGGACATTAAAGGCGTTACACAATACTTAAATACAGTTTATTAATCAAAGAATTGAGTTTTTCAGGCACTACTGGTAGAAATACTTGTTTTAATCTATGGCCATTTTTCCTCAGCGCTCCCCAGAATACACCAACTGTCAGTATCTATGCAAGCTCTGCTTAGTCCACATTGAAAATATCCAGGGAGCTCACAAGCATATTAAGGAAAAACGTCATAAGAAAAATATAATGGTAAGTTAACAAAATTGTGGCTATTTTTTTCTTTCTTTTCCTCCTCTGTTTTTTCATTTTATTTTTTAAATTTAATTTTTTTTTTTTGTTATGTGATTTGTTCTCTTTGGTCATGTTCATTTAGATAAAAGTTCGTGTGCTGAGCAGAGATCCACAAATTTCTGTTTTCTGTTTAAGAGGAAGGGCTTGATGATCTGTCCAGGCAGAGAGGAAAGCACATTTTTGGTCATTGCTTCTGAATTAGTGTCTCTGAGTAGTGAGTAGTTCATCATACTTTTAGTAACAGAATGCAAGGTAACTTAGGTGAGAAATATATATTATATATAAATGTATTTGGTTTTTCTATTTTCTGAAAATAATGCCAGTGGTAGCAGCACCTCCAGGGATTGGAGGTGGGGTTGGGGATGTTGTTTTTATTGGTTTTTTTACTTTATCTAACGAGTGACATTTAGAAGAGTTATAGGAGGGAAGGATTCAGTTCACTCATCATCACCCTGTTCGTTAATGTGTTTAATACGAAAAACAGTTCTAAGGCTTACAAAGAGAAAACCAGTTCCCTTATCAGGTACCACAGTGCTATGGTTTGCTCTAAAGAACTGTTACGTGCAAGAAATCCAATAAAAGGCGCACAGATTTTCTGCCAGCCCATTTTTGTAAATGCTGATGAAGAGCTACAGATTCCCCAGTATGCTGGATTTTGTCATTTAGATGGTTAAAATTTCTCTTTCTATAACCATTTCCCAAAATTCAGTCAAATTACTTTCTCGTGTTTCTGTGTATTTCTTGCCATACTTCTGTTTTTCATTAATGCTCTAATTCTAAAACGTGTGCAAGTCATCACCTGGAAGATTCCAAATGCCGTAAATCCATTAGATCTCAGAAAGTAACACTTTTACATTATGGTCAGTAATTATTTGTAAAGGATTCTAGTTCTCTTACTGTCTCCTAAATTGCATCATGCTTGAAAAAACGAGCCAGCCCTATGATTGATCTATAAACACTTTCTTACCGTGCTTTTCAACTGGGCACGAAGATGAGAATTGAGCAATGAGGTTTCTTTAGTGCTGAACAGGATTCTGGAGGACAGGGAGCAGTTTCACTTTTTAACACTTACCCCAGAGAGCTTTATGCTGTGTGCAACATAATGGTGATACCTATGTAACTGTCTGAATGTTACTTCATAAAATGCTCCTGTTTACAGCTCTGTGAGATACGTGACAATCAAATAATCTTAGCAGCAGCTGTGGTTTCCCAACTCAAGAAAAATCCTAAGGTGGTGACATAAAAAAATCCCATAGCCCTTTAAAAATGCTCGTATTCTTTCTTACACGAAATTTGTTCAGGTAAGAACAGAAGAGTTGAGAGATGCAGCTTACAACTAAACAAACATTTTCATACTGTACTGTGTTTCCTTACTGCATTATTATTTTATAGTTGTTATTTATTTCAGTCATGTCTTTTATTTAGTCAATGAGTTCATGAAACAAGGGATTGTTGTACTTAGTCCCAAATTACTTGAGTCCCAAATGACTTGATGTGTCTGACATGTTCTTGCTGTTGGATTGGGTGCACTAAATCCAGTACTTTCTGGCACCAGATGTTTAAGCAGTAATGGGACTCAACTTATAAAATTCCCTTGGAGCTAGGAATACTTTTTCTGCCTCTGATATCTTTCCTTCAAGTACAATCCACTCTGAAAAAAAAAAATGTGACTTTTCCAGCTCAGTTACTTTTATTATGTAGGAACAATTACAGCTTTTTATTTTCTTGGATGAATTCTGCTTCAGAACTGTCAGAAAATGTGGCTCAGGAATGGAATACAGAAGGTTTCCTCCCCAGCTGCCAGCTGTGAAACAACATTCTCTGTTTTAAACACTGAGCATCTGCTGTCATTCCTGGGAGCCACACTATTGTATTTGCCAGTTAGGCCAGGCAGAGTTCCTGCCTTGGAAGTGTTTGGTCAGGACACCGTGTAAAAAGAGTAACACAAGCACCAAACAGCGTGTTCCAATATCATATATCAGTAAGAGATAACCTTTTCCTCTTAAAATACCAGTTTTTACTTATACCATCCACCAATTATTCAGGAAAAGCAAGAAGAAAACGAGCTGCGGGCGCTCCCACCTCCCTCATCTGCACAGTTGGCTGCTCTGAGTTTCACTCTCATCGAGGCAGCAAATGAACAAGGCATCTCAGATGAGGACTTCAGAGTTCGGCAAGAAATTGTAAACGAGATGGAGAAAATTATTCAACAGCCCTTACCAGGTATTCACAGTATTCTCCATTTGCTTTAGGTGAAAATTTTTCATTCTTTTTACATTTATTTTGGATACCTTCATTAATGGTGAATGAGTGCATTTGGGGGTTAAATTATCTTGATAGTATACAATATTAATATATACAGAGTTTTTAATACAGGCTGGCAGTTGATTTTAAAAGAATTAACAATATGTGCAAAAAGAGGAAAATGATCATGCTTATTTGTCCTTCTTTCTGATGTGTTTATTGATCCTCCTTAAAGTGGTGGGATAATGTAACAAGAAGGATAATATTTGACATTTGCTTCTTTGCATTGATTTCCCATCAGCTCCTATAGTTAATACACTGGGACTTTGAAATCAGATTGTTGGAGCTGCAGTGATGTTGACTTTGTGCTAACAGGGGTTTGGTGTTCAGTACATCTGAACAGAAGAAAATGTTAATCTCATTGGCAAAGAAAAGTTTTAAATTTTTAATTTCATCTGTATTGCAATCGGATGTTGTTCTATACTGTCCTTGTGTTTTAGAAATACCTTTTTTTCCCTTTTGCTCTATAAAAAATCCAGCAGTAAGAAAGATTTTCTTATCTGCAGGATGATCAGCTTTAGTTTTAGGTGCTCTGTGAAGTATGTGCTTAAACATAAGGTGCTGAATAGAACAGGGCTTTGTAGGGTGGAGGTTTGCTAATCTGTTTTCTTTATCCTAAGTGGCTCCTAGTGCACAGTTCTGTTCTGGCACTTTAGGGAGTTTTCTGCTGATAGTGGGAAGCATAAGACAAAGCTTTTTCACATAACCCTTTTACATAAATACTCAGGAAAATTATTGTTACTTTGTCTGGAGGACTTGTTTGGAGTGATGAGCTTCTGTGGAGGTGTAGGAGTAGTAGAAGGGGAGTCTGTAATAGTAAATGACAGTTTGTTATTCTCCTTTTCAAAGCCAGCTATGTTTTAGTGAATGTGTTTTCCTAAGTTGTAAATTAGGAAAAATTTAATTCATGCACTGTGTAGAAAACATCTGATCTTCTGGTGGGGTTTTCTCTTGAGCTCATATTAGAACTATGAAGAAATTCTTACTACTGTGACAAGCCATTGGAAGAAATTGCAAATTATTATTATTAACGATCCAGACTTTCTTTCTGAGAGGGCTGGTTTCTAAGCAGTGAAAATAGGCTTGAAGCTATGTATGTGTAAGATCTATTTTCTATTTTAAGAGTAATTTTGTTGATGTTTCTGATTGAATGAATTTGGTCAGAACACACATAAAGGAAGATACGTGAGAAAAACCTTCTTTGCTGTGAGGGTGGCTGAACACTGGCACAGGTTGCCTGGAGAGGTTGTGGACTCTCCATCCATGCAGGTTTTCAAAACCCAACTGGACACAGTCTGGGCAGCCTGCTCTAGGTGACCCTGCTTGAGCAGGATGTTGGATTTGGGAGGGATTGAGAACTCTATAATTTTTCAGCTGATTTAAACATGGGAGACTCTATTACAGGAAAGTTTTCATCTGCAAAAATTGTATCATGAATTGGGATAAATTATTGTTTATGGAATGGAGTGGCATTTCTCATATTATTGCTGAGTAGATACTTCCTAATTAGTTTAGATCTGTTCTGCACCTTTGTAGGTAACTGTATTAACTAAAACACTGTGTGGACACCACTCTGTGCCTTGGATAATGTTGAATTTATGCTTTATGTGCATGTTTTGTAATGAACTGTGTGTTAGAACTTGATGATGAAATCAACAGACTGGTGCCTCATAAGAAAGTCTGTGAGGCAACAAAGAATTTTATAATTGGCTACGTGCTGCAGTGAAATCAAGCTGTAGTTAACAAAAGCTGTTATATGAAATCCTGCACTGAGATGGTGACACTTATTGTTACTTCATATTTAATTTTATATTAAAACCAAACAGAACTAAAGCTGCATTGCAAAAAGTCTTTAAAACAGCTTGGAAATTGTTGGACATTTGGTTACAGTATTTGAATTATTTGTTTTCCTGTGATGCTGTGTTATGGAAATGCCTACCCTTCACAGGAGTGAGAAAGGGGTTCAGTGTCCATTAATCTGGGAGTGCCACTTGTGAGGTGCAGTATCTAAAGCAAGGTATGCAAGAAAAATTTATTTACTAACTGTTAAATAATTGTTTCTCTCTCTCCAGACTGTTCCCTGAGGATGTATGGCTCCTGTTTAACTAGATTTGCTTTTAAGACCAGCGATGTTAACATTGATATCAAATTCCCCCCTAAGGTGTGTAGATATTATCTTGTATTAACTAAGACTTTAGTTTTTTAAATCAAGGCCATCCACATTTATTTCTATTCCATTGCCTTCATCTTCTTTTGGGGCATATGGTGTTAGAATAGCACAAAGCATATAATCTTTGATGTGATGTCAGCTGTGCTATAGAGGAAGTTTTCATTGCTCTTTAGAAAACTTTAATTCTTGGGTGTTTTTTTTGTTTTGCTTGAATAATCTTATGCTAGGCTTTTTCTAAAATTTTTTGAGTAAGCACTGAAGCAGTATGAAAATAGCTGGCTCTGGGTAAGTGTGCTTCCATAAGCTCATGATTCAGACTGTAAACTCTTCCAGGTTTTGATTCCCTCTTTTTAAAATTGGAGATAAAAGTGACATTGTTTCCTTTTATGATTTAGTCACTTTCAAGTAGGTATCACATCCCAATTTACAGCTTATGGTACAAAATTCCTGCAGAGCAGTATAATTTACCGTTAGATGCTGAAGTTATTTGTTTATGTGTAGTGTGTGATATTAGCACATGCTTGATATACACTCAGCTGCTGCACTGGCACGTGTTTTAAATCATAACCTTCAAAAACCCTTGGGAAACTACTGACATTAAATTCTTTATTGCTGTCCATTTCTAGTAGCATACGTTGACATTGCAAATGTTGAATATATGGCAAGTGCTTTTATTTATCCTGTTAATGCAGAACTAGAACAGAAGTGTTGAGTAAAGCTATAGGCTAAAGGAGAGCTGGCTGTTAGGTTTACTGGTACCTGTTTTCATGGTGTAGACAGGTACTGTTAACTTTTTCATTAACACTGACACATGATTTCACTGTTTTGAAGGACACAGAGTTGCTAGTTGTGCAACCCAAGTCGTTTGAAATAAAACGTAAAATAAAATGTTAGTCTCAATAATGTAACCTGCTCTAATTTGGTCGTTGTAGATGAGTCAGCCAGATGTTCTTATCCAGGTGCTTGAGATCTTGAAGAACAGTGGTGAGTTTTAGTTGCATCTCATTTCTATTTAACATTCCATCTGCTGCTTAGTTGTTTTTATGCTCAATTTTTCTGTAAACTTAGAAAAATTGATGAGTCTTCAACCAGAGTGTCTGAGCTGTTCTTATGAATGTGATTTTTATGAATGCCAGTGCTTGTGTGAGTGAGAGATGAGAAGTTGCAGCAAGAGAGTGGCAGCCCCCTTAGTCCAGTTCAGATTGCCAGAGGCGGGGGCAGTAGTGTCAGATGCCAGAGCAAAAAGTTTTAACCTTTTATAGGATGAATTCTAAGCAGTAAATTCAAAAGCTGCTTTCCACTTGCATATAGACATGAGTGAGAGCTGTTCCAAGACTCCTAAAACTTGTAGCCTCGTGGTTCTGTCAGGAACACAGCCTGGCTGTCTGATAATGGTGGTGAGCATCAAAAGTAACCAGAAAATATTGGTACTGCTTTGCTATGCAGCACTTAATTTGAGTTGCTCTGAAAAATCATGGTATAAATATAATAATTTTAAAGACAGAATTGGGAAAACTGTAAAAAACTTTGAAATAGAATGTGGGTTTTTTTCTTTATTTCTTAGCTGTCTACTCAGATGTGGAGTCGGATTTCCATGCCAAAGTTCCTGTTGTCTTTTGCAAAGATGTTAAAAGGTATGTGTGACTGAAAAAGGTTTTTAATGAGCTACTATGCTTGTTCATAGCAGCTGCTCGCCTGCACTCCTGACAAGAAGTATTACTGTAACATTCAGCTAACATTTGTATTAAAGAGAATTGCTCATACACAGAAATGTAATCTAGAAAGAAAGCTACTTTTGTTTTTGTGCTACACAGAACTCACTGGTTGTAGGGGTCTGAAATTACCATCCTCTTTTTAGTTAACTGGGGGAAAAGTGTGGTGGTTTTCAGTTACTTAAAATTTTTGCCAGTAGGTTAAGCCAAGGCTTTAAAACCATTTTATAAGATACACGTTGCCAGAAAGGACACATCATCTGACAGTTTCAGTAAATTCCTAAGAAGTAGCAACCTCCAAAATGAAACATGATTGCTTGACTGGCCAGAGGGATGGACTGAAACTCTGGGCAAGTAAATGCAAGTGGGCTTGTCTTTTCCTGTGTTTGTAACAGAATAGAAATAATTTTTCTGAGAAGCTAAAGGAGAGTTTTTAGAGAGGCTGTTTTGTGGATTTACCAACTCTTAATATGCAGCAGGTGTGGAGTATTAATTATCTATTTGTTTAAGTGTTTGGAATGTAGACAATATACTTGGCAATTGAATTGTGCGAGATAACATAATTAGGTAATGGCAGAACTTAGAGCAAATTCTTAAGGCTGTTTTGTACTTTTAGCTATAATGAACTTCTGTAAGTTCTAGATGCAGTTGATAAGTTAATAGTAAAGAAAATGTAATTGTATTCTGTAGCTTTTGTTTAAAAAATTCAGATTCTTACATAGGGAGACACCGATGGATGTTTTTATTATGGTGGGTGTGATGCCCCACCTCCCCCCTGCCTCAAAGATCATCCATATCACAGACTGATAACCCTTTATGTGTTCTACATTTGTGATTGCAGTGGTTTGACATGTAAAGTAAGTGCTAGGAATGACGTGGCTTGCCTTACAACTGACCTGCTGGCTGCACTTGGTAAACTGGAGCCTGTCCTGATTCCCTTGGTTTTGGCTTTCCGCTACTGGGCTAGAGTAAGTTATTGAATTATCCTCAATACTTCTTTTTAAGCACTGTGTACAATGTAGTGTGTAGTAGACCATTAGTATGTTTGTAGAAGAGGCTTCATGCCACTACTTCACCCCACCTCCATACCTGAGATGCTGCTGTACAGTAACACATTTCAGAGTCGACTGAAATTTTAGGTGGAAGCATAAATATGTCCCACAATCACAAAGTGAGGTGAAACTGAAAAGAATAATAGATGATAAGATAGTGTTCCTTAAGGCACTGTATGAATTGCTACTGTTTGTATTTTGTCTGTATGTGGCATGGCATGACCACTGCAGCTTCTGAGACACAGCATTTTGTGTTTCACTCTAGTATGTTTCTCACATTTCTTTAGTATTTGTCCTTTTATAATAGATAGTAAACTAAAATTCTGGTGTTACATCTGAAGAGTAACTATTTCTTCTCTTACAGCTCTGTCACATTGACTGTCAGGCTGAAGGTGGGATTCCCTCATATTCCTTTGCCTTAATGGTGATATTTTTTCTTCAACAAAGAAAACCACGTATTTTACCGTCCTATTTGGGCAATTGGGTAAGTGATTTGGTAATATAGTAACCTTATTGTTAAGTTGTTGGTGTTATTTCTGTGTTCTGCAACCTCACAAAAATGCAGAATTTGATTGCCAAAGAAAATGATAAATAAAATGCATTGGTACTTAATGCTCACACAGATGACGCTTGATGATTCTGAAGACTTTTTAAAAAGACGCTTGTAGCAGGTGGTATAGTTGTATCATCTGTGTTTTGGAGAGAAGGCAATTATTTTCTTCTTTATTTCTCCGAATTTCTGTCTCTGACATCTGTTAATCTTGAGGGGTATGCATACCACAGTAGTCAGTGTTACATTTGCTGAAAACGGTTGATCGTGTGTATTATATACAGTCTTGTTTCAGAGCCACTTTTATTGTTGTTAGATTGAAGGCTTTGATTCGAAGAGGCCAGATGACCACCAGCTGAAAGGGGTGGAAGATGAAGAATTTGTAAGGTGGGAGTACAAACCACCCACAAATGGTGCAGCAAAAAACTCCGTTGGAGCAGAAAGCAAAGCTAAAGTTGAGCAACAAAAAGGTGGTGGCAAGAAGACAACAAGCTCAGAAGTGGACAACCAAAGCAATGCAAAAGAGAAACATGGGATTGTAAGTCTTGATTTTATTTAATTGAAAAACATTTGCCATCCCTCATACCTGTTTTTTTATTTTTAAACATTGATGTTGGATGGAACCAGGACAAAAAAAGGGGCAATATTAATTTCTTATTGCAGTTGAGCATTCGTGTCCGTGTTTTTCAGTCTCTCTTAGCATTCAAAACCCCTCACCAAGTTTCACTGGGGCAACTGTGGTTGGAACTTTTGAAGTTTTACACACTGGAATTTGCTTTGGAGGAGTATGTCATCAGCATACGGGTACAAGAGCTCTTAACCAGAGAGAATAAAAACTGGCCTAAGAGGCGAATAGCCATTGAAGGTAGGCTGATCCCTTCCCACTTCTGTACTCATCCTGCATTAGCATCTTTATCTGCTTAACTTACAAATCTGTTACAAGAAGTCTGGACAAGAAGTTTTTAAAATATGTATTTTGTCAGCTATTTAGTCTCTTTAAAGACAAGTTTTCTCTGTCTAAAAAGCAGGGAAAGTCACTGAGTTACAAAGTAATGTATGGCATTCTGAACTGGCCTTAAGAATAGAGAAATTGGGTATTTGAGGAAGGCTGAGAAACCTTGTAAGGTGATACTTTTATAAAAGCATGAATAATGACTTTTGAACACTTTCTAGAGATGTTGCTGAAGTGGCTTATCTGTAACACTTGAGGCGATGGAGAGGACAAAGAGAATCATACAGACAGAGAATGAGGTACAGAGGTACATTGAAGGATGAGTCAATAAGGTACAAGAAGAGTGAGAAGGAAAAGTAAAACAGAAAAACAAGCAATGAAAATGAATTCTTGAGGCACAGGTTAAATAGTGGATGTTGAGATCACTCCTGTGACTTTAATTTCCTCTCCCAATTCTTTTCTTCAATCACTTTTAGCTAGAGTTTAGAAAAAGTAGGGAAGGATTTATTCAACATGTGGGTTGTAAGATAGGACAAATCATTGAGGAAGAAATGAGGAATAATTTCAAAAAACCAGATTGCATTCTGGTTCTGACACCAGCTGTTGTTGGGGTATTTGTGTTGTTGTTTGCTTTATGTTTTTTTACTTTTCATTTTTGCCTTTTTAATTTTTTTTTCAATGTTAAATTTGTAGCAGATGCTATGAAGTAACAGAATCTCAGTTTGGTACTATCTTCCAGGCAAACTTATAGCAACTATGCAGGAGCTCTTTTTGCTTGGAAAACATGTTTGATCTAGAAATCGTTAGGAAGGACTAAGAATGGATCCTGGTGAGATTGGTTCATACAATCCTTACATCCTTAATGTTACTCTTGGACAAGTGAATTTCTTAAGGGAAATGAAAATCCTTCTTCAGTGGAGGAAAAAAGGTTCTGTCTGGCCTCTATTTATTTTGCCTTTGTATGTTTATTATAATTTCTAGTTTAGAAATTGGCCATAATATAATGGTGCAATATGCCCATGGTTTTCTTTTTGAGTAACACTCTTTAGAATTGTTTATGATAGTCAGCCATTCATGGCTGCACCTGGGTGTGTTTTGTATGGAAGAATTCTGAAAAAACTTGTGGGTCTTTCAGTCTCTGAGTACATCCAAATACAATTCTGGATTATAATATAAGAATCTCCTTAACTGCCCTATAATAACTTAGGGATTTCAGATGCTTTGTGAAATGTGGAAGTTAAAGATTACTAATTAAAGTGTTCTTTTTCTTCCCAGATCCTTTTGCACTAAAGAGGAATGTTGCACGAAGTCTAAATAGCCAGATGGTATTTGAGTACATCCTGGAGCGATTTAGGACAGCATATAAATATTTTGCATGTCCACAAAGTAAAGATGGGATTAAATCCAAGCCAGATACCAAGAAAAAAGAAAAAGGGAAAATGAATAATAAGAAATCCACAAGATCTGAAGAGCCTGTAGCAAACTGTTGCCTTCCACAAGGGGAAAATGTTGTAGATAAAGAAGATACAGGAAGTGGATGTAACATACCAGAGAATGAAGTTGAATGTAATGAAGTGGTAGAAGCTGTAGCCAAAAGATGTACTTCCCAGAACATGGACTCTTTGCTACTTTCAACATTGGACTCTAGCTATGATGAAGACAAAGAAGAAGCTTTATCCCTTATTTCTAATGAATGCTGTGAATTAAAGGAAAAATCACTTAAAGAGACAGATGATTTAGAAATTTCAGTGTGTCTAACTGAGGGTGAGCTCAGTCACCACTGTAACTGCAGTGCACATCAGCCTGATGACACAAATTCCAGTAATGAGTTTTCTGATGCTGAAAGTAGGCAGAGTTTGGTAACGGAGTCGTCTCCGCAGACGAAGTGCACTGGCACCCCAGCTACCTCGCCCAGCTGCAAAGCAGTGCTGGAAACCCCTGATCTCAAAGAGGAAGGCAGACTCTCAACAGAAGAAATGCATTATGTGTTTGATAAGTTTATTTTTACTTCAGGAAAGGTAAGCAGAGCTGGTCATGCATCACTGGGCTGTCACTTTTAAGTCACTAAATCTAAGAGTGGATGGATGGCGGGGTTCTCCCGGTGATTGTTTCAGTCTGTGTTATGGGTGGTAGCTCTGGCCTTTGCAGAGTACCTGTTACTGAGGACTGGAAACACCACCCTGGGTGACATTTGGATTAGATAGTCTGTTGCCTCCATCTTATGCAAAGCTTTTTGATTTCCACACAAAAAAATCCTGGGTTTCTTTCTGGTAATTTGAGAGTTATTTTTCCCTTTCCTCTCCTATTTTCTTGTAGAATTTCCAGGTGCTTTTAGGCACTGTGAGAATTAAATGCAGCTTGTTGAGAGCTGTTCTGCTCTTTGTAGAGGCTTTGTTGTTGCTCATATGTTCAGTGTTCTTGGTTGCTTGGAACTGTTAGGTCTGCTGAGCTGTCTTAAGTGCACAAATGCAATTTTCCTTTTTTTTCCCCCCCGAAAAAGCCACCAACTATAGTATGCAGCATCTGCAAAAGGGATGGACATTCCAAAAATGATTGCCCAGAGGATTTCAAGAAAATTGATCTGAAACCACTACCACCAATGACAGATAGATTTCGGGAAATACTTGATATAGTGTGTAAAAGATGTTTTGGTAAGTTCAAATAGTGTTTGTACTCCGCTGTATACTGTGATCTAATAAAAACTCTAGGGTTAAATTACTTATTTACAATTATTTACAATTCAGTAGGAAGAAGCTCTTCCAGGTGCCCTAGGCTACAAATGGATCAATATTTTAATTTTTAGTTAATCCATGGCTTTGATACTTTGTAACAGATCAGAGAAACTGATGCTGTGTGGGATTTTTCACTGTATATAAAAAGTTACTGGTGTTCCCAGAGACCAGGCTCTGGGCTAAACTGGTTTTTGTGCTTGTCAAATTCTGTGGCATCGTTTTGGGGGTGCTGTGGTGGGTTAAGCTTGGCTGGATGCCAGGTGCCCACCAAGCCACTTTGTGGTTGAAAAATTGGATGTTTTGAAACAAAATCTTGAAGACTAATGATACAAAAAGAAAACCACAGATTTAAGCAAAGCAAGCATAACAACCCCCCCCAATCCAATATTCTAATTAGCTGAAAAAGATTTCTGAGGTGCTGAATGTCCCATCTGACTGTGTTTTAATTTGTTTTTACTTAGATGAATTATCCCCTCCTTTATCTGAGCAACAAAACAGAGAACAAATACTGGCAAGTTTGGAGAGATTTATTCGAAAAGAGTATAATGGTATGTAACCTTAGGCAGTGATTCTTCAGAATGCTTTGTTCAGTCATGTTGTCCAGAACATAAAGATGTGGTTTGTCTCATTTTATTTTCCTTGCTTGAAGCAGGGGCATCTCTTTTCCTTCCATTTGTAAAGCTGTCTTGCAGACTTCGACACTGAACATCCCTTCATGCTATTCCATGGAAACATCCCTAGAGTGGAGGAACAGCTGCCAGAGCAGTAATGCAAACACAGGACTGCTCCAGTCAGGCCAGAAAGAAAGTTGGGTTGGGTTTAGTGTTAGCTTTGGTCGTGGGCCAAGGACTTTTGTTGCCTAGTCACCAGTGCTTGAGTATCTTAGAAATCTTAAGGAGTTTATCTTCACACTCCTTATATAAAACAAGCAAAAGTGTCCTCCTACAGTGGTGGAAGTCAAGGCACGGAGATGCCAAGTGATTTTTTTGTAGGTGGTGTAAAACAGTGCTGGAGCCAGGTACCAAACCCAGGTCTCCTGGATTCCAGTCCATGGAAGGCCATTCTGCTGTAGCTGACCTGTCATCCAGGAATTGGGAATTCCATCCACTGGCTGTGCCTCCAATTACTGGCAGCAGCTGAGAATTGAGACCTGTCACAAAACCTTGAAAGACCTAAAGTTTGTGATTCTATGAAAGTTTAGAAATTTTTGTGAATAATTGTGAATAGGCGTTAGATCTGTTTTCTTAGCATTAATATCAGTTGAACAGATAAATGTAAAGGAATTTGTTTTAACTACATAATTTTGCTATCCAAGAATGAAAATACTTAGTAATACTGTGTTTCAAAGAAAAATGTAAACAAAGTAATTGGGAAAGAATGTTCCATAAAGTATTGTAATCTTACTGATTGTGTCTTCTGGAAGAGTATGTTATGATTACAAAAACGCATTGACCAAATTTGCCTAATCATGGGAAAAATATGCAACCTAGATGAACTCTGAATGGAACCAGAAATAGTACTTTGGCTACCCTAGGAGTAGCTCTGTCTTATCTGTGGGGTAAAGCTGTACTGGTGACTGGGTTTGCACATTATTTGGATTTATTGAAAGCAGGAAGGTGCGCTTGCATACCGCAAAGCATTGCACACATTTAGAGATGCCATTTAATGATTATAGTAACTGTAACGTAGTTCAGTCATAAAAAATTACATAAAATAACTTTTTCATGCTTTACTTTCTATAAATATTTTCTGAAGTCTTATGCTTCCTCTTTTATCAAAGCTGAGGTCTTTGAAGTGACACTGTAGGCTCTCTAAGCTCATTTTTATGGACATCTGCACATCACAGTTAAGCAATATTTCATGCTAAGCACTTACCATTCAGCTGTAAAAGAGTTTACCTTTCTCTTGTCTATTCTTTTGATCAGACAAAGCCAGGCTTTGCTTATTTGGCTCCTCAAAGAATGGATTTGGATTTCGGGACAGTGATCTAGATATCTGCATGACATTGGAAGGTCATGAAAATGCAGAGGTAAGAGTTTTGAAATTGATAAAATCTGCTATTTTAAATTCAGGAGTTCTTTAAGGTTTTTTAATTCAGTTAAGATTTCTGTACCCAGGAAAGGTAGGATTTGCTAGTTGCACGTTGGCTCATTGCACTCTGCACAATTGAAGCAAGTTCCAGCCTATTTTACTTTTAATGCCTTATAGACACACAGTGTACTGTAGATGTCCACATAGAGCATATGAGTTCATGTAAATTAATGTGCTGGCTTAAGGCTTCCTCCTTTTTTGTACATAGACTTTTCATCTATGAAATGTATGTGATAGTAAACATGCTTGTTGGAATGTTTTAATGTCTAAAACTGTGATCTTTGTTTTTCCTAGAAATTAAACTGTAAAGAAATAATAGAAGGTTTGGCAAAAGTTCTTAAGAAGCATCCAGGTAGGTGTTTTAAAGTATTATTTGTTTTGCAGTTAAATTTACTATGGATGTTGTTAATGGAAATGTTTTATGTACTAAAGTGTTGCTTCCCCAGGTTTGAGGAACATCTTGCCTATAACAACAGCCAAAGTGCCTATAGTAAAGTTTGAACACAGGCGGAGTGGCTTGGAAGGAGATATCAGTTTGTACAACACACTGGTGAGCATCTGCTTGGGTCTGCTTTTGTGTTCAAAGAAAGCTTTTTAATTCTTTCTGCCTTACTGAAATAACCGTTTGAGGGAATGATTTTGAAACCAGAATGCAAATGCTTTTGTGTGTTTGGGTTCTTTTTCTACATTATTTGAATTCAGTGGCCCACACCCTCAGCCTGACCCAGGGAGCAGTGTGTGACCTGATGGCAGAGCAGGTTGTGGCACAGAAAGTCTTGTTTTGGGGGATACTTCTGAAAAGCCACTAGTGCCACATCCACCGTGGCCTGTCTGCCATCGTGAATAGCACAGCTCATTCCAGCTTTCACCTGATACTGGGAAATTGCACAATTTCTTACATTATTGGCTCACTCTGACACCAGCTTAATTCTTTTTTCCCTTTTTCCAGGCACAGCATAACACAAGGATGCTGGCTACCTACGCAGCTATTGATCCTAGGGTGCAATATCTGGGCTACACAATGAAAGTTTTTGCAAAGGTAATATGAAAAGGAGGTACTTATTTGTACAATACAGTGTTTTCTGTTACAGCCACTGAGTTTGCCTTTTGCCAGTACCAGCTGGAGAGGAGACATTAGAATGCTGTTGATATGAAGTGCACTTTCTTAAGCTTATTGTGCTCCATCTGATTATGTGTGTCAAAATCAAATCCTGGTACCCTCTGCTATCTGTTGAAACATTTCTGTGTAAGAGGAAGCTGATGAAAGGAAAACTTTGCTGTTTTTCTTCAATTTCAAAGCATCTGCAATTACAACAAACAAAAAACCCCACCCAAGCCCCAAGCAGAACTGGAAAAAATGGTAACTGTAAGATGCAGGGACATGTGGATGTGCATCGGCTTCCCAAGCTTCCATATCTGGGACCAGCCCAGAGATCACTGCTGCTTTCTTCTGGCACACTTGCCTTGTTTTACTTAGTATAAAAGTCAGGAGTGGGTGGGTATGGGGTGATGAATGAATGCCTGAGCCTCTACTTGATGGGCCTAGGACATACACTTGACTTTAAGAGTTTGGAAATGTCAGAGCTCCTGCATCTTTTGTTATGATATTCTATCAAAGTGTTATACTGTACAGCCTTTGATAATTGAAACGTGGTGTTGCTTTTTATTCAAGCTGCAGTGTTAAATACAGCACATCCAAAGAAAGCTTAGTGGAACTGGGGCAAATAGAAAATGGCTTATAGAGAGTGCATCATGCTACCAGATGTTCATGTAATAAAATACATCAAGATGAATAAAATAACTTTGTGCCAGAACGGAATGGACATACTCATTATACTGTCACTGAGACTAGCAATGATTTTTTTCATGATGTGGACACAGTAGTGCACAATATTGCCATATCTCTTCTGTGTCCAGATTAAAAATGTCTTGTGTTGATAATAATGAATCTTATATTTTTTGGGTAGCATTGCATCCTATCGTGCATGTTCTAAAAATGTTATTGCAAAGATCAAATTTCCAAGTTGTGGGATATACACTCCTGAATGTATGTGTATGGGAGTGACTTCATAGATACACAAATATTCTGTTTTTAAGCAAAATGCCTCCTCCTCTGTTTGCATTGGCAGAAAACCCAGGAACAGCTGTCACTGCTGCTGCTAATGTGAAAGTAATTTGCAAATCCCTGTTTTTTCCAGCCCTAGGAGGTTAAAAATGCGTTGTTTGATATGACACAGGCTTGAAACACAGAATAGCTTAGAAGCAGGTGCTGTGGAAAGGTTATACTGTAATGAGATACTCAAGCATAGTAAGGTAATTCACTGATCAGAGTCAGAAAGCCCTGGGTTGGAAGGGACCTTAGAGCTCATCTGGTTCCAGCTCCCTGACTTGGTCAGGGATGTTTGTTTTGCACTGTGTTGTGCAGGCTGCACCATGATTGAATTAGGTATGTGTATGTTTGCTAGCAAAATGCCACGTATGGCCTACACTGCCAGTACAACATGGAAATACTTGCTGTTAACGAATTATTTTTTTAAAAGGGGAGGGGGAACTAAAATAATCAGGAATCATAAAAACAACTCTTGCAGCATGAGTTAAAGAAAATTAAATTTTATGGTATTGAAACCTGGGATTTATGTTTTGGGGGTTTCGATTTGGTTTTTGGTTTTTTTTCAGTTTGGCACATTATAATTTTTTTTTAAAGTATTTTGGCTATGAAAAGCTTTTCTGTTTTTATGTTAGACAAATATGCTGTGGATTTGCCAGATGGCAGTTGACTCTTGGGTGCATTTATTTTTCAGGCTTCATAAAACAATTTTTAATTGTGAGGTGAATGTATTTGCTGTTACTTATGGGGTTTCTGTTTGCTCTTTGACATAGATGTTAGTCTTGAACAGTAAAACGTAAATTCAGCATTTTGTTTAAAATGTATTTTTTCAGCGCTGCGATATTGGTGATGCATCCCGTGGTAGTCTGTCTTCGTATGCCTATATTCTTATGGTTTTGTACTTCCTACAGCAGAGAAATCCACCAGTTATTCCAGTTCTTCAGGAGGTAGGTGTTCAGAAAATGAGGCTGTGAGAATAGAGGCACATTCTCTTCAAGCCAAACATGAGAATTCTGGGGTTTTAGGATCGGGGGGATGAATGAAATATGGGGCCCTTCTAATCAGCAGGTTCTTAACTCTCTCTTGGTTTTAGTAGGTAAAACTTACCAAGAAAATTAGATCAAAGCTGAGAGTCTGTTGTGCCTAAGTTCTGCGGTTACATTTACTTTGGGATTTTGGTCTTATGATGATATTAATATACTGAACAGGATAGAAAAGAATTGGCAGGTGGTATGGAGAGAAGGGAATTGTAATTATGAGACTGCACCAGATGCTCTTGAAATGTGAGTCCAGCTCTTCTACCAGTTATTGTCAGAAGCATTATTTATTGCTCAACACTTTATCTGTAAAAGAAAAAGTTTATTTTATTGTTTGATGAGTGGAAAAAAAGATAATTGATGCTTTGGTACAACTTTAAAGAAATATTTCACATGTGCCAGGAAACTTTATTAAGAAAATAATGTTCTGCACCCCCATTGTATGGGTGGGGAGCATATAATTATTCAGCTGTCTGCCTCTTCCTGGGTACACTCTAGAACTCCCAAGCACGTCTGAAAATTATCCCTTCCTGCCTCTTTTGGTTTCTGTGTGCAAGAGGAAAATTGGCTTGAGCATTGCAGTTGAGATTCATAGACTTTTTTGCTGATACTTTAGTAGTGGTTGGGGGTTTTTATTTTACTGCTACCCCAAGAGTGCATTTAAATAACAGTGGAATTTCCCCTTGGCTGTGCTAAATTCAAAATGTAATAGAAACCATATAAAGTCTCCTTAGAGAATCTGTGGGCAAGAGAGATGTTGGAATCTTGACAAGGTAATTCAGTCGTGTTTTCTTAGTTGCAAAGAACAAGTAAAAATTAAATATCCAAATAATTTGAAAGGTACAGCAACAATGCAAGACGACTTTCAAACTTTTTACCAATGGGAAATTCTGTCTGTATAAGAAGTAATTGTTAAAATTAAAGTATTTATATTTTTATATTTTTTTTTTTACCAAAAGAACTGCAAGTATTTTACAGTGACTTTGAATCAGAGTGGTAACTGTCACTCTCTGTTCTGGCAGATATTTGATGGCAAACAGATTCCGCAAAGAATGGTGGATGGATGGAATGCGTTTTTCTTTGATGACATGGAAGAATTGGTAATATTCTAATTCCAGAAGAGTCACTAAAACTTAAACCTTCCTTTTCAGGAAAAGTAATAAATTTTTAACAGTGTAGTGTATATAAAAGAGTAATTTTATTAATTAATAAAACTTCCATCTCCATAGTGTTGGAACTTCCCAGACGAGTCCTGTTTTGCTAAAATGAGTTTCTACTTTTGCTTGGTTTATTTTAAATCATTTCTAAATAACATAGATCAGGAAAAATAATTTTTATTCTTAAAAACAGTCCAAGTTTAGTCTTAACTGTAGTGATTTAACCTTACTTTAACCAAAAGAAACCATTCATAGTAGACAAACTTGTAATTAGAGAGGTATTTCAGGAGAAGCAGTGCTGCAGTAACTGTAGGTGAATAAATTGTCTTCAACTGCATGCAGAAGAAGCGTCTGCCTTCTCTTGGAAAGAATACTGAATCTCTTGGAGAGCTCTGGCTGGGGCTGCTGCGATTCTACACTGAGGAATTTGACTTCAAGGAATACGTGATCAGCATCCGGCAGAAGAAGCTGTTAACCACGTTTGAGAAGCAGTGGACATCCAAATGTATTGCCATCGAAGGTACTCCTCTGCTGAATTGAGTTTCCATTCATGAGGAGTAAGAAACTGTTGCTTGAGAGGCTGTTCTCTTTGCACAGGATCTTTATGTGAGGAAACTACAGCCAGCATTCTAAAAAAGACATTGTTTGCAAGTCCTACAGCTCACAAAATTGATGAGACTCATAACTTTTACTAAATGTCAGTGAATTGTTCTTCTTACTGTATTATGGTTAGTCACAATTTTAAAACATTCAGCATTGCTTTGCTGTAACCTACTCTGAGTGCATTTGAAATGGTATTCTCTGCAGTAAAATAAAAAAATCTGTTGCAGCATAGCTTTTCCAACTCTGATTTTTTTTTCTCCCTTCTTTGTGCAGATCCTTTCGACTTGAATCATAATCTGGGTGCTGGAGTCTCTAGGAAAAGTAAGCTATTAATGTCTACTAATGATTAATGTTCACTGAGTTGTGCCTTTTCTGTTGTTTTCCAATAACTTTGTCTTTCTTCAATAGTGACCAATTTCATAATGAAGGCATTTATCAATGGGAGAAAGTTATTTGGTACCCCATTCTACCCAGCTGTTGGAAGAGAAGCTGTAAGTTCTCAGAGTTTTTAGTATATTTTTAAAATTTTCTTTGTCCACTGAATTGTTGCACCCGAGGCAAATCTCTTGTATGTATTTATCAATTTGGTGTGCACATATGTGTAATTATACTTTGTCTGTGTTAAAGGTACAGCTTAGTATTAGGCTCCTGCAGTATAAAATTCTGAGGAGTAGTTGGATGGGTGATGGGTGTTACTGGCAGGTTTGGGGAAAGTAAGCTTAATTTGTGTTTTGGTTTTTATAAAACCTCCCAGTGTATGGTGTTAAATATTGCAGAAAACTGCAAATTTGGCTGTCAAACCCAGAAACAGCTCTAGGAACTTTACTGGCTCTTTGTGTAGCTAAAGAAAACAGATCCAAGAGATGTTATATTCTATTTATTTTTCCACTTGTTGGAGATAGTAAGGATTGCTGCTTAAGCAAGGAAAAGGATAATGATTGATTTTTTTTAACAGTTGACCTTTAAAATTTGCATAGTGAGTCAGGGTGAGGGATGTGTTCATGCAGTATCATTTTGGAGAAAGTACTGCTCTGTGCTACAGGATCCAGTCATTGATGTGTACTTTTTTTTTTAATATGAACAAATGAAATACTGTAATTAGTATTTTTAAGATCAACTTAGGCATTTTCTAAAACAGTTTAGAGGACTTTTCTCCCAGTGGCTTTTAACAGAACTTGAGTTTCTAAAGGATTTTTAAAGTCTTTTGAAAGCTTTTAAATCCCTTCGTCCTCCCCTGTCTTCTCTTTCCCATTTGCTTGCTTTGCTTGCTTTATCTGTGGTTTTTTTTCTGAGTTTGTAGCTCTATTTCAGCCTTTCAGGCAACACAGTACTTTCACAATATTTATGTTGCTCAAAGGCTGTAAACTGTGGCCTTTGTGCTGCCACACATCAGAACTGCAGCTGTCCTGAGCAGTTTCCAGGGGAGGGGAGTGATACAGGTCAGTCTGCAGATGCTCCATCTGTTTCCCACCTGAGCTGTGTTCTGTCCAAAGGGATGTGATCATGTCATCAGGGAAGGGACCCTGGCTGCTTTGGAAAGCACAGACCAGATACCAAAATAGATCATATGCAAAGAATTGCCCTCTGAAGAGCCTTTGGGGAGGCGAAAGGTGAGCAGCAGGCTGGAGCCTGGAAAAGCTGTTCTGCAAATTCAGCCTCTGTCCCTAAGACCAAATAGCCCTTTTTAGCCCAAACTGCTCCATTCCTCTGAAAAAGCTGCCATTATTAGGGGAAGAAAAGGACCAGGTATAACCTCAGAAGTAGTAACATTCAGGGAACAATAAGAGATGAAAGCTGACAATTTGACTTTCATTTCTCAGTCTTGTAAGTGAATGGTTTATATATTTTATCTGTCTGATGTGTTTTGATAGGAATACTTTTTTGACTCAAAAGTGCTGACAGATGGGGAATTGGCACCCAATGACAGATGTTGTCGTGTCTGTGGAAAAATTGGTCACTACATGAAAGACTGTCCAAAGAGGAGGAGGTAAGTAATACACAAAGCTATTGTGACATCTTTGAGATTAAATCATGAGGGATTTGGATATTTGAAGATTTAATGGAAAGGAAAAAATTGCTAAATTGCAGAGAAAATCAAAGCTTCATGTCTAAGCCTCAATTTCCCATCCTATTTTTGCTTTTCTTAAAACAGTTTCTGATCACCTCTTTAAATCTGAAGTGCTTATGGAAGCACACAGAGAGTAAAATCAACAGTCTATAGTGTGTTAATATGCAGTTAAGACTAACTTAAAACTTAGATCACTCAATTATCTCTTTATAGTGTAAACATTCAGATGGAGAACATATTACCTGGTTGCAAAATTTATCATGTGTTAAAATGGATTTCCTGTAGTGATCATGTTGAGAAGACAGTGTTGAATTTTAATTGTTTGTAGATCTGATTAAGTACATCTGCAAGGCAGGTAAAAGTTTATTTATTAAACTCTAGGATTAGTTAAAATGCACATAGTTAAGGTGCATTTCTGTAACATCACGCTCGTGCCGGTCACTTGGTGATCTCACACTTGTACATTAATTTCACTTAGGAATTTTGGGTCCAGGACTCCTGCAAAAGGAGTCCCTGGTATTGCAGGTCAATGTCTCCAAAGGGAGTTTAGCAGGAATTGACAGAGAATGTGCACTCCTCATTTCTTACAGCTTTGGCTGTTTAATGGCCCGCTCAGCCTAGGTTGTCTGACTCCTCCTAAAGCCTGTTGAAGCCCTTAGAATGCAAATTAATCTGGGCTCTTTCATGTACTCCTTATGTTCAGTTGTGTGCTCCATAATTCTTCAAAGACTTCTTGGTCTCTTCCTGCTACAAAATCTTTATTTACAGCCTTTTGTTCAGTCAGCAGAGTTCAAGATACATGAAAGTGCACTGGAACCCTGTGGTCACAGGTGGACTATTTCTTTCAGATGCTCTCTGTACAAGTACTAGCACATGGAATTGCATCACCTCTTTCCCTACATCTGCCTCAGGAAAAGAAGTTGTGATCTGCTCTTCACACAAACTGATACTCCAGCACAACCACACACAATGTCTCTCAGATTGTATATACTACTTACAAAATAATATTATTATTTAACAATCCTACAGATATCTTGTGGAAAAAGACCTTTACTTCTTGTCTTGGTTCCTGATCACTAGTTCTTCTGCTGTATTAGCACTGAGTGTGTGAAAGAGCCTTGGTGCTTCGTTGCACATCCTGTCTGGGCTCAGACAGTGACACAGAAATGTGCCCTCTCCAGTGAGGGGGAGGTTGTATGAACGAGGTGCAGCTCTCTTGTTTTGGGTCTATTCTGACTCAGTGGGATTGCTGCATAGAGCTGCTCCCCAGCTTAACTGCAGGCATAGTTCTGCTCTAGTATAGTCAGACAGCTTTTGGACAAGTCTGAGGAGCTTCTAAGTTAAGTTTATACAGGCTGTTAACCAGCCCAGAATCTGAAAGTGTTTTTGGCGATTCCTGAGATATTTGTATTCTGGTACAGCTGTTGGTTATGTAACCATTCCCTTTGAACACAACAGTACAACAACTCTACAGAGATTATGTGTTTGTGTGTGTGGTTTTGTGATATTGCTAATAAAAATTATTGTTCAGGTTGAAGAAAAAGGAGAATGAGAAAGATGATGAAAAAGAGGTGAAAGAAGATGACAGAGAAACAAGAGAGAAAAGGTGTTTCATCTGTGGAGATGTGGGTCATGTTAGGAGAGATTGTCCTGAATTCAAACAAACCCGTCAGAGAAATAATAGTGTGCCAGGTAAGTTACTTTATGTGTTAGGAAAATTTGAAAGCTCTGAGATCCCCTTTCTCTAGGTTTCTCTACAGACTTGGTAATTATCTTCAAAACATAATCCTGCAAGTAATGTTTCAGTCACTGCAAATACAGCTTTTAGTCTGTGTTGCTTTTCTGCAAAAGGAGTAATGCCTCCTGACGTACAGTCTTGGCATGGGTGGTAAAAATGTGCTCAGCAGTAAAATACAGTGTACTTCAGGGTATTGCATTATTTGTCTTCCACTCACAATGGGTGCATTTAGAAGTAGTAGTAGTAATATAATAATAATAATAATAATTGAATGCATTTCCTCTTCCAAATGTTGCTCAAATGTTAGTGAACCCTCCATCATCTGTGAGAGGTAAGTCAATGTATTTTCAGCAAAAACCAGCGCTCTTTCGGTAACACTTCAAAAGAAGCATACAGATGAATTAGGCTAAATCCAGCTTTCAAATTACTGATAGTACTTAGAGAAGATTAATTGCAAACCCATTCAAATTAGGCCCTTGGGTGCCTGTGGTAATTGAAAAAGTAGAGGAGGCATTCATAAGTGAACGTCAGAAGAACCTTTCTTCTGTGTTCTGTTATCCTTTAGTCTTTTTTTCAGTTTACTTTTCTTTGCCCAGAAGTTTCTGCTGTCACTGTTGCTGTTTAAAATGCCACTGCTTACAGCAGTGATGTGGAAACCTGTGTAAAGTAGAGCTTCAGCTTTATAGCAAGGTGAGCCTTGTTCCCTCTAGACTTTGTTTTACTCAAAACTAGATGTTGTGTTTAGCTCCTATACCTATTAATGTTGTCTGCTGCCAGTAGAGGGAAAAGTTTCCACTTAAAGGAGAGGAGAGGTGAAAGTGATTTACCTTCTCTGTGTCGCATGAGAGTTGAGGTATTGCTGACTCTCAGTTCTGCTCATTATTCTATCACCCTGTGGGTTTTATTAACACTTTTATTCCTTGATCAGGCACGCAGCTGGTCCGGAGCATGGTAAATTCCCAGCTGGTGGCTGTGGGCCAGCAGCAGGTGGAGCGACCCCTGCGCACCAGGCAGTCATCAGAATGTGTAAGTTCTGTGAGCGGGGCACTGCAGGGAGCAAAGCTGGAGCAAACCAGCCATGCTGGGAACAGGCTTGCAGTTTTTTCTCAAGAGATTCTGGACTTGACAATGACAACGTTGCACTCTGCCAGTTCGTGGAACTTTGATTTATGGTGTAATGTGTCTTGAGGAGCATTTATGGTTTTTCAGTATGGAAACCTCATAGTCAAGTTTGATGAGAGATACCTTGGAATTCTGAAAGGCCAGGTTAAGCTAAGATGCCTTTCAAATTTTCATTATTCTGACAGTGTTCTGGAGTTACTGAGGGAGATAAGCATAGCTCATTGTTAACATGCTGGAGACTTGGGTTAGTGGCAACCATGACTCTTTGTGGTTTAAGAGATCTGTCTTAAGGGACTGTCACGAACAGACACAGAACACAGCTGAGTCATACTGCAATGAGAAGTCTGCCAGAGCACGCTAGAAGCACAAGCAGAACAACAGGGAAATTTTTGGTAGTTTTATCCTAGAATTTCTTCGAGTCTCTATAGAGCTACATAAAATATGTTTAATCTGCTTCTGAGTGGAGATGGGTAACAGAGGGTATTTGAGCAAATACAACTGTTGGCATTTAATATTTTTGGAGCAGGCAGTACAGCAGAAATTAATTTATTTTAAGCTGTTAGACTGAGAAGCATGTGCCTGCTAATGAAGCTGGCAAGTAAGCAAATCCAGTCATCAGGGCTGCTGATCACTATTGCTCTTTGTTCAGTTTACTACTTTCCTAACTGATCAGCAAGCATTTATTGGAATGCTGGCTCCAGTAACAGAGACCTTATGAGTTACAGTTGTCCTGCTAAAGAGAGACCAGTACAGCCCTAATCTAAGTGAAGGGCCGAACACACCACGGGAGTATTTTTTAGGAGCCTTGCATTTCTGCCTGGGGATGCACTCAAAGGCAGACACATCATTCTTGTGTCCCCTGGATGTCATGGACTCTCTGTGTGTTGCATGGTTGTCATTCGGCCAGGATTTCTTGGTGAATATGTTCTGTCCAGGAACAGGTTGAGAAGAATGGGAAGGGGGAATATTGATGGAGTAAGAGGGAGGGAATGGGAAGCAGATCAAGAGGCTGTAATATGCCTCCTCTCCTGCTGCTGGCACATACAGTGCATGCTTGTGGTGGGTTAATATTTGCAGGAATGTTTGTAGTCAGGGCATGTGCTTTATTTTTATAACATTTAAACTGTTAAACTAGTGATCATCTTTCAAATCCCAGGTTTCACCTTCTCTTCCTGGTTTGATAGAAAGGTATAGGAGACACTCATACGGGCACAGTTGGAATAGCAGCAGGGAGCAATCCCAGCTTCTGGGCTCCAGTTTTTGCCCAGGCACAGACACACTGCATGCTGCTAGAGGGGATGCTCTGGCATGAGGAGGTCCTGCAGACACATCTGGTTATTGGAAAAAAATGACTGCCAGTTTAAATGGACAGGTGAGCAGTCAGGGATAGTGACAAGCTGCGGAGACCTTTAACTCCACGTGTTCAACAGCAGCTGAGGCTCTTGGAGCTTGGCTGCTGTAGTCTATGGAGAGAACAGTCAGTCTCAGGGGGAGAATGAGATCTGAGATTCGGGTCATCCTCTCTGATTTAGATACCTGTCTCATCTGAATGTCTCTGGAGGCACTTACTCCATCAGCATCTTGTCTCAGTGCTTAAAACCAGAGTGGGGAACCCAGATATCGGCAGTAAGTGTTGGCAGATGAACTGAGTAACTCTTTTCCCAGCCACTCCAGTTCTTGAAGTGCTTCTCTGTTGAGTTGCAATTCCAAACAGTTAAAATAGCCTCATGCCTGTTTCCGTTGCTGGTGAAAGGGAAAGCTTTGTAAGAGCTCTGCAAAGGCTGTTATAATTGCTATTACTGTGCCTTTAGCCATGGCCTAACACCAGGATATGAAGGTTGAAACTGGGTTTTTGGAATTTGCATTTCTTGTTCAACAGATTTTTTTAAAACGAAAGAAATATTAGGAGCTTACTTTGGAATTACTTTAAAAACTGTGCAGTAATAAGAAATACTCTGTTTTAGAAGTAAGGCAATTAGTTATGAGATACTGAGCTGTAAATAAGTAGGGTAGGGAAGACACTGATTAAAAATCAGAAACAAATGTGAGGAGTCTAATGAAGAACTTGGGGCTAATGTTCACTCAGAATGGTGCTTCTGATGGTGGGATGTGCCACATTAACAGACCAAATTATCTGTTGGTGAAAGTCAGTGTCAATTGAACTGCACTTACTGAAGCCAACAGGAACTTGGGTGCAGTGTTCGGGGTGTTGCTCAGGAGTGCTTTGCTGTTTTATAAACAGTCTAATACAGTGGGTGCTTATTAAAGAAAACACCATTAAATAGCCAGTGAACTAATCAGAAATACATACTCTTTTTTTTTCCCTCCAGTCTGATTCACATCAGTCATCTTACTCTCCACAACCTCAGCAATTCCCACAGAATTCCTCTCAGCCAGCCTCCATTAACCAGACTCAGCCACAATCAATATCCCAGTCTAAGCACGTTCCTCAGCCACAGCAGGGTGCACAGCCACCCCATCAGGTCCAGCTGCCTTTGTTTAACTTTCCCCAATCTCCCCCAGGTCAGTATTCCACCTTGCATAACCTGGGACTGCTTCAGATGCACCATCACCACCAAATTCAGCTTCCCAACACTTCTTGGCCTATTCATGGGCCTGTTATTCACTCTGCACCGGGTAACCCTCCTCATTCTACAAATGTTCCATTTTCTATGAGATCTGGCAGCAGCAGCAGCACAAATAACCAGAGCAGTGTAAGCTTGAATGATCCCAGTATCATCTTTGCACAGCCTGCTGCCAGGCCCATGGGAATCCCCAGCACTTCTCATGAGGGACACTGGCACAATCCTGTGACTCCAAACTCACTGGTGAACAATGGCACTGTGGGGAATTCAGGTAACTCTTCTCTGTTGTATCAAACCTCTCGCACTTTGTGTACAAGTGTTAAGTGTTACAGAAACAGCTAACTCTTTCAACTTGTTTGATAAAAAATAATATGATGCTTAAGAAACCAAATCATGACTTTCACCTGTCTTAACATTTTCATAGGAAAAAAAATTAGAATCGATCACTGTAACTTTTAGGCATTGGTCCTGTCTGCCATTAATGGCTGTGCAACAATGAGAAATCCTGCATTCAACTGAGAAATCTCCTCATCACTCTTTGAATCACTGACATTTCTGTGAATGTGCTGACAAATAATGGATTCCTTATATCAGACAATCATGGAAACATTAAGGTTGGAAAAGACCTCCAAGATCAAAACATCGTTACATAATTTATTAGACAAATGCTGAGGTTGCAACCACGAACTTAGAGACTGGCAGAATTACAGTCGTGCAAGTTGGATATGGTCTCCTCACCTTTAGTACAATATAGTATGATCTTATCCCTTCCTTTTTTCCTGTGGTTTATCCTGCCACATTTAACTTCCATAATCTTGATGTTGATTCCTGAAAATAGGTTTTCCTGCAACAAGTGGACAACAGCCTCTTGCCTCATAGCAAAGCCAAGTACACTGAAATGTTTGAGGCTGAGAAAAAGCAGTATATAGTGATTAAAGCCCATTCAGTTTTCTCTGCAACAATGAACTGTGGCAGCCCCCAAAATTTTAACTGTTAACCTTTACACCATTAATCATGATGGTGGTCTTCTGATTTATTCTAAGTATCTAAGTCTTCCTGTGTTTAAAAAAATAAATCCATAATGCAATATACTGGTGCAGTTGTTCATCACAAGATGAAAATTCTGAATCTCCTGCCCAGCCTTTCTCTGCACTAATAAGGTGATTATCAGTAACAGTAGATTTTCAGCTGAGTCAAGAGCTTTGGATGAGGAATAATTCACCAGTGGGCTTCAAATACATGTTAAGGTGCTGGAGATACATGATTTTCTATTTAAAGCTGTGTGGGGAATATATTTTAAAGGAGGCAGGAACTCCTACCCATGTGTTTTCTGTGTCTCCAGTGTGCTCTGTTCCTGCTTCTCCATTTCTGATCTTCTTATCTGTCCCGTTCTCCAGCTTTGTCTTTCCCTCAAGCAGCTCCTTCCAATCCACATGTCCTTACTAAGGGAGCTGCCTTCCTTCAGACAAGCTCCATAAATTCTAATTCCTTCTCCATTCTCCCACTTTTCTTGTGCTGTCAGTCACAGTCTTTTTTTTCCATCCCTCATCTTCCATCAATTTCCAACCTCATCACACTCCTTTTCCTAGCTCCCAGTCACAGTAATTTTCCTCTTTGTATTTGAATCAGTTTTATTTCCTTTTTGGCTTAGATGCCATTAAGGTGAGTGCACAGTCGAGATCAGCTGTCTCCTGTCTGTTTGAAGCATGGTTTCTTACCTCCTCTGGACAATTTGAGAACAGTAAGTTTGAGGAAGCTTTGTCCTGGCTCACATAAGCTTGACTTGGAAGGAGCTACTTTAATTTTCTTTGCAGTAGACAACTGATCAGAAGTAGGATCATTAGAAGTATCAAGACAGACAACTCTTTTTCATGCAAACTCCAGAGCTACGCCTCGTGTCGTGGGTCCTGCCTCCTTGGATGCTTGATTTCTCATCCTTAATGTTGCAGTGATATCAGAATTGTAAATGGAATAGCTTGCAATTTGTAAACTTATTTCCAAGGTTTATATTTTTCTCTCTAAAAATAATTTTCTAAGTCAGTCCAGTGATCTAGACAGCAGGTTTCTTAAGCATGTAAGTATTAGTGGAATTCCAGTGTACATCTGAGAGTTATTTCTTGCAGTAGAATAATAGCTTTCATGTCACAGCTCTGTCAGTGATAGTGGATATTTGCGTGGGATCAGACAGTAGTAACATTGTTCAGACCTTGTATTTTTCATCATGAGAAAGACATAAAAAGAGTGAAATCATAGCTCTTGATTTTAATATTGATTCATCCTCTCTCTACCCAATAATTCTATTATAGTGAATAATGAAGTAATTTAGGTGGTAATTTTTGCTGATGTATATTTAAAAAAAGAAAAGTAGCACATCAGACTAATCGCATTAAGTCCCCTGCAAACTGTTATTTAAGATGTAAATTGTATTTGTGACTTACTGTTTAATTATTTCAACTTGCAATGTGCTTTTCCCTTTCAATTGAAAACTAGATCAGGGTTTCCAAGGACAGTTTGGTAAAATGAACCCTCCTTCTGTCCCTTGGGACCATGGGACCCCTACCCATTTTCCTCTCCTCCGAGGAGCGTGGCCTTACAATATGCCTCAGAACTACATGCAGCAGGGAAATGCCAGCTACCCACCGAACAAACCTTTCTACCCTCAAGGTACTAGAACCAGTATGTGAATCAACAGCTCATGCAACATGTCTCTGTACTGTCTCAAAGGCTTTAAAAGCCAAGGAATCATGTGTCACTCGCTAGGCTCCCTGGAACCATAACGAATCCCAGAGTCAAATCAGCGCTTCGGCTTCCTCTGTGGATGAGTGAAAATCTTTGTGGGAGGGAAGGGTTAAAAGAAAACTCTGAAATCTGAGCCAGTTTGCAGCCTGTTGCGTTTCCAGCCTCTTTTTCCTTGCTGCTGCTGGCTCACTGTAGAGCCACCTCTGTTTCAGTAGAGGTTAAGAGGATTGGCCCATGAGCATGTTCAGAATATGAAGAAATTTTTGTCCTAATTCACTTTATTTGGCTTTTGTACCTTGCTTTGAAAAATGACTTACATAGATAAAAACTTGCAAGACCATAGAATAATAGAGGTTGGAAGGGGCCTCTGGAGGTTCAGTCCAGCCCATCCACAGTCTGAGCAGCCCTGACTGCAAAGTTAGGTCAGGTTCAGTTCATCAGGGAAAGGGGAAGGACTGACTTCATTTCAACTCTGATGTTTATGAAAGGTAAAGGTGTTCAGCATCTGGCAGGATGGGGAAAGGCTGTAGGAAAAAGACCTCCACCACCAGAGAAATTATGCTCAAATTTGACTTGGAGGATGTGCAGCTTCCATGTTGCTGGGGTCACCTGGTGTAAAATGAGAGATACAGGCACCAAATCCTTTTTCAAAATCTAATCTATGGGCTCTAGCAGGGTTTCCAAATGAAAGCTGAATTTATTTAAAATCCTGAAATTATTTAACAAAAATAACTGAAGTAATGCAACAAAATGATGTGTTTGTTAGGGAATTTTGGAGATAGGATTAAAGTAATTCTGCATTGTCCCATTTAATGGGTTAGTTGTACAGATAGCATTTGTGTCAGTCTAGTAAATGGCTTTATTTCTAAGTTAGATTAGGACACTGACTATAGCCAAGCACTGTTAAATATGTGATTTGCTGAAGTAATTGTAATCCATTTTCTTTTAGCTGGTCCACTGATGCAGAGTAACCAGCGGTTCTCGCTTCTGTCTCAAGGACACCCACACTTGAATCTGAATTACATTCAACAGAAAAAGTGAAATTGGATGGGATTGTGGGTGGGCGGGGGGAGGGGAGGAAGAAATTCAGGTTCTGATTTAAAATCTTAATGCAACATGTTTAGATACAAGATTATTTAAGACTGTTTTTAAACTGTATCATTTGTACATAGATATGAACTATAGTTTTTACTAGTATCACAAAACTGAGTGATACAAATTTCATCTATTTTATTACCCTATTTTTAAGGGGAATTGTGTTTTGTTTTATCTTGATAAACTGTAAAGAGAGAGAATTTTTAAAATTAAGTTCTTTATTTTCTATTAGCTGTATTCATACTTTGGTTGCTTCAGACTTTATATATATTGTTCTAAAAAAAAAATAAAATTAGAAGGGGATTTCATGTGTTTAAAAATTTGTCACTTCTATTCTTTACAGAACTATGTAGTGCCAAAAAACTTTTTAAAAAGAAAAATAAAACTGCAAAAAAAGGACATAAGACTTTTTCCTCTTCCCTATTTGTATGCATGCTCACTTTAACCAGAATCATAAAAATGGCTTTTAATGTGGAGATCTTGGAAAGATGAGCAGTTTTACCAAGTGGTACAAGCACTAGAGCTGTTTTTCTCCATGCTGGCATTGTTGCATGTGCTGTTCCCAGCCAATGTGTGTATTATACTTGAAGGAAAAGCACACCTGCTTTTCTGTTGATCAGCTTTGCAAAATAATATGCAAATAAGCTGGAAAATTTAGGCTGTACTGGGAAGCAATTTTAAAGAGGGCTTTCCATAAATTTACTAGGCACGCTATTTGTGTTGTCAGCACTCCCAGGGCAATATCAGACTCCTGAAGCCTTAAATGCCGTGTTCAGGGCTAAACCTGCCTGTCCCTGCTCCTGAAGCAAGGCCATGAATAAAGACATGGTACACAAGGGCTTAACACAACTGGTTTCAAATGTAGTAAGAAGAGAATTGTATCTCAGTAAGAGCTTAATTGTTCTAAATTTAAAAAGCTAACTTCACTCAGAGAAGGTAGAGCTGAACATCACAGTGTCAAATTCTGTCCCGTCACAGGGAGGCCACAAACTGCTCAAAGTAGAGGGGTACTGTCTCTAAATAGATTGAACTTCTTACTCTGAAAGAATTAAGCAGTGCTTTGTACTGCTGGACCCTTCTGAACTCGCTGGTGGCATCATGAGAAGCAGCAGATTACACTGAAAGGTGATTTTTACAAAGCACCCATTGACAGCTACGTGCTGGAGAGCACTTTCAAGTGAGCTTTTAGTAAACACACTGGATTTTGACAGCCTTGCTTCCTCTCCTTTACTGGAGCTCTGGGAGGCCAGGGCTGGGAGCCCTGCAGTCTTTGTGACTGAACACAGATGTCTTTTGGCACCTGACTGCAAGGACAGTTTGACAAAACAATGCCCTGATGTGAGAATGAAGCCAGCTTCAACCAGGGGACATCTCAACAAAATATTATGAAAGAAAAAGCCAGGAGCCTTTAAAGACAAACCTTCCTTTTTTATTGCTCTTCACTAGTTTTTACAGGCTTCAAGAAAAACAATTAAAAAACAATCTTCAAATTCTGTCACAAGGATGAGTAACTAACTACATAAAAAATATCCTTAGCTTACTTTTAATAAAAAAATCCAGGACAACAAAAGGAGAAAAATTAAAGAAAAGGACTGCTAAAGCAGCCAGTACAGAGCCAGCTGTCCTGTAGAGCAAATATGACAGCATCAGACTGCAGTTCAAGGTCCTTAGACTGTGTGCTGGGTTTAGTTTGTTATTCATTCCCTCGCCGACTCTTTTTGTGACTTTTCTTAGATCTGAAACAGAAAAAACAAAAAGCCAGTACTGTAAACCCCATCTTTAATTCCCAAATTGCCCTTAAGAAATAGGACAAGCCTTTACCTTTCAGGTGATTTGGAATGACTTCTGTGTCTGTGACTACGGTGATGCCCTGTGAGATAAAAAGGCAATAGTTACTTCCATTGCCACTGGAATTCATTGTTTTGCTAATGCAATCTGCTTCTAGTGACCAAGTGTGCTAGATAATGCCAGAACAACCCTAGCCTTAACTAGGCACACAAATTAAGCTCCTGGCAAGTATCTGAAAACTGACTCAAGACAATTTTGGAGCCATTAAAGGAGTTCTCCAGCTGTGCTTTCATATAAGCAGTTTAAGCAGCCGGATTTAGCACCTGTGCTACCATCTCGATATGGTGACACAGACTTTTCTTGCAGTGGATGTGCTGCTGATAAAGACTTGCCAGAGTTAATCTGGAAGTGACAGAAATACCTGGAGATTTAGATCTTGATCTGTGGCGCCTCTCTCGGGACCTGCTGCGGTGCCGTCTCGGGCTTTTGCTGCGATGCCGCTCCCGGCGCGGTGATGGGCTGAGGGAAAGGCAGCTTGTCAGAGAGCTGTACTAAAAATGCACGTTGCTCACCTTAATTAATAGAATTAGAGAGTACCTTCTTCTCTTCGGAGAGCGGCTGCGCCTGCAATTGGGGAAGAAAAGCAAAAATTCACTAAAAATGGTTAGCAGAACAGCTGTTTCATTTCCCACATCCTTCAGCAACAGCACCAGGGCTTTTACTGCCCATTAGTGTTTTTGACCTGCTGCACATGGACCTGCTTAGGACTGGACCATGCAGTGAGCAAAAGAGTTTAGTGATGAATTTTTCCTAGTTTAACATCAGTAAGAGCAATTAATAGGATTTTCTCTGCAGCCTCTGGCTTACATGGAAACAAAGCACTTGGTTCCCCTTAACATCTTCACTGTATTGTCAAATTTAGCTAAAGCTGGCCAGCAAGTTCAAGAGTTAAGAGAAGGACTGGAGAAACAGGCAGAGGGGTTGACTGTGGCTGTGCACTGCAACTCCTCACTTCAGGAAGTGCTAAAGGAACTGGGAGGTGTGGGAGGTTCTGGGTGAACTGCCATCTTCACTGCTGTGCTCCAACCATCTGCAGCACAACAGGTAAAAACACTGCTCAAGGAAAGAGTCACCTCACCTCCTTGGAGACCTGCTCCGGCTCCGCCTGTACCGCACCACCGGAGACCTGCGCGGTTTGTCCAGGTCCCTGTAGCCCCTTCTGCGGTGGTCAGGAGACGGGATCCGTTCCAGCTGGAAACAAGTGGGGCGAGAGGCTGTAAGTCTTGTTTCAGCAAGGTTTTAGGCTATCGGTAGAGATTTCTGAACAATTAATATAAATTACAAATAGTAATTACAGAAGTCACACAGCCAAGCTTCCCCATCCTCAAGTATTTCCTATTCAGGAGTAAGTGGTACTGCCTGAACTTGCCAGCTGGAAATTCAAACAGCCACTTCTCATAGTGTTGGTTCTGAGGAAGTACAGCAGCACTGACCGATGGTCATGGGAACTTCCATCACCACCTTTAGTTCTCTCCATTACATATGCATGTGAATCAATTTATCTAAATATGCTTAGCACAGAACAGATACAGATTTGTGGAACTCAAGAGGCACGAAGACTTGGCAACCTGAGAACTGCTTCAGGCTCTAAGTCCTCACAAGCTGCTTATATGAAAATGTAAGGTTCACCAACCTTTTCATCTTCTTCTTCCTCCTCCTCACTAGATTCTACATCATCCATGTCTTCTTCCAGAGCACTAACACGAGGCTCGAGTTGCTCAGCTTCTTCCAGAACATACCGTTTCTAGGAGAAATTGCAACTTTGTTCAACATAACCCAAGCAGGAACAAACACTTGAGGAGGCAACCATAGCTTACACAACAAGGCAGCAGCTGATAGAGCTACTGAACTTGGTGCAGCTGGGAATTCCATAACCATCCACATTTCCTAACCTGCAGTCGAGGCAGGATGATGTCGCAAACACGTTCCTCATGGAGTAGCTCATCAATAAATTCATCCACGTGCATCAGCTCAAATTCTGGGGGTGAAAAATAGCATTTAAAAGACAAAATTAACACTAGAAGCTAAAGTAAAGATGAAACATTTCAGACAACTTATGGTTGTCTGAAACAACAGGTTATGCCACAATTTTTAAGATTTATATTGCTAAATAGACGTAGGAGTGTTTACCTCCATTTCTGTTCTGACTTTTAATTTTCCGATAGTCGTTGTACAGCGGTTCCAGGTACTTGTAGCAGTCGATGGCAGTGCCTGTCAGTCTCATGTACAGTGCTCCAAGCATTCGGACATACCTGGAAAGGAAACCTTTTCATGGATCTCGGCTTCCTGCACACTTAGCAGTTTGGATAAAAAAGAGTTTGTGCCATAAGTTTCTGAGGAAAATCAGTACACTGGCCAGAACACATAGCCTTTTAGATTTGCTCCACCACTTCCTCAAGAATATGAAAAACATATATATACTTAACATATACAATGTCTGTATTGGGGCATTATCACTGACAAAGATGGAAGAAATACTGAAGAAAAAGTAGATTAACATGAATCCCTTAATGGACCTCATTCCAAATTCTTCAGGCAGAGGTTTATTATCACAGAGAGCACATGCCACAAAGATGAGCCCTTCCAATAGGCCAGGTGACAAGGAGCACAGTCTTGAAAGCAAAAGAAAAGACTTGGTTTTGAGTAAACACAGTTTACCAGGGCCCAGTGAGAGCTAAACCCTGCACTGAGGTTTCCCTGGCTGTTCTGGGCACTTTCCCTCGGTACAACAACCCCAACAAAGGAAAAATAATGACACTACAACTTACTTGAAGTCTTCGTTTTTTATAAACTCCACGATGATGTCCTTTTCGGGCTGGATCTGCAGCATCTTCAGCGTCAGGCACAAGAAGGGCGTGGGTTTAATGTTCCCTCCATAGACGCCCCCCACGTACTTCAGCTCCATGGCCTTGTCCACCACCAGCTCGGCTGCGAGAGGCACGGACCGGGCCGTCAGCGCAGGCTCCCCCCGAACCCCCCGGCCCGGCCCGGCCCGGCCTCCCGCCCGCCATACCCGTGAGGCCGAAACACTCCTCCTTCCAGTACTTGGACTCGTAGATGCGCGTGCGGATGATCTTCTCCACCAGGTACTGCGGGTTGGTGCCGTGGATGCTGTGCGCGTCCTTCACCGTGCGGTTGGCCATGGCGGCCGCCGCCCAGCGCCGCCGGCCGCTCCGAGCTCAGCCCCGCTCTCCGTGAGGGGCCGCGCCGCC
>VWPU01005436.1:0-104725 GCA_013398955.1 Callaeas wilsoni
CTTCCCCCCACCCCCCTGGTTTATTATGGGATAGATGAGGCAAGCCAAAAGACTCGCCTGGATGCCTGGGTCCCCCCAGGGTGGGGGAGGGGACAGACAGACAAAGGACAGGTGTGACCCCCCTTCCCCCTCCAAGGGAACTCAGGCGTCTCTGCCCCTCCTCCCATCCCTTTGTTCCCTCTCCCTCCCCCCACAATGAGATATTTTTGGGACATCCCCCCCCACAACCCCTGATATCCGATCAGCTTGTGACGCCAGTGGGGCTGTGGGGCACCTTCACCTCATAACCATATATGGGGCTGGCCCTACAGGTTCCCCTTCCCCCCCCTTGACCCCCATAGCTCACCTAAGAATAGACAGGGGCACCCAGGCATCCAGGCCCCATCAATCCCATTAGATGCCCTATAGAGGACCAGGTGCCTGAATTTCACCTAATTTTCCTGATTTCCCCCAAAATTTCCTGATTTTTCCCCAAATTTCTTTGTTTTTCTCCTGATTTTCCTAAATGTCCCCCAATTTGCCACAAATTTATTGGTTTCCCCCTGCTTTCCTCATATTTCCATCAATTTGCCCTGAATTTCCTTGGTGTCCCCTAATTTTCCCAAATTTTCCTGATTTTTCCCCAAATGTCCTTATTTTTTCCTGCAATTTGCCCCAAATTTCCTTGTTTTCCTCAAATTACTGCCAAATTTTGTTTTCCTCAGTTCCCCCTAGTTCCCTCATTTTGCCAATTTTCCCTCAATTTCCTCTTATTTCCCCTAATTTTCCTTATTCTGACCTTTTACACCTAAATTGCCTCTTAATCTCCCCAAATTTTCCCTAATCTCCCTCAATTTGCCCCACTTCCCCCAAGTTTTCCTTTTTTTCCCCTACGCTTCTCTAAATTTCCATCCATTTGCCCTGATTCCCCTAAGGTATCGCATTTTTCCCCAACTTCCCCAAACTTTCCTCAATTCTCTCTAATTTTCCAAAAATTTCACCAATTTCTCCTAATTTTTCCTGAATATCCCTAATTTCCCCTAACTGACATTTATTTCTGCAATTTACCTTTTTTTTCATATTTTCCTCCTCATTTTTATTACTTTCTCCAGATTTCCCCTAATTCCATCCTACTTTGCCCTAATCTCCCCTAATTTTCCCCCATTTCCCTGAATGTCCCTTTTATTTTCTCACAATTTCCACAATATTCTCAATTTGGCCCTAATTGCCTCTGATTTTCCCCAGCATTTTCACAACTTATCTTGTTTTCTCCGTATTTTACCTAATTTGCTCCAACACTTTATTGGGTGGGGGGGGGAAAAATAGTGACAAGGGTGAGGAAAAGGCTCAGGTACTTAATGCCTCCTCAGCTTCAGTCTTTAAGAGTAAGAGCACTTTTTCTCAGCACACCCAAGACCCTGAACTGGAAGACTGGGATGGGAACAAGAACAAGGCCCCCATAAACCAAGCACTGTACCACTCAGGCATTTCCCTCCCAGATATTCCTTCCCTGAAATGCGTTCCTGGTCCTGCAGAAGCTCGTCATCCTCCCAGGACAGGTGAGGTCGGCTACTGCCTCTCCCTTGGCTGAACGGCTCTTGACTTGAACTTGGTTCTGACTGACAGAGCTGGAGCTTTCCTTGACTTTAGTTTTGGCAATTCAGCCTTTTGTGTCTCTCCAGACAAAACCTCTCTGGGCTTCCAACCCCCTCCCATCTCCATCCACTCTCTAATGACAGGGCTTCCTTTCCTGGTGCTTCCTCAGTGCCAAAAGCAGTCTCATCTATTCCACTCGACTATTTGTGTTCCCTGACCATCATACCGAGCTGTTTCTGTGCTGCCCCATCTGCCATCCTGCCTTCCATATGTGCCAAGTGCTGCCAGCTGCTAGCAGAGCCACCTCCCACCCTCCCCAGCCATGCTCCCCTGCCCATTTGCATCCCCAGCATAATGGCCTTGCCCTCAGTCTGGGGAAAATAAATGGGATCTATTGCCAGATAAAACTGACCCAATACCTTCCCCTCTTCTTCACTGGGATCCCTGTGGGACCTAACTCAATACAGGCAGGAGCTGTGGCTTAGGTTCCATGGTGGCCCAGCACCTGCAGCCTGAGCTAGTTCAAGAAACCCAGAGGGCTCCTTGTGAAATGAGAAGGGGAAATGAGTGGCCTTTTCCTCTGTTTTGTGTGACTGCTGATGTAGCAGTGCCACAGAGACCAGACCGCAGCAGCACGTGTAAATACAGACTGCTGAGACAGTCCTTTCTTTATGGTACTCCCTTGAGGAGCACCCAAGACATGCATGGAGAGGAAGGTACGACTAAGGCAACTCTAATTCCCACCATGGCACTCTCTTCCTCTATCAGGAAGTGTGAGACAACAGGAAAAGGAAGTGTGGCCGTAAACAGGGCCTGTTCCAGCAGCACCAGCCTTTGGGCTGGCTATGACAGGAAACTAGAGGAGAATGCATGCTGGAGAGAGGAGAGAAACTTCTCTGTCAAGACTTCGGCAGCATGCCCTTCCTCACAACTTCAGTAAAGCCTGGGACCCCAGCCTGCTTCGAGCTTGGCAATGGCCTTTGCGTTGCCATCATGGATGGAGTCCTGCACTTCACTCTCAAAATAAGGGACAATGGATTTTATTGATACGAGAGTGAGTTAACAAAGTTCAGTAGCAAGCATGACAGTGACTTAACAAGTCTCAAGGTCAGAGCTTCACTTGGCACCTCTCTTAACTTGTTTTCTGCAGGCCAAGAAAAAGGAAGCAATAGAGGCATTGGAAGGCAGTTCCTATAGAAAATAGCCATGGAAACCACAGGCATGTAGCTTTTTCTTTTAAAAGCAGTCTCGAGGCAGGCTGCTGAGAGCTCAGAGGCACCCGACAGGTGCACAGCATTCTGATCCAGTGCATGTCTGCCCAGTCTGATCTCACAGTTCCTGCTGCGCCTGCAGCTCGGGCAGAGACAGGGAAGGCTTCAAGGCACAAAGAGCAAGGGCAAGCTGCTGCTGCTGCTGCCAAGTATTTCCTATCAATGATGGTGCTCTCCTCTGCTTTCTTGCTTGTTCCCCTCCCTGAACATTGATACTGCTGAATGCCCTGCCCTACTCTCTCTCCTTTGCACCAACCCTGTACTGCTCAGTCCTTTGAGGCACTCTCCAAAAACCCATCCCTGTCCATCTGGGCTCAAAGCAGTTCTGCACACAGCCAAATTTCTGAAATGGCCCCATGCAGAAGGTTGGGGCAGCAGGACTCTAATGCTGCTCAAAACCAAAAGACTTGAGTCTTCACACCAAGACGGTGCTTTGCTGAAACCCTCACAGGCCCAGTTCTGCCTCAGCACTGCTCTCTGTCAGCTGTGTGCAATGCCACAGACTGTGGGGACACTGCTGTTGGGTCCAGCTGACCTTTGCCTGAATGGCCACGGTGGCCACTGGGTGACCAGAGGGTGGCCATTCACAGCCCTGACCACGGGCTGCAAGTAAGATGCACTGTGTGCTCTGGCGTTACGCCAGCAGAAACAGCCTTGACCTGAAGAAACCCCGACGTCCCCTGCTGTTGAAGGGGACAAACACAGAAGGAGATGCAGGCCTGGCACACTGCTGCCTCTTCTGGAGGCATTCTCCACCAAGAAACACACAGGGTAAACACCTGTCAGACACATGCCAAGCTCTCCTTAAGCTTGGAAGTCAGTCTAAGATAGGGTCATACCTCAGGGTGCTTGCTCCTCTTTCAGTGGTCACAATTGCGCTACAGGAACTGCAACAGATGGACATCCCCTACCTTAGAACCTACTCCTGGTCCTCCAGAAGCTCCTCAACCTCCTGGGTCAGGTGATGTTGGCTACTGCCTCTCCCTCAGCTTCGGAGAACTGGCTTAGCCCTCCTGGGGAAGTTAAGCCCCCACTTCCTCTGAGGCAGGGGACACTGGCACACCCCTGTCAGCAGCTTTTTGCTCTTGGCTGGGCTCCTCTGGTCACAGGAGGGGAAGTGGACCAAGGCAGAACAGAGCCCTGGGGATATCTTAAAGCACCACCCTCAGGTGTGAGCTGCAGAGAGACTCATTGAAAAAGAACAGGCAGACAAACAGCTCCAGGGTCACTGACTTCAGAGCCTTTGTTTTCCTGCAGGGCAGCAAGGAAGAAAAGCACCTTGAAGCCTTCAGTACCCATACAGTTTAGCAGCAGACTCAAGAGCAGCAGTAGGGACTGCAGGTCCTGAACCTGGCATCCCTGGCTTTGGTCACCTTGGTCCTGCACAAGCCTGAGTCAGGTGTAGAGTTGTCACCAAGTGCACCACAGGTCACCTGGAAAGGCAGTGTTTGGTACCATTTTGTTAGGGACAACAGGCTCTGGTTCCAGAGGAGGATAAGGAGTTGCAACAAAAGCTATGGCCAGACCTCTTATCCGTGAGGGTGGAGAGAAATTCTTTGGAAGGGACATAATGAACACCCATTGCTCCTGTTGCCATCCCATTGGTACCTGTGCTGTTGCTGTTCTCCTCTCCATCTCAAGAGAAAGGTCAGCCTAGTGCCCTTACAGTTCAACACCCAGCAGATCTTGTGTTTCTCCTCTCCAGAAGCATTTCTTTACTCAGTTGAAGTTCTTCAATGACGCCAAACTGAGTGGGGAAGTGGAACCTTTGGAAAGGAGAAACACCCTGCAGGAACACCTGGATAGGCTGGAAGAATGGGCTAGCAAGAACTTTAGGAAGTTCAACAAGGACAAATGTAAGGTCTTGCACCTCGGAAAACATGATCCTGGACTGCAGCACAGGCTGGAATCTACCTGGATGGAGAGCAGCTATGTGGAAAGGGACCTGGGGGTCCTGGTGGACAAGCAGCCCAATATGGGTGAACAGTGCAGAGAAAGTTAACAGGATGCTGAGTTACATCAAAAACAATGTCACCAGCAGAGGCAGAGGAGTCATTATCCCATTCTATACAGCACTCATCAGGCCACATCTGGAGTACTGTTCAGTTTTGGTCCCCAGTATGCAAAACTGATGTGGATGGGCTGGACAGGGTCCAGCCTCTAAGATGACCCCATGACTGGAAAGCCTGACATATAGAGAAAGGCTGGGTTTGTTTAATGGGAAGTAGGTTTGTTCTGGCTTGATAAAAAGAGGCTTACAGGAAACTTTATTACCATGTTCTAGTATTTGAAGGGTGGCCGCAAAGAAGATGGAGATTCTATATTTACAAGAATCCCATGGAAAGGATGAGGGGTAATGGGTAAAAGTTACTTCTGGGGGGATTCTGTTTCACCACAAGAGGAACATTTTTCCCAGTAAGAACAATCAGCTATTGGAATGATCTCCCCTGGGAAGCAGTGGATTCCTCAACACCGGATACACTTAAGATCCAGCTGGGCAAGGTGCCTGGGCCATGTTGTCTAGACAATGCTTTGACAAGAAAGGGGATCATCCAGCCTGGCATTCCCTGGTTCTGTGATTCTATGACATGTACCAGAAGCAGATAAGGAGCAATTTGCTTCCACCTGGCAGAGATTCCACTGCATACATTCACTCCTTTTGTTCACATTTTAATCAGCCTGACCATTGCTGTTTTGCCGAAAGAACTGGAAACATTCCCATTGCCACAGGAGGTCACTGTTGGGTAGTGTATGTGTGCCCGCGGCAGTGATAAGCACTATCACTCCACTTTTGAAAAGAAGGTGTTACTAGCTTACAAAGACTGACAGAGACTGAACCCTTGATCCAGGGAAGGAACATAAAATTGCATTGCAAATACCTATTCTTAAACCTGTGCTGGCTGGTAAACCAGCGGCTTTAAGTGTAGCATGTAAGACCCCTGTACAGCGTTTTGCCACCAGGTTTTGATACGCAGCCAATGCCACAGCAGGTACAGCCAGGTAACTTTTTAAATAAATTAATACAGAAATGTTGTCTTGGGCTAAGTTAAGTGGACTTTGCACTAACTCTGTTGACCTCAGAGTAGTGGTGTAGGAGAAAGATGAAGCAGGTTGTTTTAAAAAATGGTGTCACTAATTGGGAAATAAATTTATCAGAGGCCATGCAATTCTTAAAATCCTGACAGACAGAGACTGGTAGTCACTGTATAAAAGTTTTGAACAATCTCCTGTGCTGAACCAACAGAAGCAGGATGCTTTGAACGCCTCAGCATGGCATTCAGGACATCAGGCGAGAATTCACCACTGTTGCTCTGAAAACGCTGGGTTACTTTGCAGTGGGTTTGAGGGAAAGGAACATAGGAAATGGAAGTGAAATTTATCATTACAGAGTAAATATAGTCCAAGTCATAGGTCTTTCCCATTCCCAAGGAGCCACTGACGTCCTGGACATATGAGTGAAAGATATAATTTGTCTTGTTTGCTGTGGAAAGTGTCCATCTAGCAAGTACAGTACCTATTCCTTGGAACTACATTAACACTCACTGTAGTGGGGTGTTATCACCAGAGAGAATGTTGACAACATCTAGAAAGTCAGTATCCTTCATATATCAAACAAGCCTGACCTTTCCTTTGAGAATTCTCAAATACTGTTAGAGAAATGTTGATGCACAATGCAATAATCAAGCACACCTATGGATGATGATATAATCAAGCACACCTTTCCCATGATGTAGACCAAGAGGCCCAGTATATTCAAAAACCACTAGTGAGGCAGCATTTGTTTAAAGATCTCTCCCAGAATGTGGCAACCTGGACTTGGGTGGAAAAATTAATACATTATAAAGGACCCCCTTTATAATTCACAACACTATTGAAGCTCCTGCTCTTCTGTGTAAGTTTTTTCCTGTTGCACAGTTGTACACATGTGAAATAACAGATAATGCAACAAGGGATGGTGATGCCTGCTGGGAAACAGAACTATTAGAATTCATTGTATGTCTGTGAGCCAACTAGCCATCAAGGTCGTGTGCCACAGGAGGCAGTACAAAATTTGAAAATTTTCCTGATTCCCATTCCCACTGCTACAGCAGTAATAGTTACTCAAGGGTTTCCAAAAAGATTTACAGTTTTTACCTCTGAAGTTTTTGGATGTTCCATTCAGGTTTGATGGGACAGCATTAGGTCAAGTATAATCCCATTGCTCATAATGGATAGTACTTACGTGCGAACAATGGTGCTGTCCCACCAGAACATCTGCAAAATTAGGAATCTTTCTGGAGGAACAGTTGGATTGGGCACAGGAGCATTGGACTCCGTCAGTTCAGAAATCCTTAAGTGTCCAGTCTAGGACTATTAAGCAGACAACTGGAACAGTGAACAGACCCTGGAAATAATAAATGGCAAGGATGCAACTACCAACACCTTGATAATTAGCCTAAACCCTTGGAGAAATCTCCAGAAGATTTTCAAGGAAATGTATGCTGGTGTTCACAAATCTGTTTCAAATTTCAGCAGTGCCATTGCTTGTGTTGCCATGCAAACCTTTATTATATATGAATATGGACTGCAAGCCCATTGGATCCATAATGAGAACCTTGTTAGGGACCCGGTTATTTGGATTGATGCCAGTATCATAACCTCCATTTATCAAAGCTTAGGAGTAGCAAGCAAAAGTAGTCTGTTGGGTAGATCTGTTTAGCACCACACCATAAGTAGGGAAAGCGGAAATGAACCCATTTACACACCCCATTTACTCTGTTACTGTAGCCAATAGAATGTGGCTGACAGTTCACGGGGCCAAATACAGGGATAACAAAGGTAACCTAATTGATACTTAAGGATGTAAAATGGGGAAACCGCTAACAGTACTGCCCTGAACACTTAGAACTACAAGGCCCTTGCACAAATAATATCGCCTCAGGTAACTGCTATTTAGGCTAAGTGTGATCACTGCATGGTTGTATTTAAGTAAAAAATTTGGTTGTATATGCATTTAGTTTGCTTTGTGATGTTTTCTGTAATGACAGGATGACTTTATAGAAACTAAAAATCTAATTCATATTTTTGCTGCTAGAATACTATTTTACAACTTGGACAGGACCCTTAAGAACATTATGGAACATTCTCAAACTGAAGAACTGAAAATTTTAATCAACAAGTATAAGAAAAAAACTTATCAAAAAACAAATGACTGTTTCTATCAGGCTTGATACTGACCAGACTGTCAAGACTGTACTGGGAATTGAACAAACTGCTAAATATCATTGGTATGAGATTTTTATGGATTATGCACCATCTGCAACTGGCATATAGCATCTTAGGTTGAAACTCGGGATCATTGTATTGTTTTTCTGTATTTTATCTGTTTTACGCATCCAGATTTAGTGCTAACATCATACTGAAAGCATGTTATCTAATAATAAACTGTGATGCTAGACTTTCCCATGGAAGTGCTCAAAGCTTTCCCCTACCCTCACCCACAGTGCGGCAGAAAGAGTTAGCAGTACCTCACCCACTGCAGCGTGGGACTTCCCAGACTCTCAGCCTATACTAAGTGGTAGAATGTGGGTGATTCCTTGACTTCTGCCCAGGTTTTGGCCTAACACACAGCTCATGCTAAAGCCTGATGTATGGCAGTAGCAGTACAACTAAGCTAAGTGAGAGCAACACATACGCTGGCTGAGAGAGTGAATTTGTGAGTTATTGCCTTTGTAAGCTAATGAATTTGTGAATTAGTGAAAATATGAAGTAGGGAGTTATCAACTAGACTAGTCTGCTGAGAGAGGATTGGGCCCTTGTTTGATTTTTACCTAATGAGGTAATGGAATACAGATTGGCACACAAGACAGCATTGTCCTTTAAATCTGAGAGATCCAAGTGAACTCTGGCATGCGTGTCATCCAGAATCTGCTACGTGACTTTGCTGGCAGTCCACTGACCGTTTGTTCCTTTAGCAAGGGATAGGTTTTCATTCAACTGCTTTCTGTCCCCTAAGTACTGCTTAGCTATAATAGGACAGAAATATTTATAGGGAGCTGATACCTGTAATAGTACTGTGAAAATTGTCATTATACGCTGACAACAAAAGAAAACTTATTTCTAGTTTTGTCAAGCTCTGATGACAAGCTATGGTTTGTTTTCTTAATTCTATACTCCCATAAAATTAAAGATAGCCATTTATTGGTGCAGGGAGAAAAGAGAAAAGATGAGAGGAATGGAAGAGCTTTGCATTTCTTAGCTTCATTTCCTATTTTTGTGCTGGGCGGCTCACTGAGATATCAGCTTTCACTGAACAAAAAAATTCCTTCCTCTGAGAGACTGGAGTCATGCCATCGTACTGCTTCTTGCTTGACAAGTGTATATTAACTTAAATGGTTTGTTTCATCTGCTCCTTATGGCGCTTTTGTATTAACACCAAGTGATGATTAAGAAAGGTCTCTTTTTTTATTTTATTCCAACTTTAGAAGTCACGATCACAGACACATTGTATGGTAATAAGGTATATAATTTTTACACTTTTTTTTCCTACCAAAAGAATTAGAGAGTTCGTCACATGCTAAACAACATACTTTATTTCAATAGAAACACTACAGAAAAGCATAGTCAAACTCTTCATTTTCCATAAATGTATCTTGTCTTTTCCTGTGACAGCCTAAGCCATTCATAATTAATGTTTCTCATTTTTTAAACATGGCAAATTTTTTACTGTTATGTGAATGAAAGCACGTCAGTTTTCTGTACAGCATCGTTTTCCTGAGAGAAATTATGTATTTTATCAAATTATTTGCAACAAGATTTTTTTTCTCCCTAGAATTAATTTTACAGTACCATTGGGGTTTATGCCAGGAAGTGATTGCTCCTAAGCCAGCTACTCATGTTGAAAAAATTGTGCTCAGACACTTTTTTCAGATCATCCTGGACAAGTCAGAAATGCTGGCAGGACAGGAGGGCTGTGACTGGTCTTTATTAAAAGAAAAGTTTTTTAAAAATTTTAAATGCATTGTCTTCACAGAGTCAAGGCCCACCCCAGCCCCTTGAAAAAGAAATTAAGGATGGGACAGGGCAGCAGCCTGGTCAGGACAAGAGGGACGACAACAAGCTGTGCCAAGAAAGGCACATGAAATGGAAAACACAGGAAAAAACGTGATCTGTTCCATTCATCATCCCAGTATTTATAGTATATTTCCTATATTGCAAACTGAAACTGTAGTCAAGGAGTAGGAAAAGTGGGAAAGAAGGGGTGATTCTTGCACTGGTGGAAACTATTTTCCATGGGAACCCACCGTAACAAGGGTATTGGTGTTCGCGGAGACGAGGCCGTGGCCACAGCAGCGTGAGAGCGACGGCCTGAGGAAGGCAAGGGGAGGTGCTGCCTGCGCAGCTGAGTGAAGGCTTGCACAGCTCTGAGAAAAGGCCACCGTCCTGCAGAGAGGAGCCACAGCAACGCCACTCACTTGGGCATGGCATTGCCGGCCTGTGGTGGAGCAGCTACAGGCTATTTCAGAGTGCTGCGCTGATTTGTAATCCCAAATCTGATTTAAAACGCCAGAGATGCAGCTCTTTCTCCTACCGTTCAGCCATCAGGTTGTTTCTCAGCTACAACTACGTCATGCTCTCCACCTGTTTGTTTTCTCCAAAGACACACCTGGGCAGCAGGAAGCTCATGTTGGACAGCCTCGGTGACCAGGGATTAGGCAATGCTCAGCTGTCACGGACCAGAGTGGGAGGATTGAACTGCCAGGACCCCTCCGCAGTGACCCCTTTTTTCAAGACAACTTTGTTGAATAGCGTGGATGTTGAAATAAAGCTGACTCAGAGCAGGGGCAGCTTTTGCTGGGTGAGCTCCCTGGCAGCAGGTGCTTGTAAGAAGGTTTTCACCCACAGCTTTTTATCTGTAGAGAAAGTGCAGATGGCACCTGGAACAAGATGATGCTTGTCAGTATTCAGATTGTACCTCAACTACACTTCTTGTGATGCAAGATTAGTCATTTTCTGCTTAAATTTTTTCCTTTTAAATGAAGATTCTAAATCACTCCTTTGTTTCAGCTGCTGCAGATTTTAACTGGTATAACATGCAATCATCTGGGAGAGGTCTACTGTTCTTTTGGTTAAAAGATTCAGACAGAAAAACTTAAGTCATAGCAAAATTATCAGGTATAAGGATATGTTTATTTTTGGTTTGTGCAAGAGCAAGAACTCAATTTCTCTTCAGCTTTAAAATTTGTGCTGTTTGCTCAATACACAAAGTTTCTGTACATTAACATTTTGCTATTTCTTCTGTCTATGCAAGTTAGTCCGATAAAAAATGAACTACCTTCTCCTGCTTGTCAGGAAGTTTTCATTTTTTTGACTAGTACCCAACTACCAAATTCCCCAGGAATTTGTTTTGGGTTGAATTTACAAAACACATACAGTCTTTACTTGCCACTCCTAAAAGCCTGAGGAAAATGGACATAAATCCAAAATGTTTTGAGATTATCTCAAAGGAAACTAGAAATTTGGAAGACTTATAGGGCTTGCTTGAAGCTGCTGTTGCCCACCTTTCTTTTGGGTGAAACTGAGCCTGCCCACACTGAAAGATCTGGACCGTGGGATTCTCTCCAGAAAACATATTTATAAAAACTTTAATGATAAGTGCTGTCAGAGTTCTGAAATATTTGTAATGAATCATTCAGTGCTACATATCGGCCTCCTCTTCTCCCACTGAGTCATAATTTTCAGTAGGAGTAAGCATGGGCAAAATGAAATTTTATGATCCCCTTTCGCCTTTCTCTGACAACTGGTCTACTGAACATCAGAGTTAATTAAAAGGCTGCCAGCAGGAATTGAATTTGGTGATATATAAAAGGGCAGCTATCATCAGCTTCAGTGGTAATTGTAATAAGGAGAACATATAGGAAAGGCCCTCAGTGCTAAATACAATATACAGATAAATCTCAAGGTGCCAAGGTTCAGAATTACAGATGAGAAAACATCTGCTCAGTTGCTAGCTGAACTTGAAAACACTTGAAATTCACTAGTCATCTCCCAGAGAAATTTCGAGGTTCTATATATCCTACAACCAAAGTTCTACATCTGCTAAAATACCTCTTGGCTGAGTCGGGATGGTGAACTGGAAAGAACAGCAGTGAAGTCTCAAGCTAAACCAAGTTTTCCCTTGGACAGTGGTGTCACTGTCCATCCTTCTGTCATGAACCTGTGGCTGCACTCGTTAGGAGAGCAGAGGGTTCACTTTGCCGACAAAAGTAGCCAAGTCTTACAGGTGCAGGGAGAAGGTAAATTCCATAGGTGCACGTGTATTACCAGATGATAATGCCAAACTTGTGGAGCCAAGAGGACAAGAAGTAAGAATAGCCCAGAGTCTGTGGATCTCTGAGATAATTGTATTTCTGCTTTTGCAGAGATCTGAATCCAAAAGTCCCGCTACTAGGCAAACAACTTAGGGCAGGAAGTTTCAGGCCTTCAGCCTTGCTTGTTTCAGAACCATTGCATTGATTGATCTGCAGCTACAGAAGACGTGTTCAGGAGCAGTGCTGGCACTTCCAGCAAACCCTCCGGGAACAAAAAGAAAAAACACATTGCTCTTCTGCAACCACTCATGTGCCTTATGCTATTTATGGAGAAAGATATGTTGTTCTTTCTGCTATTGACATTAGTTTTGTGGTAAACATGCTAGATTTGAGGGTATTTTGTGAAGTGTCTGATCATCCTCATGCGATGCACAGGAATCACAAGTATGTAGCTATGATAGCTTATATTTCTAGGGTGAGCATTTAAATCCCAGCCTCTAGAGCCATTTCGTAAACTTCAAAGTACAGAATGCATCATTTAGTACCATTTAAGATCTGAGTACACAGCATCCCTGTATTATCTTCAAAAGGTTTGTGTACTCTCAGGCAAACAAGTTTTACCAAAAAAACTTCAGGGAAAAAACCCCATACTGAAAAGTGTCCAACTGCGTCTAAAATGGCATCCTGTAAGAGCTGGTATAAAGACTGGAGAATAAAAAATGCCAGCAAATTCTCTGTGCTGACTCACAATGAGGAAGGTTTTTAGAAATTCTTCAGATCCTGTTTTGCTTTCATCATATTCGAGTACAATCCTTTCAATAACTTGGTTTCGCTGACTCCAAAAAATGAAAATCTGTACTTTACCTTCTCCGTGCAGTCCTGGAGCCTTGATTAAGAATAGTCTCTGATATATTAGCATGGTTTAGATTCATAGACAGGAGCTAAGGCAACGGCTGTGCGGAGATGTTGAGTAAACATGTACTTTCTGTTGCTCTTATTTGTATAGTGCTGTTCCTGCCTTGGCTTGAAGAAATAAGCATGATATTTATGACAAAGTCTGAAAGATTGGGCCTCACATTTATGAAACTGGCATTCATGTCTAGCACTGTACAAGTGTTTTTTAAAACAACCTAGAGTTGTACCAAAGGATCACCTTCTGTGCAAAGTGCCAATAGGGGTACATCAGCTGCCTCTGTCAAACACAGATACACAATTGGAACAGGTTGCTCAAAGGCGATGTGGAGTTCCCATTTTTAAAAATATTCAAAACATAGTTGCAGAAGATCCTGGACAACCTAATCTAAGCTGACCTAACTCGAGGGGACTGGTAGTGGCGGCAAATAGATGGCCTCCAGACATCCCTTCCAACACATATTATTTTATGAATTTCCGAATAAGTGTAACCATCTGGTGGAGCAGGAGAGCAAAAAGAACAAGACTTTGTACCAGTGAGAGCAAAGTGGTGGTTCTGAGCTCTTTTTAGATCATTTTAAGCTGTATTAAGATACCACTCCTGGATGAGAACTAGTTTCTATCAAGGCAGCTGTGTGGGTAGGAGCAAGATCTGAGGCCTGTCTGCTCCTGCTGGTGTCGATGCATTTTATCAGCATAGCCTTGAGCATCACATCGGAATGATTCCACCCATATAAATGGTGAATCCAGACATTTGGAGGGCACCTCTGAAAATAATCTTGTTCCAAGGCCTTCTGTGAGCAGAAGAGATTCAAAGTTAAGTTTCATGTAGCTTCAATATGTTTTATATGAAGGAGATCCTCAAGTTAAAAGAAAATCAGAAGTGGTATTCAGCTCTCATCTTTCAATGTTGCAAGGAAATTTAGAATGACTTCACATATTTTGTTACTTACTTTAGCATACTGAAATGAAAAAATACAAATAAATATTGAGTAACAGACTAGAAATCACTTGCTGTGACTAAAGAGATAACAGATCGTATCTAAGTTATTACTGACATTTGATAGGTCTCATTTTTAGTTTGATTAATGGAATGTGCTTATATCAGGAATGATCAACTCTGACTGAAATATGGAAAGAAGCTGAAATCTTTCCATAAGTCCAAGTATTAGAGACATTTATGAATTAAGAATATTTAATATTAACTATCAAGAACTGCCGAAAAAAAGTCAAGCTAAAAATGAAATGCTGAAGTAATGAAGAAACTGCTGGAATTATGAGCTATACATCTAAGATTAATATATTATTTGAATAATTTTGTATCTGAATTAATTTCAAAAATATTGGTTTTTCTTTTGGAAAAAAATCTGCAGTTGGGAACAAACCACACTCCAGTTCTGGGCAAGTTAAAATCTCTGTGAGTCCTAATGTTTCTATTTGACAGCTGTTGAATAATTTAAAGAATGACATCTTCTTTGTTTACATCTAAAAATAGTACTAGTAATTTAATAGCAAGTATAATTATTTTCATTCAAAATATCACTGATGCCCTTTCTGCAAAGGAACCTTATCTGTCTTGGTACTGGAACAATAGAAAAACTATATAGATGTTCTCTTTGGGTGTAGGAGTCAGGGAAAGGGTCTTCCAGAGCGCTTTTGGGGAGCCAAGAGACTAACATGTACACAGAGTCCTGTGTTTGGTCTCCCTCCATTAGCAAAAGAAACTGATGGTAGGATCACTTCTTTCATGCACTGGTCTTTTTCAGTAAAGACAGTTCAAAAGATAAACTTTTCCTGAATATACTGGGGACTAACTGCTAAGAGTTTCCTTGTTTATGACACAAAATCTTCTTGGTCAGTGCTGCCGAGAGGGCCCTTTCCCCTCAGTTCTAGTGGTTTGTTGGCTGTTGTCTCACCTTTGTCCTTGGTGTGCAGCTGATAACAAGTGTTTATGGCTGGCTGGTACCACAGGAGGCAGTGGGACACTTCTGAGCATTCTCCCTGCTGGCCATGCTGATGGAAAGGATAGTTAGATTGCTCTGCACATTGCGAAGTCATTGCAGGACACATGAAACCATAACTAAAGGGAGTTCGAAGTACCTGGAGAATGAAAACGATAACTTTAGGTACTACAATACTTCAAGAAACTTACTTCCTTCTCTCATTAATTTTTTGCATGTTTTGCTAGTATGATTCCTGTTTTTACTTTTATGTTCTTGATGAATACCCTTTCCCCTCACAACAGGTAAAGCTGGGGAATTTAATATAGAAGAATTCCATGAAATTTCTTTAAAGCAAAGTTTCATTGGTCTAGAATGATATTGGTACAATACAATTTTCTCTTCTGTGATTCAGAAGCTCATGTGAGTCATCCATTATTTCAAAGGCAGTCCCAAGGGCTCAGTCAAGGAAATATTTGGGCACCATTTAGTGCTGCTCTGTCCTTTGAGTCCTAGATGACACAAAACCAGTAAAAAGGAACACAGCAAATGAGTGCCCTTGGAATGAATAAAATGGCATGCATTTATGTATTTTCTTTATTATCTTGTATTTTAATGATACTACTGAGAATGAGATTCCCTTTACATTGGTAATTATAAAGGAGAGCAGATGGTGAAGGCTTATCTTAAAGTGTTAATTAAAATAGCTTACACAGCCAAGCCTCTACTTGAATAAAGTACATCAAGAAGATATAAGACATGAGTGAGTGCCCTATTCTAGTGAATTATTCTTAAATAAAGCTACCTTGGAGCAAATCCATCAGAGATACTTAACGTCGTGTCAGTGAAATCTCTTTCTCTCAAGTTCATGAAACAAGCACTAGATGACACGTTCTAAGTGTATGTTTCTGGAAGTGAAGGGAAGTATGGGTTCACTAGGAGGATTTGTATTCCTGCCCACCTTAGTAGGTATTCAAATAAAACAAGTGAATCTTCCTCACTGTCTCTATAGGTTTGTTGGCAGGCATGTGCAGGATCACTTCTGTGTGGGCTGTGCGGAACTGGAGGAATGCCAACACCCCTTTGGGATTCATCTCGTTAATTCATACAGGTGACTCAACACAAGACAATTGGTTCAGAGATAGTGCCTAAGCCTCCCACCTTCGTGAAAACCAGTCTGAGGGTGGTAGCTGTCAGTCTGCAATACTCCGCTGTTGAAAGAACTCAGCTTGGTTACTGAAGACATAGTTTTAGGCGCTTGCTTTTTTTTTTTTTTTTAGGACCGAGCTCTGTAAGCCCTCAGCAGTAACACGTCATAGCCACGTAGACATTATGAAGCAGTCCACTGGAGCAAGGACTAGAAACCAGCTGCCCACATATGCTCTGAAATGATCACTGGACTAGTCATAACATACAAACTTTTTTCTCATTTTATTATCTGAGCCACTACATTTTTGTTTCAATTGTAAAAGAAATGAAAAGCAAAGAGAGGAATAACATTCCCTCTTCTTCTTTTCTCCGTTGTCATTCTGAACTGCTGAACTGGTGACATTGGAAGCTATGAAGATTGTGACTGGACTGCCCTCTTCAGTTCATTTTTGTGCTGTTAACAATTTTGAGCTCTGGGTTAAGAGTATGGAAAAATACAAAGTAGCATTGATGTATGCCAATTCTAGTCCATTCATCTTAAGGGAAAATTTTTCCCCAACCGGATACTGTAAACCTATGTAGAGAGCTTTGTTTTTAAATAATTATAGGTGGGGGGAAACGGTAGTTTTGTCAATTCTTTACATCACTTATATTGGGTAGATTTTGGCAGTAAAGACAGAAAATGTTAAAGATCATCTGGTAGGATAAACAAGATGTCAAATGCTTTGACTGCCTTTCCTTAAGGGCTCAAACTATCAGACTATTTACTTTTCTGAAAGGTTTCAGAAATAGCTCACGGTTTGTCCTTCTAGGTGCAAAATTGTTCTTTAACCTTGGCTTACTTTAAAAGTACAGTTGGGTACAGCCTGGAAACAACCAGTTAAATAGCTTCTCAAATGTGTTTGCTGATCAATATGTGAAGTGAATACTCATTTCTTTGAATTTTTCTTCCCTATCCTTTCCTGTTTGTTTACAGAAAAGATTGCTGTTATTCTTATTGAATCTCCAATAGAGATTCATATGTGAAAGAGATGGCTTCTTTCTGGGCAGGGTTCTCCTCATCTGCTCTTTTTACCTGATGTCATTAAATGTTTGTTCGTCCTGAAGTACTGAAAAATTCTGGGTGATTAAGAGTTGAACTAAGCTAAATGCTTCCTGATCTTTGAGCACAACAAGACCAAGAACTCAACAAGTTCCAGGCTGGAATCTTCAGTGATTTATGGCATTAGGGTAGATCCCAAATGCATCTCAGCCTCGTGGAAACTGGAAGGTGGAAGAGATGGCTGTGGCTCACAGTGGAGGATGAGTGGGAGAAGCACAGAGAGGAAACATTCTTTCTGACTAAGCACTTCAAAGCAATTCTACTGTTTGTAAATAGCCTACCTGATTTTTTCTGTGAAAAATTACTGTTTGGGTCATATGCAAGACAGAAAACTGCATTTTCCCTTCAGGCTCTTTTTTTTTTGGCCTAGGTGCTTTGACCAAGTGCTGTGATGTTGCTGTTCTCATAGTGCTCACTCTTCTGTAACAAGCTACAGTTAGGAGTAGCTTATGCTGGATTTTGTATGAGATCTGCAAATGCCTTTTAGATGCTGAACCTACTGTCAGAAAGTAGTCTAGATTTCAGACTTTAATAGGGTTTTATAATGAATGAGTGGAAATTGGAAGCCTATTCTATTTTTAAAAATCTCTCTGCTAGACTCAAAATTTAAACAATATATTTTTGCAATAAAGTCAGCTATCCACCAGGAACAGAATATTCTGCCCTTAGCATTTTAGAAACTGAAATGAGGCTATTTATCCTCTGTCAGTTCCTACTGCATCCTCTCCTTCCCAAAAGACAGTCCCTACTGTCTCTTTTAGATTGTAAGCAGGAATTTATCTACTGTGGTTTTAGTAGCTTCTAAGTTCTAAGCAAATGTCTCCTACCCCGTGTTCTGAGCATTCAAGGCTGCTCAGAGAAAATAAAATACTGCAAGGAAGAAGTCTGAGATATTGTCAGATAACCTGATATGAAGACTTTTTGTACAGTACACTGTGTGATTATTTTTTCTCCCTGTTCTAAAGAATAAAATAAGCTACCAAAATGTCACTTCGGACCAGTATTACATTGAAAAATTGATGTATGAACCAGCTGTTAAGCAGATTCTTTCTAAATCTCACTTGACATTTCTGTTTCAATTTATAATGGGAAATATACAATATTAAAAATTGCTTTATAAATTACAGGTTTATTGCAGAGTTTATTCAATCATTACTCCATGCCATTACTTATCTCCCTGTGATAGCATTGTTCATGCAGACTTAACATGGAAAGGCTGTTCTTTCTCCTCCTTTGTTTAGTGAAAACCAAAACCTGCTATATACTCTGACTTCTATATCTGATCTCTGCAATGTCATGTACATAAAGAAACAAAAAACCTCTCTCCAGCCCTTGTCTCCTCACTCTGCCTAAAGCAGACATCAGAATCAAGCCATCCTGTCATGATGATGCAATTATGAATGAACAAAAGTAAAAGTTAAAATCTAATTGTAAAGTTTGGATTCAATCACACAGTCTGTCTTTAGCCCTCTGAGACCTTCCTCATGCTCAGGCAGAGAGGGGGGCAGGATGAGGCTGTTGGTGCCATTTGTGTTTGTGTGTGTGCTGAGTGTGTCTGTCTGTGCTGATTTGCGTGTCCAGTCTTGTATGTAGCTACATAAGTGTACTCTGTGTGTAAATATGTGTGCACAGACTTGCTGGGAATACATGCTGGATTCGGCCACTCCAAATTCTGAATTCCCAGTGGAACTGGGAAAACTTTATCTACCAAATTTCATGATAAAATACCAAAGTGATATTGCCACACATGATGTCCCACAAAACAGAGAACAGATAGTAGCTGATCAGAAGATCGGGGGTTCATTTGTTTAGATTCGTAACTAGGTACAGAGGCTCTTCCAAAACATATCAAAAGAACTGGCTATTACATAGAAGGAAATGGGAAGGTAAAAAAAGGGAAAAGTATAATGATGCCAAAAGAATAAATTAATCTCAACAGGTCACAAGTAATTTTGGAGCAAACCTACAACCTAAGCCCCAACTAAATTTAGTTTTTGTGTAGCTTAAAGAGACTGTCTGTTGGGCACATTCGTTATGGTCAGGTGTTGGGAAACATCTGAGGGAGAGGAGAACATATACATCAGGAGAGAATCCATTGGAAAACGTGCTATAGGCAAGTATAATATTCTTCTCTCATTTGTATTAAAAGCACGCCGCCTTTTAATGATCTCTGTGTTATTATTAGCATGGATTGTCATCACTTCATAGTCTTTGACTGGCCAGTAGCTGAACCAATGCCTACATCAATGCTTTGCAATAAAATTAGGCAGTGCTGTGCAGAATTTCATTACGTTTTCTGATTAACATTTATTAGAGCAATTTTGCCAGACCAACATAAGGTGTTTCACAGTATGATAGGTCTCCTTTCCTTTCAATGATAATTGTACCAGAGAACATTTTGAGGACTTACATGACCACACTTCTCAAGGGATTCTAAAAATTGATTGTTTTGCTTCCTCTGATCTCAGAAAATCCTTGCCAAAAGGAGGGATTGTGCATATAACTAGCATTTCTTTCTTCTCATCTACAGCACCAATTTAATACCATTCCAGAAAATTTATCCTTTTGAAATTTGTGTCTTCAGTCATTAGGAAACTTTTGTATTCCATATGTTAATTACCTTCAGTAAGCCACAGAATGCTTGTTTACTGAGATACTTTAATGCCTGCCAATAGCTTGAACATGAGCACAAGTAGTTTTTATGGGTGACCATTTGGGGTTCTAAATTTGCTAATAGTGTTTCTGTCAATATATTTCAGTGCAACACTTCAACAGAGTATGTCACTGTTGTACGTGTGTTCAAACACCCTGACTTCTGCAGTGAAGACTTCCTCATCCTTCAAATTAGTCATTAAATAACTGATACCTGTATTCTTCAGGGCACAGGTAGAACCTCTTAATCTTTAAAATTTGAATGGGTCATTCCCTCACCAAAGAATAGTCTATAAAGGTTGTAGACGGAAAATTGAACTCAGATTCAGATATCCCTCCAGCTTCTGGTGGAATCACGAATCTGAACCTTATATTCAAAATATTATGGATATATTCTTTCTCTAATTTGCATTCTTTCTTTTTTATTTCTTTTTTCTTTCTTTTTTCTTTTCTTTTATCTACGATCAACACACCTATGGAGAAGGTGTGGAAATGGCTATCCTTACTGGGAGCTTTCTCCCTGTCTGGAATTTCTCTGGTTCAAAACATTTTTTTTTCAATCCATGATAATTTCCATTTCTTGTTCACAGAATCAAGTCAGCTAGGCATTAAGTTCGGATTTTCGGTCTGTGTTCACATGATTTTGATATCTGTTTTATGTTTTCCTTTGCCACTCATTAGTATTTATACTCTGGACTGAGTCTGTAGAATAATGGCTGGGGAAGTTTCTGATTGATTAGTAAAGCTAAGATCATAAAGGGCTCTCCCTGGAACATGTGCAACATGAATGTGATGAATTCAAGACATCCTGTATCTTAAGAAGGGAGAACATCTATTGGGATGTGTCAGGTTTTTTGGGAGTCCTTGCTCGGCCACGGGCACGGCAAAGCGACATGTGGCAGGATATATGAGAGAGTGTGCAGGACTGTGATGTGATTGATACTTTGCCTTTCAAACAAATAAATTGGGATCATCTGACTGCCTGTGACTACATTTTCAATCAGTTCATTAATCCGTACCATTCCTCCTGAAGTATGTGCTAATGCCAGGCCCTGGCCTGAGCAGAAAGTAGCTGAATTGAACATGTTAAACTGCTGAATGTGACATGAAAAATTAATGGACTTAATAAGTATCTGAGTGAGAAGTGGCCAAAAGTTGCAGATAGCACTATGAGGGACAGGGCACTTGAGAGGAGTTATGTGAAAGGTTTAAGGGCTGTGGGATCTGTCTGTGTCTGTACTGAGAACTTGCACCCAACCTTGCTGTGAGCTCCACATAAAGATTGAACCACCCCTGCTGAGTACCACCACCTGGAGCTGGAGAATTACCCAGGGTCCCGGCCCTCACAAGGCAGGAAGGAGGATTGCCCTGCATCCCCTGTCATAGAATCACAGAATGGTTTGAGTTGGAAAGAACCTTGAAGATCCTCTAGTCCCAGCCTCCTTGCCATGGACAGGGATATCTTCCACTAGACCAAGTTGCTCAAAGCCTATCCAGCTTGGCCTTGAACACTTCCAGGGATGGGGCATCCACAGCCTCTGTGGGCAACCTGTTCCTGTGCCTCACGACCCTCACAGTGAAGAATTTCTTCCTAATATCTAATTTAAACCTATGCTCTTTCAGTTTAAAGCCATTTACCCTTGGCCTGTCAATACATGGCCTTTAAAAAGTCCCTCCTCAGCTTTCTTCTCTCCAAAATTCTTTTTTTTTCCCTTTCTGGTTCCTATGGTAAACACACAGATACAGTGGACATGCAGTTGAAGTACACGGGCTGTGGGCATGTAGAGTAATAATTTTAGGTGTGTACAACGTAAGCAATAGCCGTTCTCCAGCTGACTTCATACTCACTGGGGACAGCACACAGCACAGATACAGAACTACTAGCAGGGCCAAAACCCAAGCTACAAGATGGTCTTACCAAATGGTTTTTGAAAAAGTTTTGCCAGCTATTACTAAGGGGCTTCCAGGCATGAGTGAAACTTTGGGATGTGTTCAAAATGAATGACACTCCAATGTATTCCAATGTATTTTGCCATGCTACAGGCTGGTGTTGCCATGGTGTCCTGGATGTAAATAACTTGCCAGAGAGAGAAATTTCTGGCTAGACATCAGGTGGTCATAGTCCTCTTGCTGGCCCCAGTGTTGTTTATTTGAGTGCAATATGTGCAGATGACTCTGGGTGAGTGGTCTTTGAATTGGCCTAATTGCAGTATATTTGTTCAGAAAAACACTTAAACACACAGGCAACTGTGTGCCAGTAAGAGCTGTGCTGAGGGCCAATTTAAAACGCGGTGTGTGTGCTTGTGCCACTCTGGTATGGGCAGGAATCACAAAAGCAAAATAAAGCAGTGCAATGAGTGCTATTTTCTGGGTTTTTTTTTCACAAAAGGTCTTTCGCATGTCAGTCTCCAAATTACAGACCTGGAAGACTCAAGAAAATAACTTTTGCAATAATTCTGAGTGCGTGTTTGAGACAGGAAAGCATATAACCAAATGCAGTTCTGGGATGGCCCTGGAGCTGGAGAAATCTTAAGAACTTAAAAGTAAAGAAAAGCCTGTTGGGAGACCTATGGGCACAAAATGTGCAGATGCAGGAAACATTTTCACAGGTTGAAAAGGCTATTTTATAACAACTAGCTGCTGAAGGAAAAGGGAAATCTGATTACTCAGGATGTGATATGTGTAAAAGTGAAGCTTCTGGATTAACCATTTCCTTGCATTTTTGTTTACTATAAGATTTAACAAACTCCACAATGCTATGGCGTTTAAAGTCTCTAAAGAGTTTTTCTTTTTTTTTTTTTCCTTTTTTTATAATGTACTTTAAAATATGCATTTTGTTGACCATTCCAGAAGACAATGATGGAATGAAGTCCAGGAACAAGCTGGAGTTTTGAATAAAAAACATCAGAACACGACTGAGATTTTTACCCTTCAGAAGAAACGTTTATACTTATTGCTGTGAGATGCTAAAATTTTAAGGTCAATTTGAACTCTCTATGGGAAAGAGATGGCAGAGCAGGCCACTTTCACAAAGAGGGAATAGAATTGAGAAAGAAAAATGGTGCACAGGTCTTTCCAAGTAACCTGCCAGCTGCTTGGCTGTATAGAGGTTTGTGTAATTAAGGCACAAGGCACAGGATTTCTACCGCCAGGCAGCTGTTACAGTCAGGGAGATATCCAGTCTTATTGATACAGTGGTGGATAGATATCTTGCAAAAGAAACCTTGAGATTTGTCATAGATCATGGGAGTAGAATTAAAAGAGGACTCTTTTTTGAAGTTACGCAGTCATTGCAGAACACCTTTGAATATAAAGACTGTTTTTCCAAGATTTTTGCTATTGTGAAACACAGGGAAGTGCCTAATAAGAAAAATAAAATACTATTTTCTCTATTACCAGATATAGAACAAGATTTAATATCTTAATTAGATACAAGTTCACTGAAGGACCTGTTTGGAATATGAGAGAAAGGCTGTGCTGGAGCTGGGTGGAGAGCTTTGCTTAATGCATTTCAGCTCTCCCTCTGCGCCCCTCAGGTGGGAAAGGCCATCAGGAGGGGATGCACAGCCACACTGCCCGAAAATGTTCATTGTCTTGGGGCACAGATCATGATGGGTGTAAAATGGGAGGAATGTGAGCATGGTCGGCACTGCTTGGAGAGAAAGTTGTCCTTCCTTTTTCTGACTAGGTGAAATTACATCTCAGGCAGGAAAAACAGGGTTTGGAATTTCCTGTATGATACAGTGCTTCGGATGATAGAGGAAAAGAGAAACTCCACCAAAAGTGAGGTGTGTATTTCCATGGCACAAAATATGTACAGAATAGTAGCATGTAGTACAGGAATAATCCCGTGCTTACCCTCATTGCAGCACATAATACTGAATGAACTTTGCCTGAGGAAAAATGTTGTTAAATCTGTGTGACAAACTTGTTCAAAGAACAAATCTTTACCATCTCAGTGCCATGAGAGATCCTGAATTTTTTTTTTTTTTTTTACTGTCACTTTTCCTCACAGAACAACTGGTTTCGTCCTCTGACTTAATCAGCGGTGAAATGGCAGCTTGGAAGAATGCCAAAGACTATTATGCATCTGTCAGAAATACGCATGTTTTAGGAGGCTATTTTCCAGTCCTTTTATTTGTTTGGAATGATACAAACGTGGCTCAGCTTCTGTGGCATTTCTGATGCAGGGGATTAGCGGAACCTTCCTCAGAAGGTGTTTTGAGAGACACCCCTATGCTAGCACTTGGTGCCACCAGCACATCATGTTTGTGTTCACACACCCAAGAAATTCCAGCTTGGTGGAGGGGTGGGAGGCCAGCATGACAGTCAAAGGGATTATTTGAAATGCAAACCAAAGGGATAAATAAATCTGTTTTGACTATATAAAAAGAGCTAGTTGTCCCAAGCTGTACTGTGGCTGGGAAAAATGATCTTAAAAAAAGAAATGCAACACGTATATCAACCATGCAGAAGAATAAAAACAGGTGAAAATGAGGAAAATAACCTTTAAATGCCTAACCAGAAAGATTGGGTACCACAGAAAAGGATTTCTCACTAGCTGTTTTAGAAAACAAATGTACATTAGAAACACTTTTTAAAACTTAAAAAGAATGGCAACAGTGAACTTCAGGGGTAAAAAAAGAAAAGAAGAACGTGGTGTAGATGTTGTCTGCTATGCTGCCATCCTCAAAAATACTGTGCAGTGTTCGAGTTACTTGCAACTTCTGTACAAAGGATTGCTTGGCAGATTCTTGTTCATTTTTTCCTGTGGAAGGATATCCCTTGGCTAATTTCCAAATACCAGAAAGCATGGTTATTTTTAGATAATTTGATACATTCTGCTAGCAAATGTGAAGATGAAAAGTGATGAGTAAGTGTGGAAAGAATGGAATCTGAGGATCATAGGAACCTTGATGTCATGCAGACAGCCCAAGTTTTCTTCCACCAAGGAAAAACATCACCAGTCTGAACACCAAGTGTGTGTAATCCATGTCCTTCATCCCCACCATGCAGAAACTGTTGGTTACAGCTTTCACAAAAAGGTATTATCTTTCACCTCCTAATAAAGCCTGCTTCATCCTTTGTAAATCTTGGGCTGCCTTTTTTCTTTTGTTTCCTCATTTTGGGTGTCTAGTGGCTGCAGTCTTCTTCTTTCATCTTTCTTCTTTTTCTTCTTTCTTCTTTCTTCTTTCTTTTTTCTTCTTTCTTCTTTCTTCTTTCTTCTTTCTTCTTCTTTCTTCTTCTTCTGCCAGTCTTGGATCATTATTCAAGGACTCATTGTCCAGACTAGTACAGTTTTGGCTCTGTTTGTCTCAACTTTCTGTCTTGTAGTCCCATAAGACTTTAAAGCAATGCTGGATCACATTTTTGGTCTTCACTTTTTCTGTGAACTTTCTTTCTCACATAAAAGGCGTTATGGGGAATTATTTTCCAATATTGTCATGTGAATCCCATTTCAATTCCCCAGTCCATCAGTTAGTAAGTTCGTAAAGAGCTATTGTTTAAGCCGTATTTAATTTCAAACTTTCCTAAAGCCCCTTTAGATTTTTAAAGTTTTTTCTTCCTCTTCTCTTCAGTTATATTTAACTTTTTCCTTTAATCTTAATTATTAAAATGCTTATTGGAAGCCTGAGTCTACTTCATTCTGCTATTAGTGCATTACTGTCCAAATGAAAGGAGATAGAAAATGGTTTTGACATTTGAAAAGATATTTGGTTCTCCTTTCAGCCCTTTGTTTATGTCCTTTCATTTTAAATACATGCTTTTCATAATGCTTTACTGATATGTGCTACTCAACTTTATCAGTGCAATACCCCGCCAGTTATTACCCATCCTACCCTTTACTGAGTTCTTTGGTTTCCAGATCCTGAAATATCAGTGATTTCTGCAGTTCCTCATGAGACTTTTTTTTTCCTTCTTCTCTCCTACTGTATTAGGCTTTTGACATACAATGGAATGAGGACAGCTCTCTGATGTTGGTGTGTCTGCAAACTGGGCTACTGCTGAATTAGTAATATGTTTCTTTAAGGATCTGAGTACAATCTTTGTCCCCATACTGGTTCAAAGCAGGTATAAGCATCAAGAAGTGACCTGGAAGGGCAAAGCATGACACAACAAGGAAGTGAGAGCCCCTGTCCTACCCAATTGCTCCATGTGAGTAATGTGTTAAGAACTCTGGAGCAAAACAGTAAGTAGAAAAAGAGATGAGAAATGGAGTGTGGATAGAGAAAATGGTAAATGAAAAATGAGGAAACAGTGTAAAAGAAGATGATAGATGGGCATTAAACACAGAGGTAAAAAAAAAAAACATTATTAGCTTTAATATTAATCAATACTCTTTGTCATACCTCTTTGTGTGTGTTTCTCCTGAGAATATGAGGAAGCTGATACTATGAATTACTTAACGATTTGAGGTCTTCATCTCAGAAAAATCTCACATCACAGCATAAAGAGGTAAATGTTTTATGATAATAGGATCAATAAAGACCATTTGCATTCATAAGGGAGGAAATGCTCTGGCTTAATGGCTTCTAAGATCAGGAACAAATGATAGGTTTGTACCAGACCTTCAGTCATATCACTATATTCCATGTGAACGGTCACATAAAATTTAATACCTGAAGATTAAGAAGAGCAATACCTTTCATTTACATTATCTGATAAAACTATTTAAAGTTATAATTTAACTGTGGATTCACAATTCTGCAATCAGTCTTAGTCAGCCAGTGCTCAGTGCTTAAATGCAGAAGTGGTTCACCAGATTACACAGCATTACACCAGCTGTAGGTACTGTCCAAATTCTGCCATTTCAAATCAAATGGTGAACACTCAGCCCAATGCTTTACAAACTTAGACATGCCACTCATGAATGCCTTATTTCTGCTGTTTTCTTTTCCTTCAGGTGTTTGGCACTTTTTTCCTGGTTTTGAGCTTCTGCAGGAGGTATAACAAATAAACCCGTTTAAATTTGATGTAATATTGATACGATAAGATTGTGGATACCCTGTGATCCCATTCCTGCAAACCATGGAATCATTTTAGCTCATGACTATGAGGTGTCTGTGCTCAAACTATGCTGGAGCAAGCACTTCCTGAATTATGCTTGTTTCTGTTTTCTGCACTAAACACATTCTCTTCTGTCTACAAGGCCTTTTTCCCCTTTCTTGCCTTCTGTATAAGCAGTGCCAAAGAAGTAAACTATGGTACTATAGTCTGTAGTCCTGCTTTGTAATCTTTTCTGCAGGCCATGGATAACTTTTCCACCATATAATCCACACAGGAAAATCTGTGCAAGGCTGAGAGGTATAAAATACCAACAACAGACCTCAAAGATATACAGGAAAGAAATCTCAGGGACTAGAAAATTAAAAACAATCGAGATTATATTAAAGATCCCTGTGGCTGCCAACCATTAGACTTTGTTGTAAAGGGATAGCATTAACGATCACAACTCTTTTTAGATTCAGTTGCTGATCTAACATTTAAATTCTTGCAGGAAGTCAAAAGCTCACTTAAATTGGTATCAAGAAACAGAGTTAACATCTTTTGAGTATGTCTGTTTTTAAGAATAATACACATAGGTAGAATGAAATATCTACCGCTAAGGAAGCAATGTCCAGGTATGCTGGACAGAGATATGCTTCTGTGAGCTTTACTTTGATCAAGCCTTGGCCTGGTCTCATATACTGAGTGGTCATATGGAGCTTGAGCACATTAGATGTGCTGTTGACACACCTTTGTCTTAGGGTGATTCTATGACAATACTGTATTCCTCATCGCCTGCTTGATCCCTAGAATGCAGTTTGTTCCTTTAAACGGAAAAGGGAGAAGGAAGCTGGGGAAACTGTTCAAAGAGGCTAGCTTGACCTTGCAGTTAGACGTTTACATTCTTTTTCTTCTCCAGGCTGGCAGTTTTTGCCAGTTAGGAGGGGAGAGGAGAGAGTTTTCCTCTCTAGCACTTCAGCTTTCAGCTAAAAGAGACTGTGATCTGCCTCAGTGGCTTCTGTTCCTTTTTGGACTGTTTTCAGCTTGCTTCTTCGTCCAAGACCAGACCAGNTTGGTGGGACCCTCCAAGGGGGATCGTCAGGATCCTGCCCGTCAGGACTGCAGGAGCAGCTAAGTTATACAGAGAGAAGGGACTGTATAAAATCCACCAGCCTCCTCCACGGACAGGAGGGGGCTTCAATACCCTTTTCTGCCCCATGCCTGCAGGGGACTCTGTTAAATAAATAGGGGTTTTTTCATTCAAGAAATTATTTTCCCAAGTCCGTGGCGGGAGAGGCTGCTGGGACCTGCTTGTCTGGCAGGCAGGAGAGAGAGAGACGCTCTTTTTGGGTTGTTTCCTCCTAAATTTGTGTCCAAACTGGCACAACCTTCTAGTTTAGTTTCATCGCAGAAGAATTCAGTCCCCGTCCTGTAACACCCCTCCACAACGTGCACCACACTAGGGAGATGGGGATGATCAGGACACTTGCTTGAGGAGTGTCCTCATCAGCTAAACTAAAGCACTCTACCACACAACCATCGTGGCTACTGCCAAAGCAGTAGCCTGCCTCCTTCATCGTGCCCTACACCAGTGGAAGCAGAGGAGTGTGCCCTCTGCAAACACTGTATTAGGAAAAGACAGAAAGACTTGCACTCAAAGTTTTACTTGAGTCCTTAGTTAACACATTCAATAAAATTAGTTAACCAAATCACTTGCACTAAGCCCACATTACCATGGTTACATTATTATTATAATTTAGCCAGCATGTCATTGCCAGCCGAAGAACAACCTCACAGTAATAAAAAGATAAAACCTCTTCTTTTTCTTCAATAAACAAGGTCACTGTGACCTTTCCATCTAAGTGAGCACTCTATTTATTAAGCTACCTGAAATGCAACTCAGTTTTCAGGCCTAAGTATTCTCTACTCACAGTTTTGCAAAGCTGAAACACTTCAGCTGGGAAAATGGCTCCCACAGCTCCCCTGTGGTGTAGTGCACATCTTGTGTGCCACTGATTCTGGGCCCAGGAGCTTTCACAGTTCACTGCTTACTACATTCAAAACAAACCCATATTATGGAAGTTACACCTGAGTAGGGAGCAGTCTGTTTACAGCTTAGGCTTGAGGATTACTCATCTCTACCTTATTTTCTGGTTGTCATTTACTCCTAAGTTTTCTGTACACCAGTAGGAACAACGGTTATTTTAGAAGTTAATCCTGATTTCAGCTGAGGCACTAAGCTAGATGACTTTAGGATGTCCCTTCAAACCCACACCCTGCTTTGAATCTATGAGCAAGAAATAAACTGTCTGTTTATTTGTCCTAGAAAACCTACAGTTCTCATAACAATGAAGCATTTTTTGCAATGAGTGCTTTATAGAATACTGTGTTCTGTTGACCAGCTCAAAGGTAAACCAAATCCAAAATGATCAGCATAAAAATATGATCAAGCAATGTGACTTTTAGTGAAGAAATTCAAACTTCCCAAAGTCCTCCTTATGAACTTTGAAAGAGCATTTCATAATACTAGACTTATCTAGATTTCTCAAAAAAATCCTCAAGTAGGCTTCTCTTGTATCATAGGATGTAATGAATTTGTAAAAGTTTTGCTCCTCTTAGTAATGTGAGGGAGAGAAGATCCTTGATTAAAACTTCTGTTTACATTAGGTTTAATCAGAAGCCCATATATAAAGTCATTTGATTAGGCCTGTGTGATGCAGATTAATGGAAATTTACAGCATGTCTTTATTTTGTTCAAGATAGACCTTTTCAATGATCAAAACATCTTGATTAATTTCTTTGTTTGCTAAATACTTTTTTTAGGTACCAGACAACATAACCAAAAACCAGGGATAAACACTTGGTTAATGTTATAGCAAAACTAGTTTCCTGATCAGCTATATATATATACATATATATATATATATATGTCTGTATATGTGGAAAAATACCTTTATATAGATATTTTATATCTTTTTTTTTATATATTTAAATACTGTCTACTCTTATATGTTACCTACCCTTGCATCTATATTTAAATTTTAAGATAGCTCTGATGGAAAAGCCATATGTCTTTATTAGTTTTACAAAATCTGCTTGGAAAGGCATAGACTATCTAGGCATAGACTATCTAGTATCACTCATTTTGTATTGAACCCAGCTCTTTTGGTTATCATCAGTAGCTTGTAGAAAGGTTATACACATGTGGATCAAAACAAAATTAAATGGAGGAGATGAGTCAAACTCTTCCTGGAATGCTCTTCACACAGATTTTTATGAACCATGAATTTTCAAGGTCATTCTTCATAACGTTTCTCTATCACTTTCAGCAAGCACAATGGGCTTTAGAAACTGGGAACTCAAATACAGTACTCCTTGGAAAGCTGAAGGAAGAAAAACATCTTGGAAAAAAAATAAGAAGTGAAAAATAGTAAAACTATTGCAAAATCAGTAGTTTGTATTTGGCCAGATTGTAAAACAGATTGCCAAACAGCCAAGTGTGTCATCTATTGCTTAAATCTATTTTGCTACTGGTAAAATAGAAAGTAAATGTCATGGAAAATTTTGAAAAGTGCTCCTGGGTGTACAAGTCAGGAAGTCTATCTTTGATGCAAGGAAAATTGAGTGAAACTGGAATGAAAGAAAAAATTAATAGATCTGTGATCAATGATTAAGCAAGCAAAAGTCAACACAGTTTTTGTAGAGAGAAGTTATCCCTCACAAATTGACGAATTGTTCTTTTAGGCAGTGAACAAGGAAATGGATAAGTATATTTGTATTTTTAAAAAGAAAAATCCAGTCAAGATGTCTCCTCAAAAGCACACTCATTAAAAAAAGAAAAAGTAGAAAGAAAAAAAAGAAAAGAAAAATTGCTCATTAAAAGAGAGAAAATAAAGGATGAGGCTAAATGGCCAGTTCTCACCAGAGATCTCTTATATTAACAGGAATATGCCCTGGGATGTATGCTCAATATATTCACATACCTAGAAATGCCATTGAATAATGAGAAGTTAAATTATTCAAAGTTGACAAAACTAAAACTGATCTCAAAGATGTGAAAAATGTCTTAGAATTTTAAAAGACCATGAGATCAAATGGCAGAAGGAATTCAGTGTTACTAATTACAGAGCTGGGGGAAAGGCAGAAGGAAACAGCCCTGACTGCCCAGGTACAGCAATGAGCCATTGGTGCTCCTGACAGGAATCTTGGAGCTGTTGACAATCATTCTTGGTGAACACTAGTGCCCAAGGAAGGAAAAAAAAGTGTAAATTAGGAATTAGAGAACAAAAATATTATTTTACTGTGCACATCCACAATCCATTCCAGAATACTTTTTGCCAGTTTGGCTGCACAGTCTTTAAAAGATGAGTCACAACTTAAAGGTACGGAGGAATAAACAACAGTGAGCAGAAAAACAGAAAATCAGAAAATGGAAAATCCCAAGTGATCTCAAAAAAGTGAAGTATCGTTCTGTATTTTGTGTCTGTTCTCATTTTTGAGGTCTCTCCTCAGCAATAAAACAATCATAGCCTGCCTGGTAGCCCTCCACAGCCCAAAGACTCAGTCTGAATAGTAGCAAAGTGGAGGCTGAGGATGTCCCAGAACGACCTCTGCCATCAGCCTGGGACGGCCCATAGTTTATCAGCAGAGATTATCAGAGTTTATCAGCACACGCCGAGGCTTTTGCCAGAGCTCAGGCAAAGCAGGAGCGAGGTCTGGCTGCTCCCATAACTCGTAACGTGCCCCACTGCCAGAACGCAGAATGGCAACTGGCTCTGGTGAGCAGGCACTCGCCTGGGCAGGAGATCCGAGCATCTTTTTGTCACATGCGCTTACTGTCTCATGTCCTATCAGCCAGCTACTGTCTTGACACTTGACACCTTTGGGACTGGAATAATAGCTTTCCTCTTGCCAGATAGCCAAAGCTCCAAGAATGCCCAGAATGCTGCCCTGCCTTCTGTATGCTCCATGGGGAACTTCCTGAGCTGGATGTGGTTTAACACTTAAAAGCCAAGGCAGCTTACAAGCACAGGCACAAGCCACTTCATGCCAGCTGGCCTCAGTGCTTGGGTATGTTTGCTACCAGGCATATTCAATTTGCTGGTAGAAACACTTGTTAAGATTCAGTGTAATATTCCTTTCCCATGCTGTCTTTTGATTAATTTCTACAGGGAACTCTTGCTGCTCTTTCTTCTGTGATCTTTGTTCTCTGTGTGAAGCCCTTTTGACCATGGATCACTCTGCCTTTGTGCAGACTGCCTGGCTCTGCCTGCTCTCTGCCTGTGTACTTTTTGTCCAGGCACCATCTTCCCTGACCAAGTTCTGAGGGTACAAATAAGCCTCAACAGCCCTGACCCAGTGCTGCCTGAGACGTCCACCTAACACCCTGACACAAGGACCAGGAGCTCTGTTTAATCTCAGCTCTGGATGTTCAGTTCCTCTCCGAGCCCAGTCACTGGAGTATTGGTCTCCAGTTCAGCTCTAGTCCCCATTGACCCAGTCCCTGTCCTGCAGACTAAATTTCTGGCTTGACCTGGGACCTGCCACAATAACATGAACATGCCTGGGGGTCTAGACCCTCGTTCACTGTCCCTGGTTCTGCCCTGCTCACCTTCCATAGGGGCTATGGGACTGGGCTCTGGCTGAGACCTCTGCCCTATCATCTGAGTTATTGCTCTTGGTTCTTGTCTCTCCATCCTTTAGGGACCAGCAACCCATTGCTGCTCTTTGATGTGCCCTATCTGACTCCTTCTCAAAAAAATAATTGTTTCTTGCAACTAGGATTACTGAGACCAGGAACAGGACCTTGCTGCTATGTGGTTTTGCTTCAACAGCGCAAACATTTTTATATCACTTATGAAGTCAGTCAATTTGTGTTATGTAGGATAATTGCACAGCATTTTCATTCTGTCTCTGCATGAAAATCTGTTAGCTTAGTAGATCCCCTCTACTGTCTCTTCTGTAATCTTCTGGCCAGCGTTAGCACAGTCCATGGAGTCTGGGGTTATGTGTATTGACATAACACGAGTCAAACTGTGCCAAGCACATAATCTAATAGTGATACAGGATTCTCCAGGCTGATTAACATTTGATAAGCCCCTGTGGCAAATGTTTCACCTCTCCAACTGGCACACTCATCAGCTATGCCTGGGCATGGTCTGGATGTGGGAACAATCCCAACAGGCAGTGTGGACAATATCATGCCCCTCTGTCATATGCACTCTGGCAGTCTTAGAGCCCTATCCCAGCTGACCTTGACACAGTAATCCCTCTTCCATGTTTATGCTTCATAGAATCAGAGAATCACAGAATTATTTGAGTTAGAATGGACAGGACCTTAAAGTTCCAACCCTCCTGAAAGGCATACCTTTCATCAGACCAGGTTGCTCAGAGCCCCATCCAACCTAGCCAGAAACACCTCCAGGAATGGGGCATCCACAGCTTCTCTGGGCAACCTGTTGCAGAGACTCATCACTCTCAAATTACAGAATTTCTTTCTCATATCTATTCTAAACCTAGTCTCTTTCAGTTTGAATCTGTTCCCCTTTGTCCTGTCACTGCATGCCCTGGTAAAAGTCCCTGTCCATTCTTCTTGTAGGCTCCCTTCAGGTACTGGAAGGTCGCAATTAGGTCACCCCTAAACCATCTCTTCTTCAAGCTGAAGAATCCAAATTCTCTCAGGCTTTGCTCTTAGGAGAGGTGTTCCATCCCTCTGGTCATCTTGGTGGCCCTCCTCTGGACTCACTCCAACAGGTCCATGCCCTCCCTGTGCTGGGAACCCCAGAGCTGGATGCAGCGCTGCAGGTGGGGTCTCACCAGAGCAGAGCAGAGGGGCAGAATCCCCTCGTCGCCCTGCTGGCCACACTGCTTTGGATGCAGCCCAGGACACGTTTGGCTTTCTGGGCTGTGAGTGCACATGGCTGGGTCATGTCCAGCCTCTCACCCACCAGCATCCCCAAGTCCTTCTCGGCAGTGCTGCTCTGCATCTGTTCATCCCCAGCTTCTGTTGGGGTTGTCCCTTAGGGCCACATCAATCACAGCCCTAGCCCTTTCTCTACTACGAGGGAAATACTTCTTTTTCTTCCTTCCTAGAATGTCAGCTCAAGGGAGAAGAACTTCTTAGTTCTCATTATAGTCAAAGGACAACAGATAGCTATGTACACCAAGGAGATGGCAACAATTGCCTCTCTTTGTTGAGATCTCCCATAGGATTGAGGGTTTGGAGAAGGTTTGTATACCAGCTGTTGTTCCTCTTGCCACTCGAAGAGAGTTAACACAGCAGCTGGGCCAGATAAGCCACACACAGATGGGCAGCCATGAAAAAAATATAAATGTTTAAGACAGGGCATACACAGGATCAAGACTGCAGCCCATATTCTGGTGTAGCTCAGCATGAATCCCAGTTCTTTGACATTACAAAGCTTTTGGTCACTGGCAACCCAGGCTGGAATGCAGCGGCTCCCTTTCAGGGTCCGATTTTTCAGCTAGACCTCTTGGCCTAGTGTGCTGGAAAGGAAAAAAAGAGGCTGAGGATGTCATAAAGGGCTGCTACACTCAACTGATCTCTCCAGAGAGTATGCATGAGAGAGACTTGTACTATTCCCTTGAGTGCGAGTGATTGCATGCAGGGCATTATTTTATTCTTGACCAGGCAGATGTAGGGTCCTCACTTCAGCCAGGAAAACTAATTCTGTGTGCCTATCTGCAATCCTGAAAATGTTTCAGCTCAACAAATCATTCTGTGAGTCAGAAAGTACCAGTCTTGCAACCCCCTGCCAAATGATGGATCAACCAGGAGATGTATGTGTGCCTCTGCCTAACATCTAGCTATTTAACAAACAAACACCTTGAAAACCTCAAGGAATGCAGCGAATCTGAGTGTTCCTAGTCTACGTACTTTTCCCTCTGGCTAGGGATGCCTGATATGAGGGAAGTGAGTATACAGAAACTAGTAACATGTCAAAGAATATTTGTAAACAGTATCTTAAATTAAGTGTTAGTGTCATTGAGCTTCAGCTCTGATTAATATAGCCTTAACTCTTTCCTATAGGCAAAGAATGGGGATAGCTCAGTGGCACTGACAAGGGCCACATCTCTGGGCCACCCCTCTATTCTTTGTCCATGGCAAATTCAAGTCAGCTTGGTTTCCATGGTTTCCAGCCAGGGAAGAAGGAAGAAAACAGGGATAGATTTTTGCAGGGATCGGATGCTTGGTATGCAGTGTACACAAAGCTGGGCAATATGCCATCGAGAGTGAGGGGAGAAATCTTTCATCACTTCATCAGATAGTCTCCTATAGCAACTGCAGCAGTAAAAGCAGTAGCTGCAGAGGCAGACAGCTGCATAGCAACCAGCTATGTCATACCAAGGGTCACACACCCCCTCCTCATGCATGCACACTACTGTTACAGAACAATTTCCTCAGGTACATGCGTCTCCCAAATAAGATCAAGCTTTGTAGGCACAGCACGCAAAGGATTCTACTTCCCTGCCCTGGAGGAGGAGGGAGTATCATGCATGCTGACCTCAGAAAGGTTCTCTGGAAAGCAACAAATGCTGCTGGATTTGCACAGTACCAGTGGGGTGAAGCAGTGATCATGGCAACAGCTCCCTGCCCACACCTAGTGTTAGCCACGACTCCACTGCAGATTCCTCTGCCTCTGCCCTTTCCACCTCAAGGAATGGAGCACCTTCCACTTCACCATACGGTGCCCACATCAGCTCTTGAGCAGCCCTGTCTGCTCGCTGCTGGTCAGCGATGGCTTGTGGTCACTGAGCACACTGTGCAGGCTGCACTACCCCCACCATCTCAGAGCATACTGGTGGATGCTGCCCAGGGCTCCATTGTCAGGGAGAGATCTTGGGAGCAGGAATGTTTAAAACAGAGATGCCAGAATAGAAGGCGTCTTGGAAGTGGGAGAAGGTTGTACCCATTTGCTGTGGGCATATTTATTCAGTGCTTGTGTCTGGGAAGACCCAGGAGCGGGCCAGCAAAGGGTGCAGTGGTGGCCACTGGCTACCCCCACTAGGGCACCAACACCAGAGTTCTTCGTGCAGAAGTACATCTTATCCCAGTGGAGAGTCTGGGCATTATGCTGTGCTACAAGAGAAGCCCAAAATCCTGGCAAGTTTTTTTTTCGTAGTTACTGTTGAAAGATTTCTCCTCCTGCCATCTAAGGCCATGATTCCTTTTTTCTTTCCCAGGCACCTCCTTGGTGTGTTGGGCCCAGTGGGCTCTGCTCAGGTTGTTCTGGCCAGCCAGTGTCAGTGGCTGGAGATGGAGAGACATTGGGAGCAGGAGGAGGAGCTGGGCTTTCTGAACACCAGATGAGTATTGCTCCAGAGCTGATCCCTGTCAGGAGGCATGCATGCCCTGCTGTGCTAGCTGCATCCATCTTCCTTGTAGTTGAAAGACAGCAGTCCATCTGACAGGGATGCTGGCCACGCAAGCCTGCTCTCCAGTGACTGATCCTTTGGTTTGTTTTCAAGTCAGTCTGTCAACTGAAGAGATGACAGATGGCCCACAGTGCAGACCACTGTGTTTGCTGCCCAGTATCATGAAGCATCTGATTCCAGCAAAAAGTCCAGGTTTTCTCCTTTTCCTTTCCTTACCAGCCAGAGGGAGAAGGATACTCCTCATACCTGCCTCTGTTCTCAAGGCAGATGCTGCAGGTGGTGGTGATGAAGCAGGAGATCTGTGACTAATCCAGCATGGAAAGTAGAGGAACTACTTTCCGTACCCAGGAACGGCCCCAAAAGAGGCAGCCTGTGATGCTGCAGGCCAGGATTCTGGCTAAAGACCATGGAAGCTGAGGAGGATAGGAGGTTTTGTAGGGTCTTTGTACCCAGAGGCAAGGTACAATGTCACAGCCAAATATCTGGTGAGATTAGCAGAGTGGGGTCAACCATGACCGGTTAGACCGGATCAGCCATTCAGGTCTCTAGCCTGCCTGGAACCCCTTAGGGAGATCTTAAATTTACCCTGACACTGGCTCACAGTCTGTATTCCTCACACTGGGTCCCTCCAGACAGGGAGGGCGATGCAGCAAATGCAAACTTCTTCCCTCTCCTGCACTTTTTCTTCATAGGGAACTGCCAGAAGTGGAGGAAACATGAATTCCCACCACACCAGAATGCCCGTGTTCCATTTGCCAAAATGGAGGTTCATGCTACCCTGGGGGTCAGATTCCCTTAAGCACATAAATAAAAATTGTTAATGCTATTTCCACAGCTAGATTGTTAAATAACTTTCTCTTTTGGCTATTCATGGACTCCAATGATCAGCCTTGCTTTCCTGTCTGGAGCAGCAGAATTTGCAAGGCTCCTTGGAGATAAGGCAAGGTACAAGCAAAAAATCAAACATCTGCTGCAGACTTCTGCAACAAGAGAGTACCGAGAATGATGAAAGAACAAACTAAAGAGGGAAATCATACATATAAATGAGGCAGAAAATCTTGGACATCTGGAGGTAGTGACGTCTGAACACAAGGAGGAAAAAGTGAGCTGAAAGGGATCAGCAAAACAACCAAGGACTTAACTGTAGGAGGGCTGAAGTCTGGCTCTAAGCAGAACAGCAGGTGCAGTGTATATATTATGCTGTGACAAGGTTAATTAATCAAAAAATCTTTGCTAATTGGATTTGGCACAATGATTTTGTAATAGAATCGATCATTGTATCTTGTGGGGCAAAACATTCTTTATGCAATACTCTTAAAGCTGAACTCTGAACTCGGTCAAATAAACACAAATAAGGGAGAATGAAATGTAGCTCTTACTAACAATATCAGCACAGTGAAAATCAAAATATTAGCACATCTTATAGCAAGTACATAAATGAAAATCATCTGTTGGTTCTAATTATGCAGCCAGAACACTTGTCTGCAAGAAAGACAACTTGTAATCTTCTTGAAGATTATATCTACTTAGCGTCTCCCAAAAGTGATAGCATCTCAAGACCGATAAAGAAGTAAAAACAGGATTTTACAATAATTGCAAAACACGTTAGGCCCTTTCTTGTGTATGGGCCATTCGTACCAGCATTTACATCTTTCTCTTCCACAGGAGGAGCAGTCTGAGCCTTTCAGGCTTTTGAAAGCTTCACAGTCTTGTGGATTTGGAGGTCAGGGACAGCCTTAGCTGCCATGACCATGAGATGGTGGAGTTCAGGATTGTGAGAGAAGGGAACAAGACAAATTGCTGAATAACAACCCTTGGCTTCATGCTCAAGAATAGTTCATCCTAATGTGCAGAAATTCAAGGAAAAGTAGCCAGCAACTTTCATGAAACTTCTGACTAAAACAGAGACATCGTATAAGGAGTTCCTGACTGAAGAAACATCTAAAAAATAGTGTGCAAGAAGTGGAAGCAGGGAGATATCAACTAGAAGAGGCACAGTCTGAGCCCACAAGGGTGGGGTTGGGAAAGCCACAGCTCATCTAATGTTGAATCTGGCAAGGGACATGTAAGAAATCAAGGAGGGCTTCTTCTGATGTACCATCAGCAAACAGGTGACATAGGAACACAGGGCCCAGTGCTGCATGGGGCAAGTCAGGAAAGAACAAAGTGCTCAACATGCATCCTGGCTCCAATTTTACCGGCAAGTCCAGCCTTCAGGGGGGCACCAGGCCACTGGGAGCAGGGGAACAGACTAGGGCAAGAAAGACTTCACCATCATTTGAGTTATTAAATTAGGGAATGTTTAAAGAAACTGGACAGATATGAGTCCATGTGACCTAGTGAGATGCACCCACGAGTGCTGAGGTTGCTAGCTCAAGGGATATCCTTATGACCTTATATATCCTTATCCCCTGGTCAGATAAGGATATGCTGCTTGCTTTGCCTTACAGTTAAGGCCATCAGAGACTGCTATAATTTATTTACATGAAAAAAGTAAAGTGCTACAGTTCTCAGATCAAAAGCAGCTGCAACATCAGGTAGAAACCCAGCCTTTTGCAGAAAATCAATGCATTGATTTGCTTGGCTTTTTTTGTTAAACAAAGACAAGGAGAGAGCAGAGAAAGAGATAATGGTAAAATGAAGGCCCAAGAATGGAATCAAATATTTGTTTTGCAGCAAGGAAGCCAGAAGCACTAAAAGAAAAGAAAAAAGGAGCAGTTTTTCCAGCAGGCATATATGGAAATTCAATTTAATTGAAGATACTGTAATTTCTTTTTCAATCTGCTGGTGTAGTGATGGCTTGATCAAAATAATGCAACTGACATTGCATAGGGTGATGGCATTTTAATTTCCACACAGCTGATCAGATAGACACATTTGTTGTTTTAGTCCTGCTTTTTATAGCCATCCACGACCATTTGCACATCTGGTCATCAATCTTTAAAAAGATTTAACTCACCACAGAAAATTGCCCACACTTCAATTTTCATCAGCTTTGTAAAAAGAAATATGTTCCATTAATGAAAGAAAAAACAAGGCAAACCCCAAAAACACATAAGGCTCAAATTGCTTGCTCATGAGCAGCAATTTCTCAAGGCCATTGTCTTATTTAGGAGAATACTACTACTACAGTAGTAGTGCATCTATGATGTCTGAAATGTAATGTTACCATTAATTTATCACTATGTCTAATAGAAGGGCTCAACTTTGTGGTTCTTTCCTAGGAAGAATGAAAATAGATCTTTTTTTTAAGAACAAATATTTGAGAATAAAACATTTTGACTGAAAAGATTTTAAAAATAATTTTTTAAAAACAAATTTATTTTAAAAATACCTACAAGCATCCTGTCAACACCAGTAAAGAAGGGCAAAGACAGAGGGAAGTGATTAAGAAATCACTGGAACCCCTGGCTCTTGCCATGGAAAATCAGGACAGGTGAGACTTACCAGAAATTAAAAAGCAAATAAATATGAGAGGAAAAAATCAAATGCAGAAAATCAATGGAAATTAGCAGTAAGACCTACAGGTAACAACACATATTTGGAGGTAAAAAAGGCAGCACAAAATAATAGTAAGGCATTTAAAACCATCAAGAGAATCAAAGAATTGACGTCTCTTGTGAGTGACACATAGAGAAAATTTGTTCTTTATACCAGGGATTCTGAAGAGATTATAATGGCAGTATCAATGCTTCTATACCACTAGAATTGTTTTTTCTAATAAAAAATCGAACTTTCAGCAATCAATATATTCTAGAACTTGTAAATTATATTAAAACATTGTCCTTTTCAAGAAATAGGAAATAAGGATGTATAAAAATGCATTGAAAATTGTATCTTGATTATTTTTAAAAATTAGCCTGCTTTGTGGGGAGAAGTATATTGGTAACAGGCTTTGTCTTCCACTGTCATAAACCAATGAATTAGAGTTCCATTGGAGCCAGGCCTCATTTATGTAGTAACCCCTCTACAGATTTATTTAAGCCATCCCTAATGTGTGCAGCTCAATAGGTTTCAGTCTGTACTGAAGGGCTTGTTTTTGAAGAATGCACTTTGAACTCCTGGTTTGATTACTGATATACTGACTTCACACAGTGGTTTTGCAGAATCAGGGATTTAATCTCAACATTATGAGCCCTATAAGGGCAAGAGGGCAAAAGTCAGTCACCATTTATCTTTGCAATCAAAAAATTGTTTAGTTTTTCTATTGAGGCTGTTGATTTATTATAGAAATGCAGTTCTTTACTGAATTTCACTTTACCTGCCTCTTTGATTTGCCTATGCTTCATGTTCTAATAGTTCAAAAGACAGGTGCAATGCATCTTTAGGTCTCTGCAGCATAACCAAAATGTAGTCAGGATTATACAGACACCACTACAAAAAAAAAGAACCTAGAAAACAATTATTTAATTCTAATGCAAGACAACCTCTAAGTGACTGAAGCAAGATAAAAATTGATAAAAGTAATTGAAAGTACAACTCTGTCTGGAATAGATGAGAGGTTAGATGATTTAATCTTTTGGTTTAAGGTAGGTTTTTTTCAAAAGGCTAGGACATTCACAAAAAATCATAGTGCCTGTATCAACAGAATAGTAGAAATGCATGAGAGTCCATGAAGAGCCAACATGGGAGTAGGGTTATTCTGAAGGACTGGAGCCCGTGGGAATGACTCATGCTTGAGCAGTTTGCGAAGGACTGCAGCCTGGAAAGGACCCAGACTGAATCAGGGGAACAGCACCATGAGAAAGGGGCAGCAGAGAGGAGATCTTTTAGTCTGATGACAAGTCCCTTTCTCCACCTTCTTGTTCTGCTCTGGGAAGAGGGCTCAGGGTTGGATGACTGAAGCTGAACCTGAGAAAGGGGAGAGGAAAGGTGCTGTTGTACTGTTTCTCCTTTTATATCCCACTACCAAATCAATAATTACATATGTATTTTAACTGTCCAGAAATTCAACAAATTTCCCACTAATTGAATCTGGTCTGCCGAAGAAGGTAATTAGTAAGTGGTCTCCCTGTCTTCTCCATCCACAAGCTTTCTCATTCCTGTTCTCATTTCCCTCCACCCTCCCTTCCATTGTCAACAGAGTGAGTGGCTGGATGGGAGTTGGCCAAGGGTAACCCACCATACAGTGCTTTCATAAGCCTTCAAGCAAGAAAGGTGTTCCTTCAAGGAAAAAAAAAAGTCAAGGAAGCTATGGAAATTATAAGAAATATTTCCAAGCAATACTACAGTAAAAAAAAAAATCACTGATTTTTAAACTTATAAAACGATAATAAACCTGAAAAGAGATTTCCCATAACTTTAAATTTATCTGACAGGATCTTCTCTTGTTTCACAGGAATTTATGCTAATGCTGGTTTGTGGTTGGATTAGAAAGGAACCAGCTTTAAGAGGAAAGTCAATTTATTGAAATTCAGTCACAGATTTTCTTCACTGCTCTTAGCTAAGGAATCTTGGTTTAATATAACTGAAGAAACCTTTTGTGATATTCTTAAACAAAGAAAATAAACCCAAAAATATTTAGAAAATAATGGAGAGAGTACCTCTTTGTGCAGCTCTTAAAAACGTATTTTTCACCAAAGTCAGAAATGCTTCTTTTGCGTCATCTTCAAATTTTTACGTATTTCCTTAGAAATAACAGATTCGAGGGGGTTGCCTGCATGTAAAACCTGATGGAAATCAAGGATTGTTTTGTGCAACTACAAAAGTGATCAGCAATTCAAAACCCATGTCCTTATTTCAGTTTTACAGATACTTCAATCCATTGCAGACAACAGTATTTCTTTCTCTTATTCTAATAAATGCTGATCTGGGGCTAGGGTCTCTGTTAAAATTGTTTCTCTTTTGAACATGTGAAAAATTAGGCTTCTTTCACTCAGAGGGAGGGGAACAAATTCTACATTTTATTTTTCTGATGTTGTTTCAAGAACAAGAAGGCATATGTAATTGTTTGTGTAGAAGTTTTTGCTTTCCCCAGCAACAATTTCAGCAGTGCAAATGCAGTCCAGCGCCTCTGACTGTAAACACAGAAATCCATTAGACTTTGCTCAGAGATGAACTCAGTCCTAAGTGCCAAACATTGGTATTTAATGAGATGCTCTCTGCTGTATGTTGTAAATATAAAGGAGCTTATTGACTGTTGTTGTGAACCAATGTTTTTAGGTGAGGGGCACAGGGAAAGGCTCTATGGTTTTGCTGAAGGTAAGAGAAAATATAAAAGTATTTCTTTGCAGTTTTATTACAGCTTTTTATGGTCATGTTAGTCCCAGGGAACTCGTGTTAAGCAAAGGAGAAATTCCTGAGTATCCTTCCTATTGAAAACATTATGTTCCTTTCAGCTACAACACTGAAAATGTGCCTTCTACATCACAAAGGGAGATGAAAGAATATTTTAATAAAAGGATGACCCGCTCAGTAAAAATGCCTATTTTCCCCATGCGCAGCATATAACACCTGCTGTCTCCCTATAAAACAAATGATTGATTCTGAATCACTTTGTATGGCAGAGTTACCTTGGGAACAAAATCGTGTACCAGCTGTGTCACAGCCATCACTCAGCAATTAGCTGAACTGGTCCTCAAGCAGAAACAATGTCACTTTATCTCACAGGTCAAAGATTTCAGGTCAAAAGAACACAGCTCTGCATTTAATTTTGTATGTCTAAGTCAGTCTGCAAAATGCTGCAAAGAGACTTATGGGGAAAACTAAGAGGAAATCTTATTCTGTTGCACAGAGATTTAATAAACTGAAACAGGCGAAAATTAAATATCGCACTTGTTCTCTGAAAAATTTATTTCACTTTCAATACTGAGGCAACAGACCTTCCCATAAAATGTTACCCAGCTGCCAGATGAATCGTATGATAATTATGATAATCATGGACTTCGTGATCTTAGAGGTCCTTTCCAACCTAAATGATTCTACGATTCCATAAAGTGCAGTCTTACTCTTATAAGATAAAGACTAAAGGTTTGCTTAATTCTTCAGTATCCTGTCTTTTGAAAAAAAAAAAAAATTTAAATGCTAATTTAATCAATTCAGGATCCTTTATTAGTGAAACTAATACTGCTAAGACAGCTCAAGTGGTGATTTCACAAGATAATATTTGCTGTATTGACCTCAAACTTCCGAAAGCAGTGTGGTTTTGCTAATTTGCTCATAAAACCATCCTGAATGGTGGGACCCCAGTTGCCTAGTAGAATTCTATTTTACTGAAGGCTTACAGGTCTACAGTAATTCTTTGAGATTACAACTTCCCTTATGAACCTTGATGTCTTGGCAAGGCTATAGAATAAGAGTGCAAGGGGTGCAGGTGCAATGAATTTTTTTCAACCTTACCTATTCCTTCTGTCTCTTTCACACACCAAGGTAGCAGTGAGAGGAGCAATCAGTCAAATTTTTCAGGAGTTAAAAAAAAAAAAGGCAGCATCATGCCAGCCCTAAAAGCAATACCACTCTGACTATTATAAGTGACAGCTTGCAGCAAGTTCAGTCTGGAGCTCTGGACCTGAGCTTGGTCTTTGAAATAGTTTTACACACTTCCCTAAAATTGTAGGAAAAGTTTTGCTAGAAGGGATCTCTTGAGGTCTAGCACAGTCCCGTGACCCAAGCAGACCCCAGCTGCTAGCTCTCATCCTTCTACTTTTGTAACACATCCTCCCCAACACTATAGTTTTTGCAAATGACAAAAAGGATCAATAAAGGTGATGTAGGGCAAAGTGGAGATGGGTACAAAACACAATGAGTACAGAAATAGGTAACCACCATGTTTTAATCGTTCACCAACCTTGATGACAGAAGAGTGGAATGAGTGAAAACCAACTAGTCATCTGTATTTCTAGCAACCTTCTAACAGGTGCATGGCAGCTACCCGTGGGGAGCAAGGCTTCTTTATTCTATAGCTCCAGCTTCTCAGGCTCTAACACTGGCCTAGAAATGTGCAGGCACTGTCACAGGTCACACTCTGCTTTACAATCATCACTGATAGTTCCTTGCAGTGCAGATATATCACACTTGAGGCAGGATTTTGTCTGAATTGTATGGATTATCTTGAATGAGGAAACTAGTCACCTAGGGAGTTTTATACTGTTTTGGGGGGGAGGTGCTTCTGGAGGGATAGGAAATATCAAAGAGACTTTTCCATGTGGAAAAGAAAGAATCATTCATTGTTCCTTTGAAATGAGGGTATTATGGAAAAGGTGAGGGGTTTTTTTAATACTGAGCTGAAGATCAGAATTGCAGCGATCTTTATCAGACCTAACTGCTAATACTATCCTCTGTCTTTCTAAATACCTCTGAATTTGTATGTTTGTGTGCCTAAGACATACTCACACGTAAGATGGTATGCACAGTCTGTTGATTGATAGAAAATATTGCCTATTATTTATAGAGGAGGAAGTAAATCATCTATTGCTAGAGAAATAAAGCCATAACAAAACTAAGGACTAGTCAAGGCTGTAAGGGATGGGTTAGGAAAGGATTAATATTAACAGTAGCAAACATTACTGTGAAGTATTCCTGCAAGGGAAAAGCCTCCAATTAAGATAAAGGCACAATTTGTGTGTTATTCTAACATGAAGTAGTTAATATTGCTTTAAAAATCCTGGACATTTTGAAATATCTGACAGAGATGAAAGAAGCAACATGTAGAGGTAAATTTTTATCTTTGATGACCTGTCATGAAATGTATTGAGTACCAGCTGCTGTGAATTTAATTTCAAAGTTGTTTTTGATAGCTTGTTCCAATTATATCCTTATTGAAAGGCTAGATTTTTGGTAGATTGACAAGTTTCCTTTTTATTTTTACCTTCTAATGAGCAAAACAATCTGTTACAGTATATTGATCCAGCTTATTTATTTCTGGATATTTAAAATATGGTCTGTTGTCCTTCTCTTCAGATACTCTTACCACCTGCAGTACAGCAATAAATATACTTGCATCTTCAAAAATAGGTGGGGGGGAAGGTCACTTTTAAGGAATTAGTGCTTTTTCTGTGAAATGAAACTATATTAAGAGCTATGGGCTTTTATTACTAAGGGATATTATTATTATTACTACTAAGGATTACAGTATCTGAATATGTATTGACATAGGCACACTAAGGGTCATTAGCTCCCTCCAGAACCATAATAGACCATATAGCCTACTTAAATGGCATGGATTCTGACTAATATTTAGATACTATGAACATCTGTTGGCCCAGTTCTGAGCAGTGCACGAAGACCTGATTGAGGATATCACTGTTGCAGAGTCATCCTGTGAGAGTGATTGTAACATAGGCAGAGTGTGAGGAGCAACAAAGATGGTCCCTGCATCCATTCAGTTTCAAGAGGGACACCATCAACACAAGAGAGCTTCTCAAAGGGTGGGAGACAACAGCCACAACTAGTAGCAGGGGACATTTTGAACGAGGCAAAGAAATCTTTACTAAAGCAGGTTAAGACACTGCCCAGAGAAGTGACAGAATCACCATCCTTAGATGTTTTTAAAACTGCCCAGAATGAGGCCTTGGCCAACCTGATCTAGCTTTGCAGTTGGCTTTGCTTGGAGCAGGTGACTACAAGAGGAGCTTCCAGCCTAAACTCTTCTCTGAGTCTACGATTTTCTAAAAAGAAGCTATCCATTAAATAACCACTCTCCCAGGCAGCTGATCATCCATCACATTGGAAATCCAGAATGCATTCCACTTACTGGGGAGAACTTCAGAAAGGCCAGAAAGGAAGTAGAATGGTTGAATGGTGGTGTAAAAGAAACAAGAAGAAGGATCATTACAATCCTCCAGTAATGAGGAAAAAGGTAGGATGATCAATACTGCTGGATTAAATGTAAAAGTATCCTAGGACTGTCCAGGCATGAAAACTAAGAATAAATCCTTTTTAAATGCTTCAGGAGATGGAAGGCAGAGAGACAATCAGCAGAAATAATAAGGAAAGAGGATACAGAAGAGACAGAGAAAAAATAACTCAATTGTAGAAAAAATACTTATCACCACTTTATTATTTGTCTACCATTTGCATCTTCTAGGATACATGAAGTATCAATATACTGTAACATGAAACCAGTTCAGGGATACAAACCAGCAAAAAAATTCCCAGAATAAAAATTCATGAGGTTAAAAGAAGGCCCGAGTCCTGAGATAACAAAACAAAAATGTGGCAGATTGTGATTGATGGTATAATCGATGGAATACAGCTGATCTGGATAATTCAGCAATGGGGGCTGGATCTCAACTTTGTTGATATTAATTACATTATATTTTCATTTAACTTATTTTCCTGTTAATTTAATAGTGGTGCAAGTTATTAATGCTACTACAGTTAAAGTAGCACCCTAATGAGATGAATCAGATTACGGCCATAGTAAGAATTTCCACCTGTGTGAGCATTTGAATTTCAATTCTGTGAAACAAGAATGGAGATTTCAAAAATAGACCTGTGGCTTTTCATACCACACATGAAAATGCACATGTGCACATGGAACATCATTAATACGGCAAGACTGCATTACTAAACATTCTGGTCAGGACATATTTCTACAGTAATGGTGTCCTTGCTTGTTTATCTTGTAGTCTGAATGTTAAAAAGGGAAAGGGAACAACTTTTTTTTTTTTTTTTTTTTTTTTTTGGTAAGCTTGTTAATAGAGTATTTACTTCCCATTTTCAAGGATCAAAAGGAGGACAGAACAATGCAGTATGCAGTTATGCAGTCACCCTGGTAAGGTGACAAAGACTCTTGAGGAGCCAGAAAGACCAAAAGAGTTGCAATAAATAAGAAATAAATTCTGTATGCATGGTACAAGCACATTTTTGTTTATTCTGATGGGATAAGGTGCATTCATAGCTTAGTAGTATAGATTAGATTTATTGATAATTATTAAAAGCATGCAGTATTTTCCATCTGTTCATGTAATCAGAAAAATCAGAAAAGCATAAGAATTTCACTGTATGCTTTAATGCTGGAAAATGCTGAACACATTCAGCTCCCATTTAACTTCAGGATGGTTGATCAGAGATTAAAAACTTTAATATAGTATAGACAAGGAGATAACAATGTTAAAGTTGATATAGTTTATTTTAAAAAAAAAGTAGTATAGCTTCATCTAGCACAACACCCCCTCCTCCCTCCCCAAATATTAAGAATCTGTGAACTTTTACCCATATTTTCAAAAATTATTGGGAACAGATAAACCAGATCATATACCATGTATCATATATCATGTATCATATATCATCAATATCATTATTTTAAAAATATCATAAATTAAATAAAAATCAGGTGAGTTTTTTGGTGGGTTTTTTGCTATGATATACCTAAATATTTCTGACAGATGGTTGTTCAGCTTGAAATAGTTTCTAATAACTTCCCTGTATATGGTAGATGATTTTATCATCAGCTACTCATCCTTCATTTACAATTTTCAGCATTCAAAGATGAACATAGAAATCCCAGACTATATTTCCTCTTTTTTTGTTATTTATTATTCTAAGTGTCTTTATTTTGCTTTTTGAGGGGAAAAAAAAAAGTTAATGTAAGCTCAGGCATTCTTTATCCCAAAGTAATTCTGTTATTTCTGAAGAAGCAGAACAGTGCACACAGACCCCTATTAAAGGAGATGGAATATTGAGTATTTTGCAGTTCATTGCTTGAAGAGAGTGCACTAAAAATCAATTTGGCTAATTGAATATTGTGCTAGAATGGAGTTAAATGTTTTTAGACTCCTTCCAACAAAAGAGCAGGTCTGGTTATATACTTATACAAATTCTGTCAGAGTTAAAATATGTCAGCCAATACTTTATCTCACTGCTAGAAAGGTTTTCTGCACTGCAATCTAAATTTCTCTTATTTTATTGTGATTTCATCATCTTTATCCTTATTAATGTTTCTCTTTTTTGGTGTCAATGTGTTTTAACTACTTGCAGAATAAAGTCATGGGTTTTAAACAAGAGATACAAGCAGTTATTGCTGTATTTTTAATGTATCTTCTCAGAATTGAGATCATTTTGACTCTCTGCTTCCAAATCTCTCCAGGATGTCAATACTTGGTAACAAGAACAGCCAAACAAGATAGCACATAGAGTCTTTGTTGTTTAACAATCACTTAGAGTGCCTATTCTTTTCCTGGTGTGAGATGTTGTTCTTCTTCATGTGCCAAACAAAACTTGGCAAAACATGCTGCACTCTTTCTAATTTATTGTTTTTGCCTCGTCTCTTTCAGCCTTTATATTGCTGAAAGGCAAGGATACTTGGGCAAAGTCAATTTAACCCTCTCTTCTTGTTGGGCAGCTCAGGGAGGAAATAACCATCTGCAGGAGCAATTTGGAAGGACTCACGGTGTGATAAAATGGGAATAGCAGTTGTTTGTGAACAGCCACAGTGCCTTGTTACAATTTTTATTCACCACTCGGTCAGGTGTGAATTCTAAATCTAAAGAATTCTAAATTCTTTTTTAAATAGACATTCTAAATTCTTTTTTAAATGGACAACTCTCATTTGAAGAGAGATAAGAGTTTTCTCTAAGCATGTGCAATTTACCACTGTCTTTATTGGCTCATTCACCTATTTATATCAAGAAGTACCATCTTCCTCCTGCCTCCAAAAGGAAAAATATGCAAAGGAAAAACAGACTGAGGAGAAAAAAAATATATCAAATAAACAAATAAAACTAGCATGAGGGATAGAAAATGAAAGTAAAGAAAAGGAGAGGAGTCAAAAAAATGAAGCTGAAAAAAGAGCAGGGGAGTGTAACACCCTTGTCCTAAAAGTCTTGCATTCTCTTGAATTGGCTTTAATATTATTTATTGAGCTTGCCATCTGTTCATAGATACCGATGAGGGCTTCTGCCAGCTCTAGGGCGATACTACTCAAGATGTTTCTTTCTTGTTCCCACTAAATTGTAGTGTTAATGGATCAAAGCAAAATTTTTGACTGCACAGATTCAAAGCACTGAACAAACTCTTGTTAATACCTTTTCAAAACATCTGTATGAATCACATACTTGTGATCTATTTGTGATTAACCTACTTGTGAAACAAGAAGTACTAATATTCTTCTAGATCACAGGTATAGTGAGAAGAGGCAGAGGGCCTGCCATTCCTGGTAGGCATTTAACCTGTCCAGAGCTCTGGTGGTGGCTCTCCACATGCACGCTCATCATGCTTTCTCAGGATCGCCACCATTCATTATCATGCTTGCAGTAGTTAGGGTACCTCGCTCAAACAGCCTTCCTTCTAGCCTTCTCACTCTCCTTCCAAACTGCCCCAATCTCTTCAATGTCAATTTGTTGTGGCACCTTTGGGAATGGATAGTAGGTACAGGAATGGAGAGCAGGGAGACTGACCATTCCAATTCACTGGAGTGAAGTGAAAAAGTTCTGCTGTGCTACAGGTAGGAACTTGTTTTGAACAAGCAATTAAAGTCATTAAATTGAACCTCTTATCTCCCTAAAAACAGTACCTAAAGGGTTTCCCTACGAGAAACCTAATAATGGTTTTACGACTTTCCTTCTGGCAGCAGCTCACTGTGTGCCAGTAAATTCCTGCTCTTGCAACGCATTGCAAGGCAGAATTTGCCAGCTGTGCTGGAATGAAGTACTGCGGTGTCCCATGGACACGAAGAGTGCGCTGCTTTTTGGCAGTGCTACGGACACCTGAGGAGTGCATTCAGCACTGACATGGTGTTGCTTTGGAAAGGATCTACATTTGGACAACACTCTCAGGCGCTGTGTGATTCTTGGGGTGTCCTATGCAGGGCCAGGAGTTGGACTCAATGATCCTGATGGGTTCCTTCTGAATCAGCATATTCTATTCAATGATTCTATGATCAATCTGCATCCAGCGTTCTCATTCTACCTGATGTAGAATGCCTATGGAATTCCTCTGTGGACCTGTCAAGTGAAGTACTAATTACACTGAGATGAACTGCAGTTTTGAAGTAGGGGGTAGGTACCAAATCCTGTCTGGTTTAGGCAAATCCATTCATGACTACAGAAGGCAGAGTCTGAAGTTACTTCTTTGCCCTTTTCTTTTGCAGACATCTTCTAAAATACACTAAGGTATTCCTAAGGTTTTCCTCTTTTGATATGAGCAATATTGAACTTGTTTAGGTGTGTGTTCAAGTCTTATTTAAATTTTTGAATTAGTTTGTCTGGTCCTTTTCACTAAAGCTTCTATGACAGACAGTGAGAAATACCCAGTGGACAATAATAACCCTTGGTTGGTTTGGTTGTTTTATCTCATAATGTGTCGTTAATTTTGTAATAGAAATGTCCAAGAAATGTTGAGGTGCTATCTTCACTCTCCAGTCTAAAACACTTCATTCATAAAGTTATGGCTCTTCTCTCTGACAGGTGATAGAAAATTTTTCTGTTTCCCATCTGTATCTGTTTTGTCGGTTAGACACTGCTCCCGGACTTCTAAATTGTTTCATACTTCACAGGAAGGAGATGTGCATTAAAGGCCCATTTCAATGGTAATAAAAATAGAATCTAATATGGAACAACATATTACAAGTGAAGACATCTGTTCACATTATTATGAGAGTCTCAGTCCAATTACATTCACTATAAATTATGGAAGAACAATTGAGATAAAAATGTGCATATTATTGTTTCAGAGCTTCAGGCTGAGTTGAAGATTAGGGTTCCATGCATCCTGAATTCTGAAAGCATTTTCTGAGATAGCATAATCCAGACTTACCGCAATAACATAAGAAATTATATACAAAAGCAGGTTAAACACAACTTTGCAAATATATTTAAACATTGATTGGCAAAAAAAAAAAAACCCCAGGATTTTAAAAATCTAGGATTTAAACACTGTCTCTAAACAAGAAACTGTGTCATGTCATACTGTCCTGGACAGATACTCTTCCAATATAATATTTACCTTCTTTTAAAATTGGTACTTGGTTTACATAGAATTCAGGAACATTCAATGCAGTTCCATTTTTTGATGTAGCCATATCACTCGGGAATTTAACCTACTGTTTTAGAAAAAGTGATTTATAAATAATCTGGCTCTGTTGAGATGAGAAAGGATTTTATTTTTTCTGCCGGCATCAGCAGGATCATAGGATTATAGAATTTTATAGGTTGAAAGGGACCCATAAGGACCATCTGGCCCAAACTCTACCTCTAAACAGACCCAACTTAGATCACATTATTCAGGGCATCGACCAGTTAAGTTTTAAATAATTCTGAAGCTTGACATTTAATGAAGTCTCTCAGCAATCTCATTAATTTTTATTTTTTCCCCTAACAATTAATTAGAATTTCACACTTTGCAATGTCTGTCCATTTCCTCTCACCCTATCATTTTTATTCCTAAAAAGCATCTGTCTCTATTTTTTCTAAACCCTCTGAGTAGTCGAAGAAAGCAACAAGATCTTTCTCTTATCCTTCCCATAAATAGTAATGGAGTGGCAAAACTGGACACAGTTCTCTTGATACAATTTCAGCAGTGTTGAATAGAGAGGGGAAAACTCTTCCCTACCTGCTGGCTTCATTCTTGCTTATGCAGTTTCAGTATTCTTTGTGCTTTATCACAGGGCTGCACACTTGATTCATCATGTTGTGTTCATGAAAATTGCCAGGTCCTTTCTGACAGCAAATGACAAGAATGAAAGGGAACTGTGTAAGGCTGGCATTATCCCAAAGAAGTTTTAATAAATGGAAGAGTGTGAGATGGGTCCACTGTTAAACACATACTAGCAATTCAGCTTGAATGTAACAAAATAGATTGCTGTTGATTTACTTCATGTTATTGCCACAATTTCACTGTGTCACAATCTATTAATACCTCAGAGCTTCATCTTACCTCCATAATAGGGCTTTTTATGAAATTGACCATCATTTTCTTCTCACTTTTTATACTAATAACCTATAATTGTTCAAGCACTAGAACCTGAAATGTAGTCTGTATCTACTCTGAAAATGAAAACTACATTTGCTGGCTGCCTTCAGTGACTCTCTCCAGTCAACCACTGGAAGCTGTCAGGCCGCTTTAGTACTTTGGTGTGTGAGCACCTTCCCTTCACCTTTCCTGATGTGTGTGTAAGTTACTTGGCTGTGTGCATGCAATTAGACACAGGAAGTTCATGGACAAAAATCTCTGTGGGTTTTCCTAACTTCTGGTAGGATTCCATATCTCACATACTCTTTCTTGGTTGTGATAGGAAGCCACAAGCTGGAAAGAAAATACACGCGTTTTGCATCTTGATTCACAAATAACTGACACAAACTTGGAAAACACTTGAAGTCTCTAACAGTTGGCAACAAAATGGGAATAGCAGTGGTTGGACTGCAAGGCAGGACATAGGTGAGAAATAATGGTTTATGCTTTGGAGGTTATAGATATATATATATGTATATTTGGTATATAACCTCTGTAAAGACAGTATCTGGATTTCAGTAACTTGTAAGAATGTTCCTTCTCATTTCAGCACACTGAGTCTGAACCTTTTGGTTTCCAGGAATACTATAAGGATCTCAGACTTCTGCAAAGAGTGCAGGACTATGAACTTGTGTGTGTCAGAGTAGGTTAACAGCTTGGAATGATTATGTCCTTAATTTAGTGTTGCAGGTACAGCAAATGCCTTGTTTTTCATTCAGTAAATGAAAACTAAACTGAGTAAAGCATACCCACCACAGAATCATCTACTTGGGTATCACCTTCCAAACTCATCTTATTTTCTTCTCCCTTACATAAATTTGCTGATGGAGAGCTAATGCTTAGTCAACAAAACAGGAAGCTCAGACCACTACAGGTATCCAGAATTTTTTTATAAACATATCCATGGAATACAGCTGTTTACTACAATTGTTATCATCAAAGATGGCATCTACCAGTCTTACATTTTTATCTTGCTAAGCTTTTCTACTTCTTCCTTTTTAACACAGAAAAACAAGCAATTTTAGTCCACCTTTCTATTGCTTTGATCTATTGCAGTAATCACTGCTTTTCTTTTACAATGGACAGATAATGGGGATTTTTCCTTTTTTTCCTGGCCTAACTTATTTTCCCTGTCCCTCTCTGCATGTCATTCTTTCTAAAGTGCTCATACCTTTCCTCTTAGAACTCATTCGCCAGCCCTTGAATGCAGATCTAGTCTTTTCTTCACATGCCCTGGTCTCTGAGCTCCTGTTACAAGAAATTTCCTTTAGTGATGGGGTACCACATTGGTCAGAACTTTGGGGCAGACCTGTTGCATCTTTTCTAAAATAAACCATACCAAAAATATCCAAAGATCTTTCTAACTCTAAAGTTAGGTCTCGTGAGAACACAAACTGGACTACGGTTATTTTGCTGACAATGAAAATTCATGTATTTGGGGAGAGATAATTCAGAACAACTGTAAACAACTTTTGTAAACAACTTTACCTGTGCTGATTGACCAGGAAAAGTTATGTCAGATATTACATCTATAGCAACTGCCTCACTAGAAATGTGTGCAAAGGCTAGTGAAGTACTCACTACTCCTTTCTTCAGGAAAACAACAACAACAAAAAAAAAAGAAAACCAAAACAAAACCAACTCAAAACAAAACAAACCTAAACCAATCTTCAAAAAGTAGCTTTCTGATTCTAAGCAAAAAAATCCAAAGTCCTGAGAAAGAGAAATTACTCTGAGCAAATTTCAGACATGTTTTGTAACTCATTAAATGAGCTGTGTGCATATCTCAACTGTCCTTTTGGAGAAGATATGAGAGAAGATATGACAACAATATCTAGATTTTTAGTGTGACCTTGGTTTTTGAATCATCTTATAAAAACAAGTGCAAGGATCTCCTTGTAGGAACTGGAGATTGTTCCTTCCCCAGGGAACAGCTGGGTGTGCTTATGGCGTGAAATGCAGGAGAAATAAGTGACAGCATGGAGGAAGAAGTCCACAGCAAATCTGAACCTCTTTAGAGTCAGTTTGTGCATTTCTTAATAGATCTGAGGGAGCCTATGCTTGACTTGCATGCAGGGCATTGTCTGAGGTTTTCTTTCACATTTGGTATAAAAAGGGGCTGAGTTCTCACGTGCATTTAAACATTTACTTTGCTGCTTCTCTCTATATATCAGCCATTCAAAGACGCTTTGTCAGAAATGACAACTTCACTGAGGCAAATGTGCTACCCATTGTTCAAATACATTGTGCTAAATAGATTTACTCTATCAGCAAAATTATCAACCACTTTCATGGTGTTTCAGGAATTTCTTCTGTCCTTGAATCCAAATCTCTGATCCAGTATATGTCAAATCATGACTCTAGATAATCCAAAATATTCTCTGGGAACATCTGTCCTATCAATTATCTTAAGGGTTTGCCGCATGCCAGTTCCCTGGTTGTTCAAAATACATATATACACGTAGGTTTATTTGTTTCTGAGCACCATCTCAGAGTAAGTCCAATTCGTTTTCTCTGAGCAAAATGCAAATGCAGTTCCCATCACCACTTGAAACAGGAAATGTGGGTAAGAGCATGGCAGAACTGGCTCTTTCTGCCAAACTCAACCATCTTGACACAAGGACCTATGGCACAGGGCACGTGGGCACACATTATACTGATGTTATAGAAATACCCATCCTGGTGGGCTGTGACAGAGTCCTTCATGGTGTCCCAAAGACTTTGAGTGAAAATCCCACACACCTAATAGTTGTATTCTGGGGCCATGTGCTTGGCCTGAGGCTCAAGTCTCCTTTAGTCTCCAAAGACTGTGTGGCTAAAGCAACCAGTCCTCTTGCTCTCAGCTGCATGGAGCTGGCCTTGCTCAGCTCCACCTACCCAAGCCAGGTCGGGCAGGGAGGTGAAATGAATGGACATTTGAAGGACACATGAAGGGCAATGTCATGGATGAACACAAAGCCATTTAAGCAGTTCCAGCTACTGGGAGGCTGCTATAAGGGCTCCTTAGAGCCTTCTCTTCTCCAGGATAAACAGCCCCAGCTCTCTCAGCCTTCCCTCATGCTGAAGACGCTTCATCATCTCTGTGACCTCGTGCTGGACTTGCTCCAATAAGTCTACATCTTTTTTTGTGTTCAGGAGCCTGGAGCTGAACATGGCAGTCCAGATATGTCTTACCAGTGCCAAGCAGAGGTGAAGGGTCATCTTTCTTGACTGCTGCTCCTAAAGTAGTCCAAGATGCTTTTGGACTTAGCAGGCCTCAGCTCCTCGCTCCTCTCACAGCTCCCCCAGATTTGAGCTCTCCTAAATTGCGTATGTTTATCAAGCTTTCACATTGTTTAATGCTTTGAAAGCAGAGATTTATCCATTCACAGCAATATTGTGGCTTGCCTTAGTTATTGAAAATTCCTTACAATTTTCACTTACCACGAGGAAGTGTATTTTTCATAAAAGGGCTGTAAACAACATATAATGCGAACATTTTCACAGCAACACATCCCACTTCTCAAGACTGCATTTTAGCTGGCAGCTAAGTTTACTTTACATTTTTAGCTCCTAAAGATGGCAGTTGTAAATCTGTGTATTATTAATTGTTGAGGCATATAAAGCAGTCAACATACCAACTGGGCAAAAGCAGTCTCATAAAGTATGAAGAATATGCATATAGTACGTGGACTACTAATAAGGAAGTCCCCTGCTGGTGAACAGGATTTTTCTTAGTATCATTATTATTGTGATAGTAAAATTACCGTGATCAATGCTCTATTTTACTGGTGCATTTCTCTTGAGTGCTCCTAATGGTACAATCAGATGTGTGCAGGTCAACCGCTGAATTTTTTTATATAACATTTCTTACAGTGAGGAGTAGAATCATGGCAAATTTTTGGAGATAAATTGCTATCCTCATTGGGAGAAAAAATAAAAAGTGGAATGAATGCAAGAATGGGCTGGTTTATATAGAGGCATATTGACCTGCAAAAGTTTCTGTGCACATTCTGTTCTTGAGTTACAGAAACAAATTTAAGAGTATATTAGTGCACAAGAGGCAAAAAAAAAGTAAAGTGAAAACTGGGAAGAATAAAAAAGTGCCAGAAGCAAACACCACTTACTGATTATTTCCCTCTTTTCTTGCTCTGCCTAAGTGCTGCAGTCCATTTAAGCTGGTTAGAGCTTCACCTGAACAATGAGTACTTAAAAGTAGACTCAAATGGCTTTGTCCTTCCAGGTACATCTGCCCTATTGCCAAGAAATACTGGCATATCTCTGTTAACTGTAAACAAGACAAACTTGTCAGCTACAAACCAGAGTCAGAGAGTACCAGAGAACTCCTGATGGTTCTGCAGGGGCCTGATTCAAGGACCTGCTGCAGGGACCAGATTTAGCATGTTTATATTTACATTTGTTCTGAATGCACAGAAGAAGTGGGAGAAGGAGAGGCAGGTTTATATTAGGTCATAATATAAGATCATTTGGACATATTAAGCACAGTTCAGACTCAATGCATCCTCATACAGAAAAAAAGGTCATCATTTTTAGTCTTTTTCTGGGATCAAAATCCTGCATTGCACTCTGTTCAGAGAGACAAATATTTTCAGGATAGACAAACCTCTGTGTTGTGCTTCCTCATGGGGCTCAGCTCTGTTTGTGAGGTTTTTTTAAGTACTCTAAAGCCTTCATGATCATTATTTCTTCAGGTAGTCGTAAGTGGTCTCTTAAGTCCTTTTAAGGCTAAGGGATAGTGTGGATTCATTTTGACATTCGCTAGTGTTGGTAAAGCCTTCAAGTTTCATTTTTACTTGATCACTAAATGGGAGCTTGAGCTGACTGACAGATCAGTTTATGAGAATGGCTGTAGTAGATTGCAGTCCTTTCTGCTGTCAAGCTTAGTCAGACTCTTTCACAAAGAAAACACCTTTGCAGCTGCTAAGATAAAAAAGATTGTACCTTTTTTTTTTCAATAATGTGTTGTGCTCCTGTGTAAATGTTCTAGGATCCTTCTGTGAAAATAAACCAAGAAAAAAAATCCTGGAAAGCTATTTGAAGGTCTTACACAAATTCAGCCTTAGGTGAAGTATTATAGGTATGCTATAAATCCTTGAAATCACACAGGTTATAATGAAGATGCTGGCTCATCCCCAAAAATACAGACAGAGTGTTATACTGTGTCCTTTTCTGATTTTGATCTAGTACACTGATACACTTCATTTCATGCAGATTGATCAAAATCAATGTCCAGCTCACAGATGCTTCGTTTCGTTCTGTTGTTCCAGAATACCTGTCCTCAACTGAATCGCTATGCAAGATAATGTATAAAAAAGAAATAAATGGGCTGTGATCTAGATATTGCTTCAAGTGGCAAAATCTGTGTTATTCCCTTTGTCTGAAGAAACTCACTGTGTATTGGGTGATTACCTTTTTCCTTCTGCTTTAGTCGGCTGCTTAATTGAGGTCCTGTTTTACAATACTGAATAATGCATATCGATTCATAGCTTTCACAAAAACTGCAAGATTAAGATTGGCATCTGGTGGACTTGACAGATGCACGAGGCACTCACAATGCTTTTCTGTCAGGCAATTCAGTCCCCAGAAAAGGAGACTGCATGACTAATGAGTTTTGCACCTCCTCTTCATGTGCTCATCTGCTTTCCCATTGATGTAATTTATGAGGCACTTCTGTGAGTCACGGTTAGCACACTGAAGTGGCAGCGCTTGGTGGCAGCCATTATAATAACCATAAAGCAAATAAAACAGGATTCAGGAAAGTGGGAAATGAAGTCTTCGCAGCGGAGAACACCTGTTTTCTGTTTATGCTTTCGCTAAATATTTGCAATTCATTAAATAGTCACAATCAGAGTTTGATAACCTATTTACATTCACAACTGCTTTTACAAACCAGAATTCTTGCATAATGGCTGGACTTCTGAAGAGCAGGTTTTGTTTGTCTCTACTAAATGAAAACTTTCATACCAGTTTGCAATGATAAAGTGAGTAGTTTATGTGACATCACTTTAATAAAACTTTTGACACTCACATGACCATCTGCTAAACAGAACAGAGCAGATATTCCTAAACTGTCACAGGGAGACACTTCTGCGGCCCCTACAGACACATCTAGCCAAGTAGCAGATGGGGCTCAAAATAAATTTAATGTGTTTGAAATGCAGTTGTGTCACGAAGACACACTTGGAGCAGAGGACAGAAAGTCTTTGGTAACCATCGGAAACCTGCTGCTGTCTACAAGGGTCAATAGGGAGCTGTTTGTTGGTTCTTTGGAAGCATATCAGTACAGGTACAGTACACCACAGTTTTTTCTGCACAGTCCCCTGGTATTTGAGATGAACAGAAACACTGTGTTTAGTGAGAATAAAATAAAGCAGGGAAGACTGTTCAGTCAGGAACACAGATTTGAAGTAGATCAAGACAAATAGTGATGTTATTGTGCATAGGATTTATTAAATATAAAAGTAGGGTTGTCCCGGGTCTTTTAGGTACAAGCCAATAGGACAAGTCATGAATTTCTATTAGCATCCCAAATGCTGTATTGCTAAAAGTCCAGAAAGCTGAGCAGTGCTTGTATGCATGTCATAAAAGAGGGCATAATAAAGTGAATGTGTTCATCAAGTCATTACATATTTCTATAAAAGCACTTTTGCTGACTGTGACAAACATCCAGCAATACAACACTGAACTAATCATTAGGGAGAACAGAGACATGAAGTTCAATAAAAAGTGCAAAATACTGAATCAGCATTGAAATTGACTGCATGAACAGCAGTCCTGCTGAGGAGAACCCGGAGACAACAGGGAATGGCAGACTGAGAACAAGCTGACAGTGTGGTACTACTGTACATAGGGCAGGTTATGGACTGTCCCATGTTAGGATCATGGCAATCAGACTGAGAGAAGTTCTTAGCTTCCTTCTCTCAATATTATTGATGAATGCCCATGTATGCACAGATAGGGATCCTTAAGTTAAATAGGGCCATGGAGAAACTGGAGAGGATCCAGCAAAGAAAAGCTAAGATAGTTTGGAACACAGAACATATGTGAGGAGCTGGACTTTGGTCTTGTGAAGAGGTGATCAGAGGACCTGGGCTTGCAGAGCAGCGATCAGCCTACATCTGTGCAAATGGCAGCTAAAAGCTGATGTGTGTCACTCATCTTTGCAGAAGCTCAAGAGGGACTTGAGTTGCAGCTTGGGAGGCTTAAGGTGGACATTAGGAAAAGATACATTCACCAGGAAGGTAGTGCAGCACTGGAACAGATTATTCTGGGTGCAGCCAGAATCTATGATTTTGGAGGTTTTCAAGACTTCTTAAACATAAATACGCCTTAACCAATCTGGTGCAGCAACAGCCCTGTTTCAACCAGAAGGTTGGAGTAGACACCCCGAGAATTGCCTTCCAAACAATATTTTTTACAGTTTTAGGATGGTCTCAGGGTTTAAAACCAGCTAGCAACAAAGTACCACACACCCACTTGCTCACTTCCCCACCAGCGAGATCAGAGAGAGAATTGGAAGGGCAAAAGTGAGAAAACTCATGGGGTAAAGACTGTTTAAAAGGTAAAGCAAAAGCCACACATACACAAGTAAAGCAAAACAAGTAATTCATTCACCCCTCCCATGGACAGACAGGTGTTTAGCTATCCCCAGAAAAGCAGGGGATGCTTATACAGTGATTTGGGAAGACAAATGCCATCATTCCAAATATCTCTCTATTCGTTCTTCTTCCCCCAGCTTTATATACTGAGCATGATGTCATATGGTCTGCAATATCCCCTTGGTCAGCTGTGGTCAGCTGTCCTGGCTGTGTCTCCTTCCATCTTCCCATGCACTCCCACCCCTCTCACCATCTGGCAGTATAAGAAGCAGAAAAGGCCTTGGCTCTGTGTAAGCCCTGCTCCACAATAACAGAAACATCTCTATATTATCAACCCTGCGTTCAGCACAAATCCAAAACACGGTCCTATACCAGCCACTGTGTAGAAAATCAACTCAACACCAGCCCAAACCAGCACAGATGGTTTTCTTATCCAGGCTGCCCCACCCAATCTAGTTGTAAGCAGTCTGAAAGCAGGTGGGAAGACTGAAGCCATATCAGCAATACACAAGTTAAAAGGCTGCCTTAATACTGAAGTCAAGGATTTGTAGAGATTGCTTGCAAAGGCATCCAGAGAGAGAGAGTGGAAAACAAATTAAAACTCTGAGACAAGGCAGTCTGAAATGAACAGAACTCAAGTGGAAAAGAAGTGTTGGGAGGTAAAAGTACTCTAAGCCCATTTTTTTAAGGTTGAGAAGGTGAGCTAGTATACTGCAGCATTGAAATAAAGAGTTACATTTCTAATACCATTTGCACAGAGGTGTCACTCCTTTATGAAAATAAACATTGGCACTCAAAGAAGAAACAAAGATCCTGCAGAATAGAAGTAGCTTTCCTCCTCTTCTGCACAGACCTATAAAGCCCCAAATCCTTCCCTGCCTGTGAAAGTCTGGAGAGGAAAGATGAGATGAAAGACTCGATTTATTGGAGAGACCCAAGTCAATAGACAGCAGCTCAACAGGGCAGAGCACCCTGATACCCTTACTGGCTGTGGTGAAGCACTTTCCACTTGCTGAAGGTAATGAATTAAAAATAGAGGAATGGCATAGAATTTAGCAATTTTCTAAAGGTAAGTCTAAAGGTGTATAAAAAGTCAATGTAGCCATTGATTCAAAAGCAGTTCTATTTGAAAGCTGTTTCAGTAGATTATGCCTAGGTTATGTGTGTAGAAACTAATCATTTCTTGAAGGTGTTAAATCATTTTCTGAAGTGCTAAAAGTGCAGGGCCACGATGATAAGGACATGAAGAAGATCAAAGGGCTGGAGCACTCTCCTATGAGAATAGGCTGAGAGAGCTGGGATTGTTCAGCCTGGAGAAGAGAAGGCTCCAGGGAGACCTTAGAGCAGCTCGTCAGTAGTATAAGAAAGATGGAGACAGACTTTTTACAAGCACATGTAGAGACAGGACAAGGGTAAATGGCTTTAAACTAGAAGAGGGTAGATTTAGACTAGCTGTAAGGGTGACATTTTTACAGTGAGGGCAGTGGAACAGATTGCCCACAGAGATGATTGATGCCCCATCCCCAGAAACAGCCAAGGCCAGGTTGGATGGAGCTTTGAGAAACCTGTTGTAGTGGAAGGGATCCCTGCTCATTGCAGGAGTGTTGAACTAGACGAGCTCAGAAGGTCCCTTCCAACCTAAACCATTCTGTGATGCTGCTCTATGATTAAACTCTATACATAGCATTATTTCAAAGGTGAGCCATACACTTTTGACAGTAGCACAGCTATTTACTGACCTAAATCAACCAAGACCCTGTGTCTAGGTACTGAAAGAAATCTATCTACAATTACCCAAGACAAGTCTGCACACTGCAATCTCTGTGGTTCAGAGGTTGAGTTTGCTGCATTTGTATGGTGTTCTGTTAACTGAAATTGCTGATTTATGGATTAAATTTCAATTTTAACCTGAATTTGGTTATTGTGCTTATTAATGCATTGCCAGTTTAGTAAAATCATAATAACTTAGCTCAGTGTATTCTCAGTTAAGTAAATATTGATCTGTCCAATACAAGCAAGTTATATGGAATGAACATTGAGACCTCAAGTAACCTTAGACAAGAAATTTACGACTCAGCTGTCTCTCTGCAGGTTCATTTCCTCTCAGCAGCAATTCAAAAAAGAATTAATCCACTGCAGAATTAGCTTTCTCCAGAAATGCAAATCTGCTTCAGCAGAGCAGCATTATTTAAGCACTTTTATTGCTCAAGCAATTGGGTGTGACGTCTTCTGGGAAGAGCTTATAGAATTTGTAGAATGTGAAAGTTACAGCAGTGTGTAACCACAGTACAAAGATGGAGATAGATGCAAGAAGACAGGAACCTGAACTGTATGGAAAGAAGCCAGTTTTATACTTCATTATGATTTTAGATATAACCTTGTCAGCCACTGACTCTGTTCCACATCTGTTATTAAAATTTTGAAGTCGTTCATAATCTTTGTATTTACATTTTCTTCATACTTCTGAATCATTACATTCTCTTGAAACGCAAGGTTAAAGATACAGGGACTCATAGTCCAATTACACACCCTGTTGCAAACAATCTTATGGCATAATATTTTGAAACCTTAGTTTAAAAAAAAATTGTTTTCTTGCCTTCCAATGTAAAAGCAGATAAATCATAGACAAGGACATTTCTGAAGAAGCAGCAGAACGGCTTCTTCCACAGCTACATATATACCAGAAAACAACACAGACATATATAGATTTGATCTATTCACCTCCTTCAACACTGAAAAGCATTTGCAGTCAGAAACTGAATTATTTTGGGAGTGGGCAGGGGAAGGAGGCAATAGGGAAAGAGGACATGGAAGAGAAATGACTACAGCAGCATGATGCTACATTTATCTAGTTGTTAGACAAGAATTACTCAAATTTTACAGGCCAAAGAGTGATTCTCTAGTTTGCTTTTTAAAACACAACTGTAACATTTGAGTTCCTCACAGCCTTGAATATTTTCACACATTCCATCTTCCCAAAGAGAGCGCAAGTGACACCAGCCTGATTTCAGAACACAAATGCATGGGTAAATTCCCCAAAGTAGATGAGCAAGTCAAGTAAAACTATCTAATTTCCAGTGTAGAGCTGAGGAGCATGTTTTGAGCTGTATGAGTTCCCTACGGAGAACATGAGGGCAGTTAAGGTACATCCAAATGTGACTTTAAAGAGCCAGCTCAGACAGACAACCTGTTGTGAATATTTGCTTCAAGCTAACACAAACCCATCTCTCTGCTGGTTAGACATGGAGCCTGACGTGATTGCCTTGGATGTAAATATGCAAATTGTAAACCTTTCTTTTAGTCAAATGAATGTTACCTGGAACAGCTACAGTCTGCCTAAAGTAAGCTGAAGGAGAATATTCAGTACATATATGACTCTTAAGTCTGAGTCTTCTCTGGAGGCTTCCAGGGCAGATCTTCAGCCACTGAAATGTGTTCCATCACCCTTTAGTAACAGCGGGCAGAAAATTTCCCTCATAATTCAGGACTCTTTCTGCTGCCTTAGAGTGCAAGAATGAGGACTGTATCTTCTTGTCTCCACAAAATTTTCCTAGTCATCAGACCACGGGCTGTTTGGGACAAAGCAGCTGGTAGACAGGGACAAAGACAAAAGGTTTGGATTAGAAGTGCCACATCCTCTCTTTACCTTTTGGCACCACGAGCTGTTTGAAATGGAATTGCAGACTGCCTGGAAGGCAGCCAGAAGGGAGAACACCGACACATGCTCTCACTTGCTCTGGATGCTGTCTCAAGCACGCAGGGGCCCCTGTGGCCCACTGCTGTTCCCCAGCTGCTGCACACAGAACCCTACAAACACACATGGAACAGGGAGCCCCACAACCAGGAAAAGAGAAACTGAATTTCAGGGGAACACAAGATGGACTGCACTGGTGAGGCACTGGTCATGGCTTTTTCACAAAACCTTTGTTTGCTATCTCAGGTCTCTTGAAAAAAAAATGTAATTATAGTGCTAGCTGCTGCATCTGTAGGTTGCCAGGAACAGAACTGGATGTGACTGCTGTGCACAGGGCATGATTGCACCAGCCTTACTCCCTTCACAAACAAGCCTGCCTGCTCCAGTGGGGAGAGAGTGTTTGGAGTTTCGTATGCTTTGCTTTTACAATCAGGCATTAGTTATGCTTAAGGTCCATGAATCTGGTCTTGTGGTTTTAAAAATAGTAAAACACTCTGTATAAGTAAGCTATGCAGCATGGCGGTTTTTTTTTTTTGTTCAAGTGGTATTACAAAATGGGAAGATAAGACTTGTGTAACAAGCCAGGAAATTTCAAGAACAAATAATTTTCTGTAAGTTTCTCTCTTGTTTTTACAGTTTCAAAAGATTTTCTTGCAAGCCTTATTCATGGCCAGTCCCACATCCTGGGATCCAAGTTAAAATCTTCCTGTCATTCATTTAGTGAAGAACATAAATGTGTGAAAAGCCCCTAAGAGCAAGTATAACATAGAAAGTGAATGCAATATTCCACAAATATTTCAATGTGGAGAATATTATGCAGTTAGCATATAGCAACTAAATTAGAAGCAGGTAAGCAACAAAAATTATCCCCAAACTTCACAAGCTCATTTTAATGGAAAAGTACAGTTGCAAGAGCATCCAGATTTGAAACATGCTCTGCAGTATCCTTCTGTTTACTAGCCTTGCTTTCTGACAAGTATTCAGAGCCTTCTTACTGAAGGAGAAAACAAACCATCAGGTTTAGACCCTGTATCATCTGGAATAACCTTCCTCCTCCACCATTCTAATGCTGGAGACAGCAAAACATTCATGTATTCAAGGATTTGCATGCATTTTTGGAAACCGTAGACTGACTTCTTTGTTATTATTTGACTGAAGAATCAAGACTGGCCACAAGCAGCAGTGAGGCATTAACGCATGAGCTTAGTCTTTGTAATATGAAACATCAAAGGGAAAGATAATTAAGAAATAATTTTTACTGAATTAAATACAATTGATTTGCCTACCCTGACTTCTGGAATGTGGAAGGTGGCTTCTTCTCCACTTGCAGGACAGTTGCTGAGCAGGTTTGGTGACCTGGTAGCAGAAGAGAAGCAGAATGTTGCACCTGTGGAAGCATCCAAGCTGTCCATGCATAAACCACATACTACTGACAGCAGGCAATGGCAGGGGACATAAACCACATACTGTTGACAGGAGGCAATGGCAGGGGACAGTAGTGGTAGGTTTCCATTTGTGGTGGACAGAAGCCCCCATCTGCCTCCTTGGCTTGCTATCTAGATCGATTCATGGCTTGCCAGGGGCTCAGATCCAAGATGTAGCAGAGGAACTACCAAGGATCTTGGGCTATCACTCCCTGCTGCTTATCCACATGGGCACCAATAACACTGCCAGAGGAGATCAGTCGGGTCAAGAGTGCCTACAAGGATCTGAGAGCAAGGATCAGGAATCACAGGCTGGCCAACCTGCAAAAATCCTCGACCAAGGCCCCTTGGAGCATGTTTCTGGGCCCATGCAGAAGAAAGTATTTAGGAAGAATCATCATGGGTTTACCAAGCATCAGTCACGCCTGAACAATCTGATTGCTGTCTATGATAAAATGATTGGACTTGTGGACAAAGGGAGAGCAGTGGATGACTTTGACCTTGCCCTTAGCACTTGTCAGCCCTTTTTAAAACACTGTTCCTTCTCTTAATTTAAAAAATAAAAATTACAACCAATGAAGTTCTGTAGTATTTCTTCCAGTTAACACATGGGTCCTTAGCAGCTTCTGACCACAGTGAGTTGATGTGGAAGAAGAATTTGCACAAATAGTTACGTGAGTCAACTTATGGCTTTGCCATGGTGCAGATATAGGGAAGATAGTCTCATATTTATTTCTGTGAAAAAAAAATACAGATTTCCATTGTATTGAGAGATTTTTCTCCCACATATAAGCAATGGTGCACACCCAGATCTCTTGGTGAAGGTCTGCAGCCCAGCTGAGTGGATATGAGCTGGCAGAGCACCTGGGGTAATGCCACAAATGAGGAGAGGAAAAATAACTAAAGTGTCAACAACAGGATATGAAATTGAAGATATCAGAGCAGTAGTGATACAAGAAACTTTCTGAGCCTCTGTTCACCCAAATGTAACAATAACCAGTCACATTTCTGGAATCACCAACAACATTGCACCTGCAGGTTTAAAGCATTTGTCTGGAGACTGCAGGCTGTCCTTGCTCTTTGGCTGAGAGCAGGTTCCCCTTCCCTTTGTCTTTCCGGTACTTTTCCCATCTGGGTAACTAAAGGTATTGCATGGAGATGTGCTGACATCTTGAGAACCTTTTCTGTCACATGCAATCAACACTTACCATTCTTCTTGACCTTTGCCACTGCTTTTAAGGTCTTCCCTTTCTAGGCAAACTCGTCCAAAGCCTTCTACTGCAGATCTCTACAGGTCATGCAACATGCTTATCCCTGAAGGGCACCAAAGCCTCTCCACTCTGCCCACAGGCACACTCATGTGGTCCTAAACAGACCATTCCTGTCTCTGTGAAGGAGCCTCTTCCAGAAACAGCTCCCAGCTTCAGGGTGCTTTTTGACATCAGTGAAGCGCTGGATGTGGGAATAGGGCACAGGTACTTGCTTTCTGCATGGCAAGACCTACACTCTCATCAGTATATGGAAAATACTCCCTCATCTGGGGCAAAAGTTCCCCACCTGTCCGACTCCTGAAGACAACAGCAAGAACACAACCACAGAACAGCTCTCTCCCCATGCTGGCAGCCCATCCACACCCCTGCCTTTTAACTCTATCACCTCTGCATGCTGATGGTGACCTATTTCTCTACCGGCTTTCTGCCATGATGTTCTCCATCACTACTTCCACCCATTTTTGAAGAAGAGCAAAGTGTTCTTTGCAGCTCATCATAAGTCAATTTTCTGCCCTTAGAAACACCCTCCACAAACCTAAGAAAAAGGATAAATTCTTCTCAGAATCTAAGCACACCTGACAGTCATTTCCCACAAACAAGAGTGTCATTAAGCCAGGATCAAGAATGACTTCAAAGGAGTAGAAGTGAAAGACCTGAGAAGGAGATGTCACCGGTAAGAAGGAAAACTACCACCCACTGGGCCTGGGTGCTGCAAATCTGTTCTGATGGAAGAGGGCATTGTTCCTGCCTGTGATGTCATCTTCAGCTTCCGAGTCATCTCTTGTGGAGAAGCCTTGTTCTTGTTATTCCCTCACACTTTTTGCCCCGGTGGCACAAGGCCACCCTCCAGCCACCGGCATGAAGCTTCCTAACTGTTGTAAGAGTTCAGGTAGTGCCTTTGTGTTGCTTTTGCCTAATTGCTTTTTCCCTTGGCCAACATGCCAGTGTAACTGTAGCCCTGTAATGTGACATTGTCACTGCTAGTGCCATAAGCCTGGTACTGAGTCTGCAAGGGCTCAGGACTGAGGCTTGTCTGCTCTTAGTTTCTTGTGACCTGCCTGCAGCTTTATTTCATGTGGTTTGGATGTGGCAGCAATTTTTCTAACTGCCATATTGATACCAGATCTGTTTGGTTTATCTTTGTGTGATAGAAGCATTGTTTGCTATAGGTGACAGTAACAAGCATTTGTTCTAGGTAGACAGAGAATTTTGCAACTCTAATAAAATGCTATTGAGTAGAGAAATACAAGTCTGCAATAACAACCACAAGATGTGACAGACAGGATTACAGCTACGGAATGAGAAGAGATGGGGCACAGGATTGGCACTGGAGACCCCACGCTATAAAAAGATCAGTCATGATCAATTAATCTGCAGACCTGGAGCTGGACAAAACTGGGGGTAGGGCCAGGAAGAAGAGCAAAGAAATAGTACATAACATACATAAATCTAAACTTAATATAAATGGTGCTATGTAACCTGGAGCTGCAGACCAAGGATGAAAGAGAAAGGTGTACAGGCATGTTAGCAAACATACAATTTGTGTGTATGCAGTATTATGTATATCATGCTGTCAAAATGAACATCATATTTCTCCTGGTAAAGGATTCCATGTTGTCCATTTGCTGTAATATCTCCTCCCCTGCCGACACCAGCATGAAACTGCTGACCTTCAAACACAGAAGAGCAATGGAAGCGTGAGGACAACACTAGGAAAACGGCAGAAACTAAAAGGTGTGTGCTTTGCAATTACAGTTGTATTACTGCTATTACTATGGCTTTTTATCTGTACAAAAATATTTTACCTGCATAATTTTTCTTTTTTTTCTTTTTTCTGTAATAATTACATATAGACCAATAGTGATTCCCAAATTATACTTAAGATTTTACCTTTGCTAACAATAAATTCTTGGCCTTTATACACAAGGTGTGCTTTCTCTTTGCACATAGACTTGAATGCAACATCACATGAGTGGATTTGAATCTGTCTGTATTGAGAGCCTCCACTGATAGCTTTTGATCTGAGATCTCTACCCAGTTTCCAGTAGAATCATTGATATTTATCCATATGTTGCTTGTTACATGTTTACATTTTTGCTTGTATATTTGCTTGTCTGTACATAATGTTCCTTGCTTGTATTGTTTTACTGTTTCTATACACAATTAAAATCTTACAATTATAATTCACATTTGGCTTCTATTACAAAGCAGAGACAGGCTCCCAGCAAATTATTATTTACAACAAAATTGGTGAGTGTCACAAAGGTGAGCTAGGGATTCATAAAGTTATAAATACTTAGTAGAATAAGTTACTGTGTTCCATTCAGTGATTTCTACAGCTACAGCCTCTGGTGTTCCCTTTGCATGCTTACTTATATAGTGAAAGTGTAATTAAATAGCTGGCCATTGGAACTAGAGCTGCTGTTTAAGCCTCTTTGTGTTCAAGTAAAAGTAAGAATGAGTTACTTCATTAGAAGGAGGGAATCAAATAATTTCCACCTGTATTCTGATTTACAGGGTAAGTAGCACTGCATTTGTGTTAAGCATGAACATATATACCACCTTGGCTTCTCTTTGTCTCAAAAGTGGAATTGCTCCAGAAATAACCAGACGACCTTCTGAGAAGGTCAAAGTGCAGGAAGGAAGAAGTGGTATTAATAATTCTAGCAAGGCAAGATTTACAGGAGTTATGCACTCAAGTGTTGTCCAGTTATACCTCCTGGTGCCTAGATTCAAATTTTAGATTCTCAAAAGTTCCATTTTGCTTGATGCCTAAGCCCTAAAAAATTTGTCTAGAAGTGTCAATGTTTATATGCTAACAATTCACGTTCTGTAAAGTCCTATAGAGGACGGTCTCACCTAATACACAGACAGGAGCTAAGGAGGAAAGAGAACATGGTGAGTAGAGAAAGCAGTGCTGTCATCTCTTTTATAAAAGAACCCTGAGGCTGACATCAGAGACAATGCTGCAGAGACGGTGTTTCGCTGCCTGTGGAAATCAGGATCTAAAGCTCTTTTTGAACACTCTCCCCATGAAACTATATTGCAGTTTCTCAAGTGGCACCTCACAGGCTAATTTGAACTGCAAGCAACCAACAAGTATCCTGCTGATAGCAGGAGTCTTTCTCTGCACCAAACTTCACAGGATGTGATAAATGTTTGTGAATGAGGGAAGGGCCAGAGATCACTTTTAGGCTTTTGCAGTAAGAGTGAAGTAGAACTGGAATACCACTGCTCAATCCTTTCTCCCACAATCCAACCCTTTGCATGAGCATATTCACCTTCCTTTAATTTGTCAGACCTTACCCACACAAATTAAAGGGTGAAACATTCTTGATACCAGGAAGTCTGAGATGAAAAGCCCTCAGCATCCCAACCTGTCCTACTTCGTATGGAATAATTATTGATTATTGAATCAGAGATTTATGGTGACTATAGCTTAAGATTTAGAACACTTGCCTAGAAGCTGCTGAATACCCAAAACAACAGTGATATATTCGAAAAACAAGGACTGTAACCCTTTCAAATTAATGAAAATCAATACAAAACCCTATCAGAAGGGAAGGTGATATTAATTTTAAACAAAACTTATCCTCCACCCATCCTACCATTCTTTCCTCAGTGTTACTTATATAAACATGTAGACTGGTAGTATGGGGCGGAGCACTTCTGCTTAACATGCAGAATGAGAGGTGTCAGCTGCTGAATCCTTGCTACGTGTTCTGAAACCTCTTTGCTAGTAGCTGCTTTGGGCCAATTATTTTGCACCCCTCAGGAGCCCCCAGTTATTGAATCTTTTGCCTCAGGAGTTCACTTACAATAGCCTCCAAAAATGTTAGGCAAGGCAGCTACCCATTTTCTGTTATTTCCTCATTTTGAGTGTCTTGTATCTGCAGTCTGTCTTCCTGTTGGAATTCCAGGATGAGAGGGTGTCTTGGGGTGATTCTATGCCGGTTTTCCACTGTCGAGGCAGTTGTCCTGCTGCCTTGCTGCAGTTGCCATTGATTTTATTTCTGTCACAGACACCATTGGCCATTGATGCTGGCCATTCTTCCAACCGGTGCTCTAGTGCTTCTCGGGGTGCTTTCATGTAGATGCGTTTCTGTTGATGCTGTCATCTCAGGCTGTGTATTTCTGTTCTCTGACTGCGGGTGAGATGTTTTCCCCCCAGCCTGGATGAAGGCATGACAGACTTTGAGAGCAGGGCTTAAAGCTCGTGCCTTGCCTTAACCTTTCTTACGAGCTGGAGAGGCTCTCAAGGTTCTGGGCTTTCTTCCCTCTTACCTGTAGGCATCAGAATGCATGGAGGGAATGTGTATATTCCTATTAAGCCTTCCAGAGGCACTAACTTAAACAAGAACAGCCATCTATACATGCAGATATACTCCTCTCAGCTGTGGAACCAGACCAGAGACGTCAAGTGTAGAAATTCTCCTTCCCTATGGAGAGAAGAATCAAATATCAAACAGAATGTCAAAAGCTTGCCACCATCTTCCCTTTTTTGCTCAGCTGCTTAAGCCTTACTGAAATAGAAAAAAATAAAACACAGAACAAACCTCATAGAGTTAAATAAATTATTATAACAACTCACAGAAAATTCTTGTTCTTCAAAACTCATTTCAAAAGCTCAGATATGGAGAGACAGTCCTTAGTCTCAAGTGTTTGAGAGACCATTGAAAGACAATACAGTTTGTATATGTGAGGATCAGAATTCCTAAAGCGAATCTCTCCTGAAATACTTTATTTCTAAGGCTTGATAGACATACACAGAGCTATAGAATTACATGTGCAAGAATAACAGTAGTTTCTGCTGGAACTATGCACTATGCTTATCTCCATGGCAGCCAAGCAATTAAGAAAAGAATAAGCAAACATCTACTGCTGCATATTTCTTTCCCTCAGCTCTCTTCCTGGTTTTTTGTTGTTTGCCAGCAATATGTACTATGATGTTTGGATCAGAAACGTCAAGGTTAAAATGATGCCTTAGGATTTTAGCTTTTATATTTTCATATGTTTGTAATCCTCCAATTCTTTAGTGTGTAACTCTGATCTCCATATAGAGTGTTAGCAATTGCTTTTCCCATTTTGGTCAGACACAACAATTCCTCTCTAGGCCTGAGAATCAAGGACACCTCACTGTTTCAGGCCCCGAGAAATGTAAACAAAAGTGAGTTGGGGGGGAACAAACTGGGAGAATGGGACTCCAGTGCCTGAAGCTGTAATTGGACAATTAACCTTTGATATGAAAATTGAAAAAACTTGTATCTGTCAAAAAATGTGTGACTGTCGTCCATCTTGAGTGTAGTCTCTATGAGACTCCTGCACTGCCCAAGGTGCAACCTGTGAAGACCTTTCAATAAATACCCACCCTTTATCCTTTCACTCTGTCTAGCCTCTGTTCCAGGTCAGCCTCTACAAGGCATCAAAAAGAGTCATGTTACTGAATAGGGCAAAACATTTTATATCCAGCCCTTCAAAGCTCTGTTCCTGCTGAAGGTATTCAGCCTGATCCTGTCCCACCTGGAACAAGGAGGGACCAAGGAATGAGTGCTGTAATAACTGGATATCAGCTATCAGCTCTTCCCAGAAACAGCTCTGCCAAGTCTTCCACTTCACACTGGCAACTCATAGGCCCCAGCCCTAACCTCCTTTCCCTCATGACAGAGGGATGTCTACATCCTGTGCCGTCCTGTTGTTGGCACTGTGAACCCTTGTGACCCATGGCTCCTTCTCTGGTTGCTGACACTTAGACTTCTCCACACAAGCACAGGCTAGAGAGAGACTGCACAGGAAAAATATAGTAAAGAATAGGATATAAGAAGAAGGTAAGAGAGACTGCAGTTGATGCAGGACTTGATCAGACAGCTGTATCAACCAGCAGCTTGCTTATACGTGGCTGTCCTCATCTATCCACACTTTTCTCCATTTTCCCATGCTTATAATTCTTGCCCCCCACCTTGATCCATCTCTTTTCCCACCCTTGTCTCCTCCCAAATAAACAACTTTAGTTACTTTTTCCCCATTGGTTCCAGTTTTGCTACATCCATAACCACATTTGGCATTTCTGATACCTTTAGCTATTACATCTCAGCCTTACATGATACAGAATCATTCAGGTTGGAGAAGACCTCTAAAATCATCCAGTCCAACTGTTAACCCAGCACTGCCAAGTTCACCACTAAACCATGTCCCCAAGTGCCATATTCACACATTTTTTACATACCTTCATGGATAGTGACTCTACCATTTCCCTGGGCAGCCTGTTCCAATGCTTGACAACCCTTTCTGTTAAGAAGTTTTTCCAAACCTCTACAAGGTTTATTGATATGGTAACCTGGACACTGTGGGGTTTTTTGCAAGATTGCACTCCCCAAAAAGACTCCAATATTGCCCTCCAGTTCTCTTACACTTACTTGGCGAGCTTGTCCTTCTCTCACATAACCAGCTGTGAAATCCAGCCACTTCTCATGGTGTTACACTGTAATGTTTGCCAGCTGCTCACTCTGCTAATTTGTTTTGTTTGGTAGTTTGTCTTGTTATGTTCTCTATTTTCTCGTGCTCTGTTCCATTATCTAAGCCTCACCATGGTATTTAAATTGAGCCTAGTCATCTTCATAATGTATTTCAGTGGGGAAAGTAATCCATAATGTGTCCCAGTGCAGAAATCACAGAAAAACACAGATAACTTGTCCTCTAGATGGAATCACAGAAAACATGATTGGAAAGGATTTCTGTAAGTCATTCAGGTGAGTCTTGAGAATTGCCAAGGAAGGAAATTCACTACCTCTTTGGTCAACCTGTTTCAGTGCTTAACTACTCTCACCATGGAAGAATTCCTTCCTTACATGTCACTGTCATTCCTCTTGCTGTGTCTTGTTGCTGGAAAACTTTCCTCTTGTCATTTCACTCATCGCACCAGATCCAAGTCTAGTGCAAAGTTCTCTTTTACAGGATGAAAGGAAAGTTTGTTCCCGTACCCTATGAAGTCCACTTTTCTGCTTATACGAGTCACATCAGCAATGAGTATGCTTCAGGACAAAGAAGAGGTTAAAAAAAAGGCAATTAAAATTAACCAAATTATTTAATGAAAACAAAAGTCAGCTGCCTTTCCTCATAAATGGTTCAAAGGCCATAGAGATGTATCAAATACATCACAGTTTTCAATTCTGTGGAATCACTTCACGTAAATCAAGGCTACCTCTTGTACAGAGAGAACAGGAAGAGGAGAGCCTTTGGTTTATAGCAGAAGAGGCAGGGAAGCTATTCCAAAGCTTTAAATGAAAGGAAAGATAACGTCAGAAATTCAGAAAAGGAGCTCAATACCTGGCTAAGGATATTAGTATTGTCTGAGTTGCTAAGCAACTAGATAAGTTATTAATTTCAACATTAAGTAAATTCCGTTATTTCAAAAATGAATTACAGTCTACTTTGTACTATTTAGAAGAAACCAAAATGTACTTTGTAGTGATAGAGTACTTCTCAGTCTTTCACTTTACAGCAGCCTGCCACTAACATATACATATAACACTCATACACTGGTTAAAAAATACAAAATCCTTAATCCAAATGTGGATACCCAGATAGAAGCAACCTTCTTTCCTAAGTTATTCCCCTTTCCTTGAAATGTTTTAATGTCACCAAACCTGAAGTTGATCTCTACCATTCAAGTCCTTCTATTTTTTTGTATCTGCATCTCTGTCAGTTTATGACAGAAAGATGTATTATAGTAATCAGTGTTCTGCTGAAGGTACAGCACCTTTTTTGATGCTTATAAGATTTATGAGCTAAAATAAGGCCTGGTCAGCATAGATGTTAACTATTTCAAAATATGCTGTTGAAATCATCCCAGAGTACTTTTCTTATTTTTTAACTTTTTTTTTTTTTGCAATGCTGAAATAGGTGCCAAAGCATATTCAGACATTTTGGTTGTTGTACTATCTCAAGGTAAAGAAAAAAAGGCAGTGACATGAAAAAAAGAGAAAGCCACACAGGATAAGATGGGAAATCATTTAAAATAAGATCAGCAGCTTAATACATTTGCAGATGCAAGTATTTTCTTATGACCTTTTGTGACTTGCACCATGTCAGAAATTCGTACCACATACTTAGAGGTAATATATAGACCATTGCATAACTTCTCATCAGTTAGAATGATTCTGCTTTCGATTGTACCATGAATACGATGGGCCAAATGATAATTGTCGCCTAGTGAAAACTGGGGAGGTTTTAGAGATCTCAACAGACCAATTTGCACTGGTCAAGCACCTCATTCATCCTTTTTCCTCCTCTCTTGGCACTTCCCTATTGCTGTTTGGACAGGAACGTGATTTCATATTTGCAGTCTATCTAGGAATTTGTTTATTTTTAAATAAGGAAAAGTTTCTTCTGGGTGTTATTTGAGGGTGAACAATAGCCTTAGAACTTCATTGAAAAAGCAGCTCTTAAGCACACAGTTGCATCATGAATATTTATCTGGCTGCATGCAAAAGCTCTGAATGTCTTGGCTCCGCTGTTCTCCTTCTGCATGAGACCCCCCTTTGTTGGGAAAACGCTGCCATCGCAACCAAGGGCAGCAGAAGGCGAGGGGGCTGGCAGGCAGGGAGAGAAAGCAGGTTGGGTTTTCAGGCTAATTACAAGGTTTTGTGTTCTGGGTCACCTTGTAAATGAGATACGATGCTCAGAAAGCTGCAGCCAAAGCTGCTCGGCAGAAAGTGGAGCAAACGCACAAAGGTTCTGCTGGTGTTTAGCCTTTCTTGAACACAACCTGCAATTTTCATGGTGAGCAATTACAATGGCTCTAGAAAATTGGTTCCTAGGGCATCTTGCTAAATTGACAAAAGTTGTTTTTCTATGCCAGGCTGTAAAACCGTTCACTCTGGGTCTGGTGAGTGATCTGTATCAATAGACTTCTCCCCTCAGAATTCTTTTGACACACTTGCTAAAATGCATTAAAATTAATTTTAACACAGCCTGAATGAAACAGATTTGAGCAGCTTTGCAAGCTAATGCTGCTTCAAAACATTTTGTCATATTGATCAGTTTAGCACTCCTTCAGTTTAAGGCTGGCATGCTTTCTGATTATCTGTACTGCACATGTAAAACATTTCTAGGCTATCTGAAGAACAGATCTGAAGGCAGCTGGAGTCTGGTTCCTACATCTCCTCTGCCTGTGGCCTGTGTTCATGTTGCTCATTCACCTTATAATTCTGCAACCTGAACCACACGCCACAGGAATATTGTGAAAATTAGTATTTGCACTGCTCTTTGGGGATGCCTCACCCTCACTCCTGCTGTTTTCTGGATGACAGTGGGCTGGTTGTTTATTTACGCAGTAGGGTTCCATTTTGAAATGCTGCTTCACCTAAATGAGCACCAAGGACACTTTTACTCTTAAAAAACCGTACAGGGGGTGTATGTGTTAGACTCAGACCATACCAGGGCTGATGCCTGATACAGGATAGGGATGTTGTGGGGACATGAAATTGCAGACAGGACTGTAAGAGCATTTTGGGGGCCCCTCAGGTAATTGTAGCCTAAGCTACCTGCACACTGCACCTCGGCTTTACCTGTGCAGCTCTGCAAGGAGAGGGCTTTGCAGCCCTGGGGCTATTTAAAAGCTGTGTAGATGTGGCACTTAGGATATGGTTTAGTGTCGGACTTGGCAGTGCTGGGTTAATGGTTGGACTCAATGGTCTTAAAGGTCTTCTCCAATCTAAACGATTCTATGATAGCGTTTACCTGAGGTGTTGATGAGGACATCAGGATGGACCTCTGTCCCTCACAGACTATTCCCAGCACACCATTAACGAGACTTACTCTCTTACGGTTTTGGCTTTGCTTCTGTCTGCCTCGAGCAACATGGATAAGTCACTTGCAGAGAGAAAAACAAGGGGTACAATGAGTCATCAATTTGACAGCTCAGATCAGGCATGTAACTACTAGAGCTTGCTCATAAATTTGGGGGTCACAAGGTTTAGTTTACATCAGAGCCATCATGTCTAAGACCTACTTTTGGACTCTGCCTGTTTTTAAGTGAAATATTTTAGCCTAGCTCAACTTTTATAACTAAGTCAAAGAATGCCTGAGTGAAACCTTATGTTCTCTAATATTAAGAATTTCTCAGGAATGTAGTAGGGCTGCTAAGATGATCTTGTCTCTTCTAGCCTTATACATAAGCATTTTATTAAGTTTTTATCTCCTTTTGAATTCTCTGGGTTTAATATTTACAGTCACTCGGGTTTTGCAATTTTTTTAATCTTAGTTGCAGTAATACTAAAGGTTGCTGTTGTACAAGAGCTTCAACTGTATAAAAAATTCCAGTCAATTTTGCATATTCTCTCTGCAACAATAGGGCAGCATCTTCCTTTAAAATATGTCAGTCCTCTGAGATTAGAAAGCAATTTGTTGGTCAGTGCACCTAAACACTAAAGAGGCAGTAAATCGAACCCTGACCTCAGGTCCCTTGGGTTCCACCATTATTGCAAAAATGCAAAATTAAACAAGATTTTTATTCTAGTGAAGAGAGTCAATTCAGACCAATGGAAGAATGGGAGAATAATGTCAATTCCTCAGGCAAATCTAAATCTTTCATCCTGCCCTTACTGGGGCTGCCTCAGGACTTTTGCAAAGACAGCTACCATAAAAATGGATCAGAACAGCCTTTTGCCTCATCATCACATCTCCCCAAATACTGCTGGCTCTGCAATACTTTTTTCTGTTGCTATGCCCAGAAGATAAACAAGCTTCAATAATTTGCAGCAATTTATAATTATTGATGAGTCTTCAGGTTGCCTTCTTTGAAGGGAATACATATCCCATTAACCACGTATTTGATTGTTAGGACCCACTTCAACCCCCTCTTATTCTCCTCACAACTGGACAAAATTGTGTGGAAATTGTTCTGCAGTTTTCTAGCTCTGCAGTTTACCAGATCACTCAGAGAAAACAGACCAGCAAAATTGCTATAATTCCTTTCAAATTTTAATAGCTCTCTTGTGCTGTGGCTTTAATCTGTATGAAATTGCTAAAGCACTGAGTAAATAAAGCAGCTGTTACAGCTCATGGAGCTACAATATGGCCATGGCTTCCTGGAGAATGTTCAATACTACTACACAAAGTACATATAGTTACTTATAAAAATATAAGTTAGTAAAGAATATAGAATTATAGTTAAAAAAAAAGACTCCCGGATTCTTACATGAGAAAATGTCAGTACTGTATGATATGCACAGTGTGGTACGGAACCATCAGAACCTGACAGATGCACAGTTCCTGGTTGTGTAGGGCTGGATGACTGCATACCTGTACATTTAAATACCATTTTTATATATCTGTTTACATGTAATCGCTAACATGCATATGTGGCTATTTAAATGATACAACCTCAGGCTATGATAGGTTGAACTTTTACATATTCATTTAAACATGTCTGTTTACTTGACCAGCCCCAGAGTGCAGATAAGAAGATAAGAAAAGGAAATGCCAAAGCTGTGAGACAGAAGTTCTTTTTTTCTGCACTTTTCAAAATGCATTTGATCTTGTTCCCAGATGGCTTACAGGGGTGAATTAACATGCTACAATATTAAAACTCAGTCTATTACGCTGTTTTGAAAGTAAACTTAATGTTACATCAGTGGCAAGAGGTCTTAGGCAAAGCAATATGGTTTTATGCTGGAGGATCTTTGTGCAAAGAAGGATGTCTCTGTAACTCCCAGTGTAATATTTACTCTTAAAAAGCACATGTACCTGATCCAGCAAATGCATATGTGGCTAAGGTCCTTGTCCTTTGCCATCATTTAGTAAAGAGGATTTCTAAACATTCTATCAATGTTGACAAATCCTCTGAAAAAATACTGGAGGGTTTTATATGTGAACCTAAATTGACATATATTTTATGCAAATATTTGCTTAAAAGCTGTGTACATTGTCTTTGCCTTAAATGGCATGGTTCTGGATAAACACAGTGTGTGCAGATATCTTTGTAGGTCAGGAATCTGACTTGCCAACTACATTTGTAATCCTGAAATGATAAGGAAGAGCACTTCAGTCATCAAGGAAGAGCAAAAGCAAGATTATATATTAAGGAAAGTATGTATTAGAGAAAAGCTAACACAGCTTTTGGTGCAGGCAAGGCTTTACATAGATACAGGAAGGGCTGTTTGAGCTCCCTGAAAGTGTGTGTGAGCGTTGGACATCAAAGATGTATAGACAGATACTGTTTGGATTCCTGATGGCCTTCAACAAAACACCTTATAAAGAATCTTAGAGCATCTCAGGTTTTAAAAAGACTGAAGTGAATACTGGAAACAGTTCAGAGAAGAGTGGCAAGTATGATCTGAAGCACACAAAGGCTTCTGTATGAGGAATAGCTAAACAGAGTAGCCTGAAGCCTGGAAAAAATACGATTGGGAAGGGAATATTGCAGTATTCTATACAACCACAAGTGAAGAGGAAAGAAGATGTGTTCTCCACACATCTTCCAATGCAAGCACTAAGAATTAAATTAGTAGATGGCTGATTCAAAACAAATGGAAGAAGAGAGTTCTTCACATGATGCAAATATGTACCGTGGAACTCCCCGCTGTGAGATTTTGTAGATGTTGCAGTTTAAAAGGGTTCGGAGGGCAGCCCAAAAAATTCATGGAGGAAAAAAGTTGAGACTTATAAAACTCAACAGTAATATACATCAAGATGATGATGTCACAGAATCATAGAATTGTTAAAGTTGGAAAAGACCCTCAAGATCATCGATCCCAACCATTACCCCAGCACTACCAAGTTAATCACTAAACCACATCCCCAAGTGCCACATCTACATATCCTAAATCAGCGGAGACTGGGGAAGCATAGCCAGTCAGTCAGCTATGTACTGCTACACTCTTCTGAGGCACAATTTTCTCAGCATGCAATTCCTCTCTTCACATGCCTATGATGTTTCCTTAGGCTGTTTGTGCTCCTCAAATAATGATAAAATGTAACAGCAACAGCAATATTTCCATGGCAAGCTTTGTAATACAAATTTTGGAGCCAAAAAGATGAGAAAAGAGGTTTACTAATGATTTCCTTTCTTTTGCTTTCACCATGATCTCAGTAAGTTCCAACATGTACTCCTAGGGGTTCTCTCCCCTCCACTCAATCTAAGCAGAGCATCATCGCTGGGCAGCAAGTTAGATTTTTCTCAGAATCTTAGTGTTCTGCAACCATGAGTATCAGCCTTTAGAGATGACAGAGGTTACGTGAACATAAAGCAACTTCAGGAAGTCCATTTATATAAAAGCAGAAAGTCTGTCCAAGGAAACAGTGCATCTGTGAAGCTATGTGTCTTCTCAGTGTGTTGCATAAGAGGAGAAATTCCAGGCTGGGTAAAAAGCAATGTCACATAATTTATGCCTAAGGTCTCTGAAGGAAGAGATGTTGTTGGGTTTTTGTAACATGCTTCTCTTAAACAGGATTTGCTGTATCACTGAATCCATCTCTTGTTTTATTGAGTAGCAGATGCTTATTCAATTATTCATTTAAGTATTGTAACCTAATAAGTGATGACTGGAAATTATATTAAATAATCTTAGTCCGAGTGACATCTGGTGTTTGATTAGAGATCTATTCAAAGCCATTTTTATCTGCTGGAACTTCTTGGGTCTTATGCTTTGACCAAATCAGAGAATGTCTCAAAAAAGTATAGGTCAAATGTAACAAAATAGTAGGTAATAGTCTATTGTTAGAAAGGTAGCAATACTTTGAAACAAATAATAAGCTTGAAGATGGAGTTTCTCATATATTTAAATGAAAATCTCTTACTTTAGCAGCGTGTTTCTAAGGCGACTAAGGGTAAAAGATTTTCTCTACAAAGATGGCACCTACAGTGAGTTCAGAGACAATTGTAAGTTTCTGTTTGTTTACTGACAAGAACTGAAAATTTCCATGACGGTACAGAAGTGGCTTGGTACATATCATTACATTTATATAGACACAGGAATTTTGAATCCTTAGTAACATTCCAAATAAAAGTTTAAGGATGTCAACAATTAACATGAAGAGTAAATGCTATTTTTTTTGCTCCAGAAATGATATAAATATTACCCAAGTAACTTATTAAATAATGCAGCATGACACTAACTTGAATTACCTTTTCCCAGAATATATATAAAAATAGCTTTGTCTTCCTTTGAGGAATATTTGGAAAAATTTGTTTAATGCGATGAAATTGCAAACAGCAAGAGAAGTAGATTCATGTCAGGTCTGTAGAATGGAAATTTTAAGTGGCATTCCTTAGCACATGAAGGGACTTTTCTTCCAGGAGAGGAGAAGGAATTGTTTTGGAAATTTTCATACTGTGCAGAAAGATGTTTCTTTTTTACTGTCTGCATTACATCTTGTTGAGACTAAATACAATCTAGTTCTCAGCATGAAATATGTCACAATACAGAAAATACAGATTCCTGATCTGAATTAAGAGCATTACAAGAGCTGTTACAGAAGTATCCTGTAATGTGGGCTCCTCCATTACTTTAATTGAGAAAATATACAGAAGGATCTTAAGCATATGGAAGTAATTGAAATACATGCAGCAAGCACAGTTTTCTCAGAGCAGGGCAGATATTCGTGTCACCTTGGCTCTCTGCTCTGCAGAGCTGGAAGGACATCTGGCACCTGCCCAGAAACGCTGCAGCTATTAATCATTGTAGAGTAAGAAATGACTTTGTGTTGAAACTTGAGTATCCAGAAATATTGTTGGCAGGGATATTTCTCTATTATGAACTTGCTGTTAAGCTGAGTGTTTGGAACACTTCTTACACATTTTTAAAGTCTTTGTTTATAGAATTCACCTTTTAAATACATTTATTTAGCAAGCTTTCAGTAAAACTACAAGTTCAGTGAGTAGTTTCTAACTGATCTAGTTAAAATCTCAAAGATAACTTAGGGCAAAAAGAAGTGGATTGCAGGGTTTATCGGCTCTATTTCTGTGATCAGAGGAGAGTCAGAGATGAGATTATAGAGTACCTGGGGTAACTGCTAGAATCACACAATAAGCACTTTCAATCACTTGGGAACTGCACGCATCAAAGAAAGCAATTTATAAAAACATCACGATATGAAATATTTGGGAAATCGTTAAACCATTCCCACCACTTGGCAGTTCATCCAACTGAATTAGAAAGGTCAGTCACTGAAACCCAAACTGCTCTGCCAAGGATGACTTTTTTGCCATTGAGAGACTCTCTTCTGAGTGGTATGAGAGAAACAGATTGTCTCAGGCACACCGGTGATTCATCTTACGCTGAGAACTGGCTAACAATGACAGTGCCTTGATCTGCATGAAAAAAAAACAAATTAACAAGAGCTATAGGTTGGATAAACCAACAGCTGAGCAGCTGCAGCATCCAACTCCTGTAGCAGCTATGTCTATCCCTGTCAGACTGCACAGCTCTGCATTACTTCTTCTTCACAAGGAGGTTTAAGTAAAAAAGGTTTCAAGGACAGAGGAAAGCTGGACACCCAACTGCTTCTCCTTCCAGTGAAAAAAGGGACAGAGAGGATGCCAAGCCTTAAGTTGCAGCAAAATCCTTAGCATCTTCTTGATCTGTTTCTCTGTGCCTGAGCAAAAGAATTTTACATTGACTTTGTATATCCTAAATGGAGTATAGGAGCATGCACTCCATCTTAAGGAACTGTGTACTGAGCAGCATTATCTAGCATCTTCTCATCTCACAATGTATGTAATAAAGACAAATGTTAAAAAAAATAATTACTTGTAATTACATATTCCCTATTATTTCAAAGATCTTCCTAAATCTTACTAATCTTACTAAAAATTCAAGGATACACTTGAAACCTGGATAGTTTCATACTTTCCTTTGAGATAATTAAAGGGCAACATAAGTCTCTTTTAGAAGCTTTGCTGCCTGGCTGATGTTGTTTTAATGTTACCTTTAAATAAAATTTTATCTCACCTCAAACCATGCAATCCAGGTAAGAGTGAGATAGAGGAAAGATCTAGGAGTCTCCTTTACCAAATGCCTTGAAGGTTACCATCAAACAAAGCATACATCACAATAATTCAGATGTGCTCCTTTTCAGAGAACCAATTAGCAAATGAGAACAATTAGGTTGTATTTTCCTGTTCCATACACAACTGGAAATGGAAAACACCACTGTTTCTAGAAATTCTCATTCTACATTATAAACTCATATGCACTCATTCTGGTCTCCTTTTCGTCTCTGAAATAAACATAATTTACAACAGTTACCTCTCTTCAATATTATGCTAAATATGGATAGTTGCAGTGATAGCAATATTTTGCATGGCTAGCCCAGAAACAGTAAGTGAAGCAAGCATAAAACAACAGAATAAGGTGGTGTCAAAAAGCTGGAACAGAAGCTGAGCAGAACATGAAACCTGGTTTAACCAAGAGTTTTTTCTGGTTTGGTTTTTTTAAATTTATTTTTATTCCTGATGTATATATCCCTCACGCAAAAAAAAATTGTTTTCTTACACAGATTCCTCACAAAACACAGGCTGCTGAGATCTCGTGATGATGTGACCTAATGTTATTCCCTAATCCTCCATCTCCACTAACTATCCCAGTGGCCATGTTTACCACAACTACCTAGATATCCAGGGAAAGCATGTGATCCATGCTTTGGCTGTAAATCACCTCTCTGAGCTGGGGAAGCCTGGAACCTTCTTCTCACGAGCAGGCATGGGTGTCAGTGTTATGGGGGTAGCCATCTTCACTGTGGCCAGCTTTGGATACTTAACAATAAATTAATACAGAGCAGACGTTTCACACTATTTCAGGGCCTCTGGGCTGTGGAGCTGCTTGCCCCTCCACTGCTCTCTAACTCCAGGCTAATCCCAGGACAAGGGGTGATGGCTTCAAACTGAAAGTGGCCAGCTTTGGGTGAGGTATTAGGAAGAAATTCTTCACCATGAGGGTGGCGAGACACCAGAATGGGTTGTCCTGAGAAGCTATTGATGCCCATGTCTGGAAGTGTTCAAGGCCAGGTTGGAGAGAGCTTTGAGCAACTCCCCCATCACAGGGGAGATGAAACTAGATGATCTTTAAGGTCCCTTCCAATACAAACCATTCTGTGATTCTATGAGTCCATGAGATAAAAATAAGACTTCTTGGAAGTACCAGTTTCTAAAAGTCCTACTCCACCAAACCTGACACACAAGCTGGTGTCAGTGGTAGGTGCCAGAATACTCCAGTATCCAGACCAGTATCTACAGGCCTCTTGCCTCCTAAATGTTCTCTCAAGTACCATTTAAATACAGTTTCACCTGCCTGCTGTCAACAATTTTGCTCTTAAGCTCCTTTTCTTACTGTATTATACATATGTGAAAAACACTCTTTTACCCTCTTTACTTGTGTCCTATATACATCCCACTTGGCAGTCACAGGCCTTGCTCCAACAGCTGCTAGGGACCCAGGGCAATGCAGGCTGAGCCAAACGCAAACATGGAGAGCCTTTTCCTTGTCACTCTTCTCTTACAAGTTTGTACAGTAAAATCTTGAAGGTAAAAGTGATTAGAGGTGGAACAAATACAAGGAAAAGCAAGTGTGCAGGGCAGGGTAAGGTAGTATCAGGCAACAATTAGATTAAGTTAAGACTGTCAGCTAACAATTTTTAAAAGGAACACCTAGTTTTCTGTTTTTCCTCTTGCTATGTCAAAGTTTGGTAAGGCATGGAGATACCTGGATCATGGATGGACTCTGCTTCAGGCAGGCAACTGAGAATAGATGGTGCTTCCAGTATGCAAATTATGACACCAGCAACTCCAAACATGCCTAAATCCTTGTTAAGGTCCTTAGCAGACTAGGTAGGGCTGCTACAGAGCACATGCACATAGTGCTATTTTGGAGCTCCTGCCCAAAACCACTCCATTTAACAACCAGAAGAATGTAATAAAAATAATTTGCTGATGCAAGAAGTCAAGATACATCTGGGAGAACAAACGTAAGCACAAAGGGCTCCAGCTTCCCAACTCCCCTAGACTAAAAAGGCTCCTCTTGCTCCCACTGCAAATCCAACCTACCCCACACATGCCCAACCCCTGGGTGAGGACCCAGCACCCTGTTCCATACTGGGGCTCCCTAAGGTATGAACAGTTACAGACCCCACAGCTGAGCACACAGCTAAGCAGGACTTCAGGTGACAATCACTGACCGCCACAATCTCCTGTTTCATGTACTAAAATGGAAGTTTTCATCATAAAACCAAAATACCAAGCTGACACCACCTTCAGATGTAAAATTTAAGACTCAAGTTTTGATACACATTTTATTTCTATCAGTGTGGAACTGAAGAATATGCTATTTTTTCATAGCTTTCAGTTCACACTCCAAAGAGAAGCATACAGAAGAAAAATGTCAGGATTTAGATTTTTGTCAAATTTTTATTCAACAACCTGCTTGCAGAAAATGAATAAACAAAAGCTTACATTAAATACTGTACAAAATATTAAAGTTGTTGAGGAGCTAGTCCCCAGGTATGCTCACTTTTTATATCCTCAGCCATCTGCACTGCAGCTCCTAGAACAAAACAAGATCTGAAGGTTTTCCTGACTGCAACTAATTATGACACACGAGAACTGCAGCCCTTGACAGGCTCCTGCTCAGTAGAATTTGGCAAGACAAAAGCAGTCAACTGGTCATACTGCAGTAAAAAAACCCTGAAGTTTACAAATGAAAAATAATCAAGTGTAATAAATGCATTTCTCTTACAAAACAGATGAGCCCATAATTCTGAGGCACACTTTTCAGAAGACAAAAACCTATGTTTTTCTGCTATGGAAATGCACTTTGTGGGAAATGCTCTGCATTGATGACCTGTAGGCAGTTACATCTCTCAAACTCATTAGGAAAGAAAACCAGATTACCATAGGAAGTTTCAACCACAAACACCGAGTAGAAGTCTTCAGAAAGATTCACTAGCTTCAGACCAGAACCATCAAGCTCCTTTACAGTCACCACTGCCATATTTAGTAGAGTTGTTACGAGGGCTTGGATATTCTCTCTCTCCAATCCATGTTTTTATAAGGTGGTGTCAGTTTATGGGACATTTTTAGAGCTATCAAAGGCCAGCCTAAGGAGGAGGATCTTCTCCTCTAATAGCTTTGTACTTTGCCATATCTTCTGGGAACACCTTTGTCAGTTCTTGAATTAACAGGCTTTTAAATTTCTGGAAAGAAAAAAAAATGTATATACATCATCTGGACAATTTATTTAGATTTCATCAAGCAACGTTACCTAATGAACAGAAATGTTTGTACTCAACACACCTCTCAGTGACCTGAAGTACCCAAAACCACACAAACACAGAAAGTTATATTTACAAAATCCACAGAAAATGCCCAAGTGAAATCCACTAGGAATGCACCAGGCAAACTAAAATGTCCTTGAATTCCTAGAAATTCACTCGCATTTTCTCCTAAGAAATACAAAGCAGTTGGACCTATCTAGTAAACTCTGATGCACTGATATCTGCCTGACCTTATTAAGGAAAGCTGATTAAGGACATGTCCTCTTGATTTGATATGGAATCCACTCCCCCTTCAAAAAGCAACTCACACCTGCCTTAGAAGTACATAATTTCACAAGCACAGAGAAAAGAAAGAGAAGCTTAGGGCTTATCTCCATATGTCTACATTCCACAGTACAATTTGTCATCCTCCACACTAAGGTCAGCCAAAGAACATTCTCAGAACTCACTAAACTTCCTTTTCTGATTGTGTTTTTCTGCAGTAGTTCGACAGTATCACAGAAAGTTTAGGTTCATACTAAATGAAAGTACAAGTTCAGAAAACCCTAAACAATGGCATGCATTTTCACCAATTTTGTAAAGATTAACTGATGATTATAGAACATATTTGACATTTTAACCCTCTAATATCCATTCAAGACTGGAAAAATACCCCTTTGGTTTTGCTTATTTCTAAGTCTACACACAGCAGAATTACACACCTGTAAAAAAACCATATAAAATATCTCTACTGCTACATATAGCTTTAACCAATATAAAATCACAGTGAAAGCTGCATCCCCAACGGTGGGATGAACTACAAGTTTCCTTTCCTCAACAGGCCATATCAGCATCAATTAAGATACAGGGGTGCAGAACAATTTCTAATACAAATCACATAATAACAAAAATCAATGACTGCACAAGTGAAAAATATCCACATATTTACAGAAAAGTAAAAACGTATCAAGTAGATTATTGCATTATACTTCCATTAATTCTAACTTACCTTCATAGTGTCAATTTTTCCTTTTACTTGCTCATTTTTAGCCAAAGCTCGCTCCAGACACTCTTTAGTGTAAAGCTGAGGGTTGCGGCCTTGATCTATGTATCTGAAAATAGAAAAGACACTACTTAATGATCATATTCCTACTAGGATGCTCTCTAAGGTACAGAATTACTCATCTTGCTTTTTCTTTCTACTATTATCTGAAATGTGCATTTTAAAAACTACCACAGTTAAATCCAGTTATTTCCAAAAGACAGCTCAAGGACGAAGCCATGCCCAGCAAACCTGTTTCCAGAAAGCCTGGAGAACTTTGAAGGAAGTGTTAAAAGCACACAAAAACTATGTATATCAAATATATATATCTACCAGCTCCTCACAGGCAATAAGCACAGGAAGGACCAAAGGAAGATGGTCCTTTTCCAAACAGCTGAAAGGGCACTAACCAGGAAGTGGCATAGTTAGGAAATGGTGAGCATTAAGCACACAGGAGTATGGCACCCAGCAATTCAAGGATGAGGAGGAGCTGCACACACCACAGTAAAGAGTGAAAATTAACACTACTGTATCAGCAAATCTATGTGTAATTTTGCTCAGCAATACAATTCCTGGCAAAGGGAAACTCCCTTAATGAGTAAAAAAAAGAGAACATTTAAGACAGTCATCACAAATTCATAGCTGGAGTTAAAGCCCAACTGAAAAATGCCCTGTACAGCCAGTAACACACTGGAGTACAGCAGACCAGTAACATCTGGACTTAGAAGAAACACCAATAAATTAACTTGCCAGCTATATCATAAAAGCTCTCTAGTATGGCTCTCCCTCTATGTTCCTTTTTCTTTTAATGTTCTAATTCTCTGCCAACAGACTGCCACTCGTGAAACTAAACACCTGAGTACTGGCTTACTTATTTTCACCTGCAACTCTAAATCTTGATCCTATTCTAGTGCAAAAGTGTATTTCCAAAATGAAAGCTTACTTACTAAATCGGTGTCCCTGCCCATGCCAGGGGTGTTAGGCACCAGATGTTCTTGAAGGTCCCTTCTAACCCAACCCAATTTGTGATGCTATGCAATCACTAAATTCAGCAGAACTCGTGTTACTGCCTACATATACAGAAGTCAGAAAAAAAAAAATCTGAAAGGCCAGGCTGGACAGGGCTCTGAGCAACTTATCTAGTAGGTGGCATCCCGGCCCACGGCAGGGGCAGTGGAACCAGATGAGCTTTAAGGTTCATTCCAACTCAAACCATCCTGTGGTTCTATGAAAACAGGTGTGTAATTTATCACTTCTCCTATCTATCTGCCTTCTCACAAGCACAAAGTACTTTTGACCTCCTTCTGCCTGCTCACGTTCTCATGAGGCATTCAGAAGAACCAGCTTTAAGACACAAGCAGCCCTCAGCCAAAATACCCACGCTGCGAAGCCAGGCTACCTGGAGTCACCGACTGCAGCACCGCCCCTTCCAGGCACACATACAGACTTACTCAAAAACTTCCAAGGGCACGCTGATATCGTGAAGCTGCTGCCGGCATTTGTCGATATCCTGCAAGCCCGTCACCATGAAATTCCTGTTGGGAAGAATAACGGGTCGGGTTTAGCCGATTTAGGGATCGCTGCGCTGCCCCTGACGGTGGGTGCGAGGCAGCGATACCCAGCCAGGGAGAAAGAGCCCTGAGGCACCACCCTGGGGCCTGGAGGGGGAAAGGGAAAGGCCCCGCAGCCCGGCCCGCCCCCGACAACGGCCCCTCACAATTTCTGATTGAGCCCCGTCTGGCTGCTGGGCTGGAAGTCGCTGACGATGATGCCGAGCTGCCGGATGTTCTCCACGAACTTCTCCAGGTGCTCCTCCAGGGAGTCGAACTTCTCCGCCATGGCCGCGGGCACCGCCTTCCCCGCCGCGCGCCGCTTCCGGTCGCGGGCGCCTGCGCGGGAGGGAGGCGCGAGGCGGGGCGGCCGCGCGCCCCGGCCCGAGCCACGCCCCCTCCCCTCACGGCTCCCAGCGCCGGGTGCGCTCCCAGCGCCGTGGCGGGAGGGGAAATCGGGACAGCGCCGCTTCGGCAGCCACACACCCCCCCGGTGTGTGTTTGAACGTGTCTTATCTTCGCCACCTCTGAGCCGTCTTCTGGCATGTGTGAGAAGTAGAAGCGGTGACAGGCAGACGTTCTGCTCCATAATAAACCTCACACTGGAATCATCTGGGGAATGGCAAAACGCAGAAACACAGAATCGCAGAGTGGTTTGGGATGGAAGGGATCATCTAGTTCCAATCCTCTGCCACAGGCAGAGAAACCTCCCACTGGACCAGCTGGCTCAAAGCCCCTTCCAACCTGGCCTCGAACACCTCCAGAGATGGGGCATCCACAGCTTCTCTGGGCAGCCTGTTCCAGTGCCTCGCTACCCTCACAGTAAAGAATTTATTGCTAGTATCCAATCTAAAACCACTCTCTCTCAGCTTGAACCCATTACTTCTTGTTGTATCATGAATTGGTCTATATTAAATAATCCAGCTATCAGTCATCCCTGTGGGAAGGTTATCTGACATGCTTAGACCCCCACATCACAATAATTGTATGTTTTACAAATAGCTTGTTTCCAGTATGTCTGTTTTGGGTTGAATCTGAGCAGATCAGTCCAGTAACGTCCGAAGAGAACTCATCCAGCTCTGGGGTCCCCAGCCCAGGAAGGACATTAACCCTTGGAGAGAGTGCAGAGGAGGCCACCACGTTGATCAGAGGGATGGAGCGCCTCTTTTATGAGGAAAGGCTAAGAGGGTCGGGATTGTTCAGCCTGGAAGAGAGAAGGGGTGACCTACTTACAGCTTTCCAGTACTTGTGAGTCTACAAAAAAGATGGAGAGGGACTTTTTATAAGAGCGTGCAGTGACAGGACGAGGGGGAATGGCTTCAAACTGAAAGCGAGGAGGGTTCGATTAGATATTAGAAATAAATTCCTTACTGTGGGGGTAGTGAGACACTGGAAAAGGTTGCCCAGAGAAGCTGTGGATGCTCCATCCCTGGAAGTGTTCAAGGCCAGGCTGGATAGGGCTCTGAGAAACCTGGTCTAGCAGAAGATGTCCCTGCCCGTGACAGGGTGTTTTAACTGGATGATACCTTCCATTGCAAACTGGGATTTAGTGTATTTTATGCATTTTGTAGCTATAACTTGCAGCGATTTCTCCTCCAAAATGAGAACCATCAAAATCTGCAATTCTTAGTTCCTTGGATGTATCTTTTTTTTCCCATTTTTTCCATTCATGACAATAAGACCATCAAATGGTCAGTTTCTGTTCTGGGTTACCATGCTAGATCAGTAGCAGGAAGTTGGGTTTTTGCAAAATATAAAGCACTGTTTGGGAGTTCATAGGATTAACTATGCTAACCTAAAATTCAAAAGCAAGCAACTGTAAAGAACACTGAATATTAAGGAAGATATAGTACTGTGCAGATGTGAAATTAAAAAACAATCCTAGGCAGCAGAAAACAATTTATCAGTTCTAGGCCTTGACAGGTATTGTCATCCTATGATAAAGTAATCCCACTGTGTATTGATCAGGAGTTGCTGACCATCTTTTATCTATCATTGGCAGAATGTTGTCTGGACAGCAGAAGTCCCAGGACTACGAGATTTTAAGACAAGTACTTAGCACGTGAGAGATCTTGGTCTGAGAAAAGAAGAACTTTTTCTAATATTTGGAAGGAAGAATGTAGAATAGGGTGCACTTACCACATTAGATCTGAACATGAGGAACAGAGGGGTCAAGTTTTGAAAGAACAGTGTAAATACAAACAAATGTGACAGACGTGGCTCTGCAGGCACAAGAGGCTGGGATTCAAACAGAAGAGTTGCTTTATGTCCATCTTTGCATATGGGCAAACACATCCAGTGGAAGTATGGAGCAGAACCACTTGCTTTAAATTCAGTAACAAACAAGGGCTTTGAGGTACTGTTAAAACTTCCTCTCTTTCCTGTTTAGGTGAAAGCCTTTGGTTCTTGGAACTGAGCAAATATGACTTCTGGCTTGCTTGGGATAAATCCTATAGATGTCTGTGATCACATCTAACTCTGGGAACACATTCAAAAGAAGAAAATAATGGAAGTTTAACATCAAATATAGAGATATCCAGCTAATTGTAAATCTGTATTTACTAGCCTGGTTAGGTTAGATTAATGAATTATATAGATAAATGCATACAGTGCTTTTAAGGTTAAAATTTGCTATAAATATATTACCAGTTGTTAAATTTTTCTCATGATCTCCAGCTTGGGTACCATTTTCACGTTCGGGGATAAAATGTAAACATGAGAAACTTATGTTCCAATGAGAGAGAGAGAAAAAGAAAGAAAGTCAGTCTGACAAATAACTGAATTGATCAATAGGTACCTAGAGACAGAAAGATGAAGAAAGAAAATGTCATGGCTCATGATGTAAGAAACCATATTGCACTCGTACCCTGATTTTCATGCAGGGAGTGGGCAATTACAGACTTGTAAGCTGGACATCTGCACTGGCAGTTAAGCAGGGTTTGTAGTAAAGGATGGAATGAGAGGCCATATGGATCAATATGACCCATTTGGGAAGAGTAGCACAGATTACATGAAAGAAAATCCTGTTTTGCAAACCCCTAATGAGTTCTTCAAGGGGTCAGCAAGCATGTAGATAAGAGTGATCTAAATGATACAATCTACTTGATTTCCCATCAGCTCTTAGTGAAATCCTTAAACAAAATCTTTTAAGGAAGTAAAGCAATAGAATAAGGGGAGAAATCCTAGACTGAATAAAGAACTGAATTCCAGATAGGAAATGCAGGACAGGGGCAAACATTTAATTCTTGCAAGGGGAGAATTGATCCCAGAGGAGTTCAACAGGGAACAAGGCTGAAAATTGTGCCATTTAGTATGTTCATAGATGACCCAGAAAAGAGATCAGACGGTACAATGAGAAAACTGGCTTATGAGAAAATTATTTGGCAGACTAAAGATGAATGCAGTTTGTAGGAAACTGTAGAAGGACCTGAAAAGACTTTAAGATGGATCATGTAAAGTGATGCGCATAGCAAGCAAAAAACCCCTAGTTTCACATGAAGATTCATGACCTCTTGACCATTACCATACAGGAGCAAGACCTGAGGACAAGAATAGAAAGTTCTTTGAAAACATCAGCTCAGCACTCAGCAGTGATCAGAAGTCATGTGGAGAGTTAGGAATTGTCAGGAAGGGAATGTGAGAACAAAGCAGAAAATGTCATTGCGCTACTGCATGAATCCACAGTTTGCCCCAACCTTGAATACTGTGTGCAGTTCTCATACCCTAAAGTAGACCTGGAAAGGAGTCAGAGCAGGGCTGCCAAGATCACTGTAGATATGAAGTGGCTTCTAAAATAGGAAAATATGAACAGACAGGGACTCTTCAGCTTGAGAGAGAGAGACCACTAACAAGACTTACGGCCAATACTTCACTGCATTTACAAAGCCATGAGGGGTCTGGAGCCTAGACTGTCTTCCAGCACAAAAACTAGGGGCCATCAAAGTAAAGCCAAGAAGTGACAACTTCAAAACACACAAAAAGCAGTGTTTTTTGTCATACAAAGTTCATAAACCCTGTGGGACTATTTGCCAATGGATGTTACAGACAGGAAAAGCTTAGCTGTGTTGAAGGGAAAATGGGACAAATGCTTGGTAGACAGTCAGGGAGACGTAGGTAAACCACTCCTGGCTCAGGAAATCCCATGAACGGAAGGTAGCCCAAGGCCAGGAGGGTGGTCAAGAGAGGTCTCATAGATGCTTTTCTTGTCTTTGCTCTTCAGCATTTACTTCTGGTTAGTGCTGAGCACAGGATACTGACCCAGATGGAGTCGTCATCTGAATCTGGGGGGTTACTGCTATGATGTCCTCCCTGCGTAGAATGTGAAATGATGACCTGTGCTGTGAAGGACGCAGACAGATTCCATAATGGTTTCTTACTAAGCAGAGCATAAAAAGATTGATTTCAGACTGTTTATACAGCCTCCAGGTCTGGAAAAAGCTCAGATCACTCTTTTCTTATTTAGTGTTACACATACTCCAGATAAATGACTTGTCCAATATAATATGACACAACGTGGTGCTTAAGATTCATTACTGGAAGTGCTGAGACAGTCAACTTCTCATGAATACAAAAAGCAACAAATAATTCATCTGTTTGTCCATCTCTAGAACTGTGACTCTCTTCCCAGCTCCTGTTTTCTGCTGCCGGCCAGTAAAGTGGAGGAAAATGAATAAAGTAAAATACATCGAGTTCCAGTGGCAAACGTTTTCTCTCCTATCTTTCTCACTTTTCTTCTGCATGATTAAATCACTTCTTCCTCATTCTGAAGACAAAGAAATGGAGGTCGAAATTACAGGTCATTAACTGGGAGCATCACCTGCTAAGAATTCCATTCTGCGAGCCATCTACCCTTCATTGTTTTAATTACAACAGGTAATAAGCAGAAGAGAAGCAGGGGAGATGTGAACAGCACAAAGGATACCATTCACCTGCTCTTGATATGTCAGGCTGATGGCAATTTTGTTTAGGGTGTTTTTCAACTGACTCAGAAGCATGTGGTACTGTCACATTTTACTGCATAAAAATAAAGTGATACAACAAAATAAAATAAACAATTTTTAAAAATCAATTATGCAGCTGAATAAGAGCTGTAATTATGTTTTCCATACAGATTTTGTGTTTAGTAATGTGTTCATTAATGACTTGAAATAATACACATTTTACCACAAATTAGCAGGATGATGCATTTATGCATCATGGCTGCATCTCAGTCTTACTGAGATCATCTAAATTTATTTATCTAAGAAGCAGCAGGATCAGAATTTTTGTTCATAAGAGAATTTTGTGGTCTTCCAAGTCCTGCAGATCTAGGGATGTTCTGGGACCTGATCCAAAGATAACTGAGACCCATGAGGTTCTTTCTATTGATGATAAAGGACATTGGATGACAGTCTGTTCTCACAACACTGTCTCCGAGGAGGTGAGCAAGACACAGCAAAGGGCTTACATATATGTTTCAGGACAGGAATATTATTTTCATAGTGTAGTGATAACTCATCTAGATCTGCAATACTGAAACCTTTTATTTCAGAGTACCTTTAATATCCCACATAGAATTAATTCTTAATTTTGTTTTTCAAAAATATGCTGAGAAATCAGTGGAATTATCTGAGTTTTTTTCCCCTGGAATATTAAACTTATTCATCAGACTCAGTTTATGTTACAATTTATATTGCTGTCATTTAAAATAAAATTAAGGTCTACTCTTCTGAAATGCAGATTTGCTTTCAACAGTTATCAAGGAGCTTTTTTTTACCACATATGTGAAAAGTATGTGTGTATATATGTGTATGTGTGTGCATGTGTGTGTGTGTGTGTGTGTGTGTGTGTGTGTGTGTATAATCATACTCCTAGAAAAATGCTCCTCTGATTGTGCAATACTAACAAGTAAGGTTGATTTGCCTATTACTGCTTTTTTTCCCCTGTAACTCAGAATAAGTAGCACCCTGTATTTAAAACTGATACTTTTTTCATTACCAAAGATACAGGAAAGAAGGTGTAGGAATATCCTGGGCGGGGAGAATTTCTAAGATGGCCAGACAATGTGTGCTAGCAAATGAAAAAGACCTAGGGCCATCTTCCAGCACTAAGTCCAGCTGGCATGGAGCAGCCCTTATTTGTATTCCAAATCCTGAAATGTACCTGAAAGCAGTTCTGGAAGAATATGGGTGGTCCAGATGAAAAAGCAGTCTGTGTACCTTTGTCACTGTTCTACAGTGTGGGTGCCTGTGCTCCTGTGTTTGTGTCCTTCCCTGTCACTTCTCATTTTTCTAAGGCAGATCTGTTAGTCACAGTGTACAAGAAAAAGGAAGTCATGGCCACGTGGGTTCACACCAAGGGAAAAATCAGCAAATCAGAAAAATTACTTAGCATTCAGGGTTATGCCTCTGAAAGAGGTTTAGATAAGCAGGTTGAGCACAGCCATGGTCACAACTGGTATGGAGCTACTGGCACCACTGACTTGGGGCTAGAGTATCACAGAAGGACAGAATATAAAAGGATAGAATGGTTTGGAAGCTACCTTAAAGATCATCTAGTTCCAATCTCCCTTCCATGGGCAGACACATTTTACAAGACCAGGTTTCTCAAAGCCCCATCCAACCTGGCTTTGAACACTTCCAGGGATGGGGCACCCACAACTTCTCTGAGCAACCTGTTCCAGTGTCTCACCACCCTCACAGTGAAGAATTTCTTCCTAACATTTAATCTAAATCTCTCCTCTTTAGTTTAAAACCATTTCCCCTTGTCCTATCACTATCTGCCCAGGTTAAAAAGTTGCTCTCCCTCTTTTTTATAACCCTGGGCCTTATGGGGGTGTCCTGTAGTAGAGGCTGGAATCAGTGAACACTACAGGGTTCAGCCTGGTCAATACAAAGTATCTCATGTTCACAGAAATTCCCACAAACTGTCTCCAGTTCAAACTGGGACTACCAGTTCTTCCAAGCTATTTCTGAAGTGCACAGGTTTAAACCAATAATGGTGTTCAAATGTGTGGGCGACAGTAGGTTCTGGGGGGCTTCAGAACGTGGTGAGGCAAAAGGCTTGAATATATGGGTCCTCCAGTCCGTCCTGTCACGTGGACTCTGGACACAGTCCTAGCCAGTTGGCTCTCTGGTAGTATCATGTCAGTAGGAATTCCTTCCTGGAAGGCACTAGGAGACAGGCAGGCAGTGCACCAAAGACTCTTTCTGCTATTAGGTGAGAGGGGTCTTCAAGTGACACTTTGATTTTAAACTCGTTCTTCACACTCTTGGATGCTGGTATCCCACTGTCTCTACAATCTGCCTGCATCACTATGAAAGATACTTTACTATTCATACCCAGCATCCAGTCTTCAAATAGGTTTTATTTACAGAAGTTGCCTGAGGAAGACTAATTTATAGCTATTGATTCTTTCCACACCTCTGTCTAACTGATGAAGAAATGCTTTATTGCCCAGTTAGTCTAGATATAGACAGTGTACATATCTATTTTGTGCTTTAATCAAATAATTGAATCATCTCAGACTTCTGTATGATAAATTAAACACATTGAATTCTTTACACCTTTTTCTTGAAGAAATTTCAGCTTTTTCAGTGTTTCTGGTTTTTTTAATATCAGCAGAAAAGGGAAGGTGACCTGCACATTGCAATCTAATATTGGTCCCTGCAAGGATGTTGGTCCCTGTTCCCCCATGCCTCGTGCTTCTTCCATATCCCTTCCTATTTATGCACTGCAGGGCTGCAGAATTCCTCTATGCCACAAGATTCCTGCATGCCACAAGATTCCTCTATGCCACCAGATTGCGATGATCTGGTACATAGTGACCGCTAATTTCCTTTAATGTTTCCTTTTACAGGGAATATGGTCTGCAGTTACATAAACTTGCATGATTTGCTCCTAGTCAGATGACTTCACAAAGGGTTTTTATTAAAACGCATTTATTTCACAAACACAGCTATTCAATTGAGTCTGCCTCCACACTATTTATTACTTTGCTGGCATTTCTGTACGCTCTTCTTTTATTTGCAAGTTTTTATTTACCTCCAGATCATCAATACAACTATTAAGTTATGGCAGTAGCTGTTCCCTGAGAATTCTGCTGGCAATATTGCCAAATAAAGTCCCACTTGTAAACAGATCAGCTGGTCTGTCATATTGCTCCCAAAACTGATTTTGGAATGATTAGACCAGCCTGATGTGAGGCAAATTCCAGGTTAAGTCTGGCATAAGGGGCTTCTCCAGGGTCCTCTTTTTACAAACTGTATGGATGAGTTTTCTCAGATTTGCCTTACTCAGGCCACTAGTACAATGCTATTCCAGCAGGCACCACGTCCCTGCGTGTCTCCAGAAGCCCTGGCTCAGCCTTTACCATGTACAGCCTTATCGTCATATAATAAAAACACTATTTTCATGGTCCTTCAGTGTCCCTGACTTTCCAAAATAATTGGTAGCACAGGCTGTCAGACTGCTTTCTGAACTGTGAAAGAGGAAAAGCTAGAGCAGGAAAAGCCCATTCCCTCAATGATCACCTCACAGACCCCATAGTTTGGCTCTTCTCCATGCCTACTGCCTCCTTTCTGCTCCCCAGCACGGGTCATCAGACACAACCTCAGAGCACCACTCTGGGAAATGCCAGTTGGCCCTCCTTCCCTGGCAGTTCTTCTGGGATGGGGTTTCCCTAAGTTCAGGCAAAACACCTCTGGGACAAAATGTGACTAGAGCTGGAGGTAAAAAAATCCGTATGAGCACATTTCACCATGGTGTTGTGGCTGGGGCCCCATATATCTTCCCTGATTTTCACCTTAGCAGGCATCTACTGAAGAAACAGAAGACACCGGGTGTCCTAGGGACCACAGCAGAGAAGACTGATCATGCATAGGTAGGGCAGAGAAAGGCTGATGGAAGAGGAAGGGACCATCTGTTCTTGGAAGAGGAGGAAATCAAATAAGTTAAACTTATTCAGGAGGTGTTTGAACCCTGCCTGCTCAAGGCCCTGGTGCTACTGGTTGACAGCAGCCCTTCTGCTCTCTGTCTTCCCTTCACCAGAACCACAATGTCAGACCTAGTTACAGCCTCCTGGGATGAGTACCACAGGTAGAGGAATGAGTCTCTGGCCAAGCCTCATGAGACACTTCTGAAAACAAACACACCCTACCTAGAAGCCTGGATAGATCCTCCTTTTCCAGTTTTCACATATTTTTCTGCTTTTGCATTTCATATACAAATGCCGCCACTGGCTCAGAGTTCAAGAATATATATGAACCTTGTTGCATGGGATTCTGCTGCAATAGCCATCTGTGGCTGAGTGGTTGTATTTAGCACCACCCGTCACCACTGCTGTAGTTGATGCTTAGGTCTACAACAGACATAATTTAACCTGCTATGAATGCATGTCTTAAACCCAAGAAGATTTTTTGTTTCTATTTCCTGTATTTCAGTCTAGAAACAAGGATGTCCAGGGTCTCATAAATCTGTCTCATAAATCCAGATGTAGCAGTATTCTTTAGAAACAAAAGAAGTTACTGATTTCTTCTAATTTAGTTAATTGCAACAAATTCGTTTTCATAGGAACAACCAGATATGAAGCAGTCAGCTGAGGTTTGCTCTACAGTACAACCATCCCAGCCCTGACAAACCCCCTCTAAAGTGCACAGCAAGCCAGCGGCTGGGGCACCTTCCAGTGCTTCCAGGACTCAAGCACAAGTTTATTCCTACCATCCTCTTGTAGATGATATTGCAGAAGGAAGTGTCTGTTGTTCTCAAATCTAACAGAGTAAATACTCCATCTTTTTGGCTTGCTAATGACAAACCCAGCAGCTGATCTACACCTGTGTGCAGATTCTAATAATCCACCATCTTTATGTGCCTCTTCATGTGTACAAAGGACCACTGACCTGCACTGATCCCACACCTGTGGCAAAATCCCTTCTTTTACATCTATGATTGCAGCCACAGAGTGACAAACCCTTTGATCTTCACATGGTGTGTAACTCAGTGCTCATTAGATTCCTCCTTATATTGGTTCTGCAGAAGCAGCAGTGAATCGTGCAAGGAACTGTCATTTCTACTTCAAATGGAGCTGCCACCCAAAAAATTATTTCTTGAACCTAAGTGGTGAAGCACTTGATGTCATCTAATCGTAGAAAGAACCAGTGTTGCATGCCTGATGCTGTGAATTCAGTAGGCTTGCTGATGTAGCCATGCCCGTGGATAACTGCTGACTTGGAATGTTATCATCAGTTGGCCTGTTAACGCTGAACCATAGAATCAGTTAAGTTGGAAAAAACCTCTAAGATGATTGAGTTCAACCATTAGCCCAGCACTGCCAAGTCCACCACAAAACTATGTCCCTAAGTGCCACATCTAACACATGATACAGGTCTTTTGTCATATTCCAAAATGTACTTTGGACTGGATCAATGTTTCTGTAACTTTCTGTAGACGCGACCTTCTTCAGGGTCCACCTGTCTCCCTGGGAGTTCTTTGTGTAAGCAATGTCTTCATCTCTTCAGCCAAGGACCGGGGAACTACCAGCTGGTGGCAGCAGCAGCTTCTCCAAGATCAGGATGTGAGGACTTGATCTCAGCTCCTGGTGACACTATATGAAAGTATGCAAATACACACTCCTCATTTTAAAGAAACTGAGCCATTATTAGTTACCTTGCAACTAATCTAACTCTTTTTAAAATAACTTAGCTTCTCTAATCCTTTGTCACGTTTTGAATATTTTTGCATAGTAGTTTGGGATTTATAATTGGCACTGAGAAACAAGAAGCTAAAGCATGTCTCTTACTGTTGTGATGCCCAGGCTGATGTTAAGATCTTAGGATAAAGGAGGAAGAATTCATTGCCCATAAATGCATTGCAAGTGACCTTTCTTATGGCTGTGTGCTGTAAAGAGGAAAATGAGAGAATGTGGTGAGATTTAAGGGAATATGAAGGTAAAGGATTGACTGGGGTCAAAGAAAAGTGTTTAGCTGGCATCAGAGAGAAGTGTGTGTTGTTTTGGGGTCCAAATGTGATCTTATCATCATCTTATACAAAGGTTCTAATACTTCCCTCTCTTTACTAAAAGTACCTCACTCAGTGCCATTTTCAGTCACATCAGCCTGTTCTTTTAAAGATGCATCACTCTGACAGCACATCTTTTTAATCCCTTCTACCAACACATCCTTCTGTCTTTATCTCTTCCTTCTTTGTCTGCTTCTCCAGATTTATGTAAAAAACTCCTTATCATTGGCCCCTCAGCACTTTGTACTTTGTACTATTGAACTTTATCGTGTTCCTGTCACTTCAGGGGAGCAAAAGGTCTGTGATGCAGTTTAAAAACCTCAGGATCCAAAAACTTTTCTTGGCACCATAAAATCTTTGAGACTAAGTTACTGAAATTCCGGCATTCTGCCTTTAAAGTTTAACTAAAGTTGGTCTCTCTGTGTTAATTTTGTGTGGTTTACACCAACATCCATCTGTTGCTTAGGTGACCTACAGTGCTTTTGCCAAGCCAGGGGTTAGTCTGGTGCTCTGAGCAGGTAATAAGAGACATTCGTGTGTCCATTTGGTGCTGTGAACCAGAGTACTGGAACACCTGGAGTGCTGCTTTCAAGCTCGCCTGCTGGACACTGACAAGTGAGACAGGTCTGGCAGCAGACCTCAGCTTCTTACGGAATGGACTGCAGCTGAGGCAGGAGACCCCTCAGACTCTCCTCGGGGTAAAGAGCCATCCATGAACAGGATACTCTGCAAAAAAAGGGGCTACCTAGGGCTCAGATTCATATTGTTTGCCCTCAGCTAAAAGCAGGATTGTTGCAAGGCCTCACCGATGGCCCTGGTCCTCTGGTTATATGTAGGAGCTTAGAAAAGTTCATGATCTCAGACATTTAAAATTCTAGTCATAATTGACAGAGTCACACAAAGAAAAATTTTTTGCATCCAAAGTGAAGGGACCATCAAACAGTTGCCATTCCTCCAACAATTCCATAGGCTACAGCTTCCTCACTGAGCAGCTACAGAATTACTTCAAAGTTGATACTGTAGGACAAAAATGTGGCCAGATGTCAAGGCTGAAGGTGGAACAAGGTAAGAGATGCATTGTACCTTTATTTGGGGAGAAACTTGTGAGTGATTTCTGCTCTTTGCAGTACTGGCCACATCTTGAATTTGTGTATGAGTGCAAGAATTTAAAAATACTTTTGTGTGTATATGAGAAGGTCACCTCTGACACAGAGTTCTGTGATTCAGAATTGCCGGATGCAAATGTCTTTTAGTCAGTAAGTAGCAATACATGGACATGAACACTCTGAACATAAAAAGCTTCTCCTGAGCATTTCCAATGCTGTGCAGATTTAAAGATCAGACAGCCAACCATATTCTCCATGGATATCGTTTACGTCGCTCATTCTCGAAAGCTATCACTGTCATACAGTGGCTGTTCATTTACCCGGGTATCCTTTGCATTTACCTGGGCTTATCATGTCTCTTGAGTGGAGGTCACCTCAAGAATGTTGTTTATCTAAGTCAGTAAAAGAGATTAGCATTGCCAGATGGACTTCCAACACCAAGTAGGTAATTTCAGAGGATGTGTCAACAGGAACATAGGAATCACACATATACCTCCATAGGTTTTAACATTCCAGGAGTGAACATTTTTGTGTCTTTCTTCATTCTTGCTGTTTGTTGCTGAAAATGCCTTTCTTCTGAATATCCTTCTTTAAAAAAATGATGTTGTCACTTTGGAGGATGAAAGGAGGCAGACAAAAAATGAACAGTCAAAGGTGCCCACTAAGATACTAATAAGCATTGGGACAACTCAGGCAAAAGAGGGAGAGATTAATAAATAGCTTGCCTGCTGAAAAATTGTGTGTTTGCATGTTTGCAAAGAATTAGCTAAATATAACTCCATTTGATTCTAGGAAAGAGGCTGTGTCCCATGCTATAAATGAAATCAGTTATTACCTACCAAGCCGACCTAGGTAAATAACTCCTTTAAAAGAATTCCAGGCCTAGAGGCTGGCCTAATCTTGAGTATATCAGCAGGATACATGAACCCTAAGATTTTAATGCCACCTATAACAATTTATCTTCAGACCTGCAGAGGAAGACAAAAAAAGAGCAGTAGAGGACAAATCATGCATCAGGAAGAATAAAATAAAATCTTTCCCAACTCCAGTGGAAGCCCTGAGGCATAGAATTATTATAATGCAAATTGACAGTGATCTAATCTATTTTCTCACACACTTGGGGATACTGACACACCAGATGCCCAGGGACTCATAATGTAAGCTTAATTTTCTCTCTTCAGGCATTTTCCTATTCCATTGTGTTGTGCAATTATGCCCATAAACTTCTCAGGCTCCTTGCTACCGGGCTGCAAGCTACTCCTTCCAGCGCTCAGGAGAGTATTCAAATGGTTCCTTCTTCATATACCTGGAAGCCTTTAGATTTCCAGTGCAGATATATTCAGGATTACTCACTGTACTGCCATTCGATCATGTGATGAAGTCAATATCCCTCTCTGACATTTGCTTCTCAAATATATTTATAAAGTGTTATCATGGCCCTATTCAGTCTTTGCTGAGCTATACTAAATAAGAAAAAATCTTTTCATTCTCCTATGAAGATATGAATTTTGTTCCTCTAATCATTCTAGAAATGCTTCTGTGCACTTGTTCAATTTAAGTAAAATTTTCTATCACTTGGCATTAAAATTCTGCTGCATTTAAGTCGAAGTAAAGATTACACATATGAACTTTTTGCTGAGCCACAGGTAACTCCTTTTTTGCAAACTCAATAAAAACAAGAAAATCACTGGCCAATATTATCCTACTAGGAAAAAAAACCAACAAAAAACAACAACAGAAAACCAAAAAACAACATCTTCCTGCCAGCCTCAAACAACATCAAATTGGTACTGCAATGGGAGTTCAGAGCTCTGAATCTCCAGCTAGTGGCAGATGTTTCTCTACCACAAGAGTCTGAGATGCCCTTCATCAGCTGCACCCTGCTCCACATGGAGCTGAGGCCTGCTGCCGGACCTGAGCTTTGAATCCTGTCCTGTGTCAATAATAAGTGGCTGAGCTGCTCTCCATCTGAATATGTAGGAGAAATATCTGCCAGAGGTCAGTCTGTTTTTCATACCCAGATACCTCTCTGATTTGAAAGTCATTGTATCGATCTAGGATGTCTTTATGCACTCTAAGTGGATCAACCAGTCCTGCTCTAAGATAAGGACAGGAGAGCCCTGCCTGGGAGATGGCAGGTGAGTTCAGTTTGACTCCTGCACTTGGCAAACTGGTGAGAAGGTATAATAATGAACAAAGTTAATAGATATGTTTCTACTATTTAAAATACTAAGGAACAGAAATTTACTAGGAATGTGTAAGAGAGATCATGGACCAAATTTGTTTATTTTTTTGTCAGTCAGGGAATATGTGGATAAGGACAGTCTAGATACAGGGGAAGTCTCCCTTGCAAGATGTTTTACTACCTTTTTTCCCTTAAGACTTGACTTCAAGCCATCTGGAGTCCATACTGGACTAGCCAAATAACTTGCTTGCTGAGGAAGCCTGGGTATGAACAAGAATTCTCTCCATCACTTCAGCTTTTTGACCCTGCAGACAGTATAGGCACAGACTGTGATGAATTTCACTACTTTCAGCACCGCCAGAGCAGTTCCCTGTGGCAGCAGAGCCCTGTTTGGCCAGGCACACCTATTACACCTTCCTCGTTGCTGAAATAGCTTTCTCATCACTTCCTTCATTAATCTTGTACTATTTCACAGAGCAAGGCCACAGAGGGAATGCTTGGCTCTGGCCTCCCTTTGCAGAGACCTTGCTCTTTTCTTTTGGCTTCACCACTGGGTAGATACCTCAGTTATGTGAGACGGGTAAATAACTTCCATAATGTTAAATTAATGATCACAGCTCCTGCTGCCACCTGCCACAGGAACACCATGCAGAGACCTTTCAGTTTAAAACATTGATGTAGCCGACACAAAGGCTCACGTTGCTGGCTAGCAGTGTGGTTCAGTTCAGCATCTGTGCCACACCACCCTGCCTTACACTGGGGTATTCATCTAGGGGTGACCACTGAGAGCCTTGTTCCGCCTGACTGCCCGTGGGGAATGAAGCTGCAGGTGAAGATTCTGTGACTTCCAGCTTTTGCACCAGAGCAGGAACAGTCTTCCAACCTGTCCCATCAGGTTTCTCAGTACCCTGCTCCATATGCTAATGAGAATTTTCCATGTCTGCCTTAGCTTCTCCCTCTGCAAGTCCTGCTGGAGTAATTTTCCCAATAAAGCACAGATTACTTGTTTCCTGGAAGCGTCACACACCACAAGATGCCTGGGTGCAGTTTATCTGCGCTCCAGAAATTTCCCAGCTCCATGGATGGGCCATCAATAGTTCAGGGGAGTGGCATGTCTGCCACACCAGAAGGCTGCTAAGGGAAGGCTTGGACACACTTTGCAGTAACCTATAAAACTGGACGTTCCTCAACTGCTCAGGCCAATGTAGGAGGTAGGAGATGAATGTGGGATGAACAGAGCAGTCTTTGACACTTCAGCCTTCACCCACTTCACTTTCCCCTGGATGTCTGACCTCCAGGGAAACACTGTCAACAGTACTTCACAATACAGATCTTCTCAGGGTTAGGGGTTTTAGCAAACACCTCTCCTGCAACAGACCCAGCTGGGTATCTGCACACAGGAAAGGATCAGAGCAACTCCAAAGGTTATCACACTGTTGGATTGGTAAGGTCAACAGGATGGAGGGCAGTAGCAAACAAGGACAGCGTTGTGACACCTGGGCCTCCTGGGCCGTCACTGACAGTTTGCTCACAGCTCTTCATCTTCTCTCTGTTCAAAGCAGGCTGATGGGGGAAGCACTGGCTGTCACACATGGGTCAGCTCTGCCAGTATCTCCTGACATTGCTCTATGGAGTCTTCAGGAAGCAAGAGGAGATCTACCTCCAGATCCTCCACTGGGAAATGTGTTATGGAATATAATGCTGCTATGTGCACACAGTGCTTATTGCTTTACATCCTCCGCATAACAGATGTAATCACACTTTGGGCCCTGCCTTCACTATTCCCCAATTCAAAGCATTTCTTGTATTTTTTTTTCTTTTTCAGTCTCTGAAGGTAAAGAAGATACTGGGGACAGAGATTTTGGGAATCAGCTGCTCCTTCCTGTGCTACACAGAGTCCCAGGAGGACAGACCTACTTGGTCTGGAGGGGAGTAGGTGTGAGAGGGATGGGATATGTATATCTGCTGCACTGAAGAAAGCAAGATTGTCCCATCATTCCCAACACAACAAATACCAAAACATGCACACACACACACATATACACACGTTATGTACTTACAAGTATTTTTTAACCATATTTATATATCGATTTCTATAGGCGTTATATATATGATTATATGTGTTTAGGCAGGTAGGTGTAAATACATATATGCACATGCACTTAAATGCCATCGTGTCCTTACACATGACCACAGAGCTGTTCTGTCTCTGCGTTAGGTGCGGGCCCTGTCCGTGTGCACAGACGCGCACGGAGGTGCCGCGGTGTCACTGCCCGGCCGTGTGGGCGCCGACACGCGCGCACACACACACGTACGTGTGCAACACCTGCCCACGCACCCGCGGGTCTGTCCCGGCGCCCCTCCCCGCCGTCACCGCCCCCGGCCCTCCCGGCCGGCGGGGCCGCTGCCGCAGCGCGGGGCGGAGCGGAACGGGACAGTCCCCGCGCTGCCCGCCG